>JAHMML010000011.1:3636813-3965290 GCA_020341155.1 Eciton burchellii
CCCCCGCCGCTCGCTGGCGCCGTTCTCTCTTACACGGGGTTTAACATCGATCCCGGGCACGCGTTTCCAATCTAACGAGCGCATCTACACGTCTAAACGGCCCCATCAAACCGAAACAAATCTTCCACGGAGTCCTCCGCAGACACAAAAGCGGAGCCCAAAAGCGGAGACGATCTCCGCAGATGCGGGGGCGGCAAGGCGAAGGGGAGCCCGGAGAAGGGGACAGTGGCGGTTCGCGTGTATAGTTTCTCCCGGGGGTTGAAAATGTGACGACGACCCGGCCGCCCGAGATATTAAACTATAAATCCTTATCCCGCGCGCTGTACGCGCAGACCGCCAGGAACCACCCGACCCCGTGCGCGCCCCAAGGATCTCGTCCTTTGTCGCAGGACTCGCCTTATGCCGGATTTATCGCGCGCTCTTTGTCCGTCCATCCCCGTCAACTGCCCATCCCCTCTGCCCACCTCCTCTGCCTCGGCGAACTGATACTTGTAGACAGGCTGGACTATCCAGCGGGAACTTTGTGTCTAGTTTCGCGAGGATGATTTGCTCGATGTTGCTGACGCTTGAGTGACATCTCGGTTCGTCTCGGCTGTCGGCGATGACCGGCAGTGGCGTGCGATGAACCCGCATGGGACGCGAAAAGATATATATATACATATATATATATATATATATATGTATATATATTATGGAGGTGCGCGAGAGATCAGAGAGAGAGAGAGAGAGAGGGGGGGGGGGAGAGAGAGAGAAGGATAAGGACGGGAAGACGGGAAAACGGAAAATATAGTGCATCTCCCCGTGGACGGGTTAACCCACCCTTCTAGGAGCGCGTTTTCACGCCGTGCGTATCCGAACGCTCGCCCCATAACAAGGGTCTTTCTCTTTGTGGAGCCAAGTCGACGAGGTCGCCAGGTCGGGCCTCCTCCGACTTCCTCCTTCCTTCTACGTCGAGTCATCTCCCTAGCCAAGGTGTATCGTTACTTCATGGTGCTTTGAGCCAGTGGCAAGGGGTTGGAGGAGGTCGTACGGGTTGCCCGAGACGTAAGGGGGGTTGCTCTTAGCCGCGTTAATGCCTTGAGAGGGGAGCGTTAATTAATAATTGCAGGAGGGTGCCACCAGTCCCTCGAGAGAGAGAGAGAGAGAGAGAGAGAGAGAGAGAGGGAGAGGGAGAGGGAGAGAGAGAGAGAGAGAGAGAGGAAGAGAGGGAGAGAGAGCACGTAGGGGGAAATGAGAAAGGCGAAGACCGTGAGGTGAGAGGACCATACGTGCAGTAGCTAACGGCAAGTAGAGATCATCGATCGTCGTCAACAAAGTACGTTCACCTTTCTTTTCTCAAGTCGCGTCTTTATCTTGTTACAAAGCGCACCTCCTCGCGCGCCCTCCCCCTCCCCACTGCTCCATCGCTTGGCGCGAAGGGCTCGCTGGTAATCCCAGAGTGCAGAGTGCATTCACCCGCGCCATCATCGGGCATTCCTGACTTACATCGCGGCCGAGTTCGACAGGCCCGTGAGATCAGCGAAAAATTCCAACGGGATTGCAACGGAAAATTAATATTAATACCGCAAAGCACCGTTCGCTCACCACTTGCTCAGAGACTGCTGCCGGTCTCGTCGCGAAACGTCGTCCGATCGGTCGGAATCAATTTGTAAATTGTTTCGCAGCCGTGCGACCGTATCGATGGAAAGTGGACGCCGACGGAGCGCCTACTCTCCTTTCCCCCTTTCTCCCTCCACCCCTCCCCCACCCTTCGCCGTAGTTTGCACGCTGAAAGGGTTTTGCCCTTTCGGCGAGTCCAGAATCTAGTGTCGCAAGGTTTGAGGGGCCGATAATCCGAAGGAGGAGAGGGTCAGAGGAGGAGGAGGAAGAGGAGGAGGAGGAGGAGGGGCGGGGGGAGGGGGGGGATTTAGAAAGGACGGGGTTAGCTGTCAGAGAGATAAATCGGTCCCGGCTTAATTAAATCTTCTTCCGTGTTACCCGCCCTGGCGGGCCAGTGCCTGCTGCCGGACACCATCCTCGGAGGGTCGAATTGTTTCGAGGATATCAACCCTGATTTAGGGCCACGCGTATTCCCCAAGTACCACCGCGAGTACTACCTGACCAGCAGGCGTGATCTTCCAGTGTTTTGCGGATCCGCGTTCCCCCCTCCCCCTCCCGCTTAAGCGGAAGCGAGCTTGCTCGCTTTTCAGAATTCGCGTCTCGCGGGAGTATATCGGTATATCATGAATCTCATGAGCGGGAGGAGTTGTTCGCGTCAATGTCGCTTCAATTGTCAATCGTCCACACTGACGATGCTGATTATGATCCGAAGGCGCCGGAGGCGATTCAAATCGCGATCGTGAAGAAAACGTAAAACGATCGCGGCATCATCATCATCAAAGAGCGAAAGACAGCCGAAGGTTGACGTGTTCCGAAGATGCAGGAATTTCGTTAAATGTAACCGTTTCCCGACTATTAGAATCATCTCATCGTCATAATGTACTCGCATTATCGCAAAGCTCCCGTCCCGCGAGCGGATTAACAGATCGCTATTCTCCGCAGGACTTTCATGGTCGTCCTAATCTGCGCCGAGCGTCAGCTCGAAATGATAAGACGCGGAAGGCACTAATTCGCCGACAGACATCTCAATAACGCGTTGATCCCGCTCGCTCGTAGGCCTCGCAGGAGGCAAGGCGAGCCGAGGCGGCAGCCACCTTCCCTCCTCCCCCGGCGACTGCATCCATATCCTCGCTATCTCGGCAATCGCGAGTTACTACGGAGGTCGGTGAGGCGAATGTGCCGGAGAGAAAGCCGGATAGACGGACGTGGGAAGCACGTCTGGGGAGGTGAGAAGGACGGAGATCGCGAGAACATCGAGCGGGAAGGAAAGCGGCCGAGCCGGGGGCCAAGTCGGAAAGAGAGAGGATAGGAAACGGTGCGGAGAAGGTGAGGAGGTGAGCCGAGGGTGGCTGTACGTCGATAGAGCGGCGCGCCACGGAGGCCAAGATACGACACCGCCGCCACCGCCAGCAGACCCGTAAAGAGGCGGGGGTTCTCTCTCTCTCTCTCTCTCTCTTTCTCTCTCCCACTCGTCCTCCCTTCCTCTCTCTCTCTCTCTCTCTTTCTCCCTCTCCCTCTCTCTCTCTCTCTCTCTCTCTCTCTCTCTCTCTCTCTCTCTCTCTCTCTCTTTCTCTCTGGCGAGAACGGCGAGGGGTTAACGGAGGGAGCTGCCTCACCGGGGGCAGAGACGACACAGGAAAAGCGGGGTTCCACGAGCGCGCGCGCACCCTCGCGGGTGGGTGGAGGCAGACGGGAGGCTCGCTCCTTCGCAACCGTGGGCAAGGAGCACGACGGAGACACTCGGCGAGGTCTTTCTCCTTCCTCGCTTCGTTGGCTCCTTTTTGTACGGGCGGCACAGATGTTACAGCGACGGACGTACATAAGAGTGCAGCGGTAGCGGATAGACGGAATTTTTAATCGCTCCTCTTCCGCCCTCCATCTTCCTCCTCCCTTTCGTCGTCGACGCTGACCGAGAGGCGCTCGGTTCGAGGCGACGTTAATGTGACTCTACTCGTCCACGGTCGCCGGTGTCTCATTAATTTCGGATGAGGCTCACGCAAGAACGAAATCGGACTTGAACGCTTTTGCGAGGAAACTCCGTCGTAAGATCGCGCTACGGCGAACGACAATGAGACGACGATGAGGACGACGCTCGTTGACGCTCGAATCGTTCGACGAAGCTCCGTAATTCTTGCCCTTCGACACAGTCCCCATGTTTTCCCTCGATTCATCCACTCAATCTTCGCGTTACCTCGACGGAGCGGTTCTCCGAATCATTCGCGAGAAATCGTTCTTATCATCTATCCGTTCCTAAATTACTCTCGTTAATGCTTCGACTTGGACTCTGCTAGGGATGGAAAATGTTATCAGAATTTGCCTCTTTTTCGCGGGGAGCGCATTCGATCGTATAACGGGCGCTCGCATAGGCAGGTGTGCGTAGAATTACGCGTTAGTAGCTATATACGCGTCGCGTATGTCGCAGATGGAGTCGGGTAAGCGGGTGAGTATCGGTATTCGGTTAATTATGGTCCCCCATCGGGCCTGCATGAATTCTTGACGCGGGGGGTGTTGCAACACCCCGTGCCATGCGCGCCTGTCATATCCCCAGCAGCATTGCTGCCAACGTCACGCGCCGATCGGTACGATAGGATCGTACGCTGACGCGATCAGCCTAATGTAGGATAACGCCCTTTCCTCCCTTTCCCACACGCAACGGCTCCGGCACCGGCGAATAACAAATTCCCGGCGTGCAGTCCGGCGATAAATAACTAATGAGCTAGTTACTTGTCATCGTTGCTCGGCGACCGGTGTGATCGGACAAGTGATCTTCGCCACGCGCGCTTGTTCCTTAGCGGCAGGCCGCGAGAGTCGAGAGTCGAGAATCCTTGAACTCGTCTCTTGTCTCTCCCAACGAGCGGAAATTGTCGCGTGTAATCTAACGATGGAGAAGTGCATATTCCGTGCATGTCGTGCGTGCGCGAGCATGCACTGGATCTGTCAGAGGGCGAGGAAGGCGTCGGGGAAAAATCCCAAGAAGAGCAATGGAATCCGCGTATCGGAACGCGCAGAATGTTGCGCGACAGTTTGATTAAAACATTTTCCTAACGTTTAACGATATTCACCGGCCCTCTGACTTCTGACACCGAGGCCAGATATGAGCTCATCCGGCGAGGTGGTTTTCGTGAAAAATATTGCTCGTTTTACAGGCGGTAGAAGCCGAGCCACGTGGGAGTGGGGGTTATATTTAATTAAACCTCCAGGGGCTGCCTGATCGAGCATCAATACCCAGCGGTTCTCAGATCCTCCGAAACGGCGGAATAACACAGCCGGCGCTATCACGCTCGCGTTAGCGTTGCTTTCGCGTTGCCTGAATTTGCGGGATCCGCAAATTAATTCAACGGCCAGATTTCGCCAGAACCGTGGCGAGTGCAGTCGTCAGCTGCTTGGGAACGTCTCGTAATGATTTTTCATGTCGGCGGCGGCGGGGAGCGGGGCCACGGGACAGAGGGGGGAGGGGGAGGGAGAGAGCGCGCGCGTTAACGCGCAACGTCGTGTCCGTTGCCGATTATACCGCGGGTATATCGACGACTGCAGGCAGCGTCTAGCGCGGGATAGAAATTAGCAGGAGGATCGATTGGCGGCGCGCGGGGGAGCGCGGCGGCTGCCTGCCGACTTAAGCAGATTGTCCCTCGCAACAAGAACGCGCAACTCGCTAAAGCGCGCGCGGAAAGACTGCGGATGCAGTCTGCAGCAAGAAAATTAATTGCGCCGAGCTGCTGCGGCTGGGAATTACGCGGCCGATGCAAAGCAATTTTCGCGAGAGACGTTTATGCAGCGGGGATTCGAGCTGGAGAATCCGAGCTCGCCGATGTGTTCGCGCAGGAAAATCTCCGAGATCGCCGATCGCACGCGGGAGATCGCGAGCAGGCATTTCTTTTGGAACGGAATGGCGATGCTATTTCGTGAAAAACGGTCCATCCTCGAATTGTCTGGAATTCTCCGAGGCTGTCTCGCCAGCTTAAGAAGCGGCTACGCATCTCGAGATTAACTCGCCAAAACCCCGTGCGATAACTCTTATCGGGTTTCGTCCGCGGATTAATCCGAAGAACGCGCGCAGCATCCGAAATGAGAACCGAGTCGGCGAAAATCCCTATCGGCGGGATGTACGGAGGCTTGGGAAGCCTTATTAGCGATTTAGGGTGGGCCGCCCCTTGTAGTATCGGCTCGGAGCGAGCCGATCCTGGGAATTAAAAATCGCTAAATTCGGTTACACAGACGGCGCCCGTCCTTTCATTTCGTGCCGCCCCACGCGATTGCGGCAAGGTCCGCGCAATCAGCTCGGGGAGATCCGTCGAATTAAAAAGTCACGCCGCGTCAAGGAGCGGGAGAAAGATTGCCGATCGATCGGCCGGTGTTTCCAGTGATTTAGCCGGGGGTGCAACCACCGGCAATTTCGAAGGTGTCGCGAATGGAATTAATCCGACCGTAAATAAACAGATAAATAAATCGGCCTTCGGACGCGTCGCGAGATCTAATCGCGAGTCGATCGCCAGGAATCTGCGGGAGGGTGTCGATTGGCACTGACCGGCCGAGATGATTTTTTTCGCTTTTCTCGCTCTCGCTCGCGGTCGGGACCGCGGGGGGAGCGGTGACCCTCCAGTTAGCCGAATCGAAGCGGCCCGCAGAGGGATGAAACGAAGCACGCGGGCGCGGCGCCGCGAATTTTATGCAAGCGCGAGCGGCCGTTCCCGCAGACGGGGACGTTTCCTCGTCTAGGTACGTTAATTCCATGCATTTAAATGGTCATTAGCTGCCTCGCGGAACGAACTGCCTCTGCGCGCTGCTCCGTCGCTCCCTCGCGCGCTCTCTCTGTCTCTCTCTTCGAGATACGTCGCGCCGAGGTTAAGCGGAACTCTCGGCGCGTAGCTGTATGTTTCCTTTTCGTCGATCCATTTCGATCCGCCATTCTCGGGAAACGTCCCGAACCTCGAAGGGCGTGTGTGTATTAAAGCCTCCTAATCTGCCTTATTGCGGCTCATCTCGGTACGCGATAATTAAGGACGGCAGGGACTTTACGAGACCCAAAGATATTGGATGCTCCCGTATTTACAACCTTGGGGGTATTCGTATTAAACTCGCTTAAAGCGCCCACGCGATGCCCTTGAGTTTGTTGACCAACTAAGTAGGGAGGGCTGAACTTGGGCGTCCCTTAGCGTTCGCCGGAACAACTCGCGGATCATCTATCCCGGATATTCATCCTGCAATCGCGCGCAAGCGCAATGGATTACCCAGTTTTACTTTCGATCGGCAATCGCCTAATTGATCCTAGCGCGCCCTGCCAGCAGCATCGTTCGTCATTAGCTCGGAAATCCCGCGCTACGACCGTCTCGCATCACAGCTCCCATCATCCCTTCCGCCCTTCGTTACCACCCGCACGCCGGTCGTCATCGGGAAGTTGGAGACGCGATAAAAAGAAAGCGCGGAATTCATGAAGAATGGCGATACTCAATCACGCCAAAGACAACCGCCTGGGAGCCTGGCGTCCGAAACAATACGAAACAAACGGCCCCCGGAGGCGGATATTAGTTTTTCGATTTCTCCAGCCCCAATCGGCGATCACCCTCYCCCYCCCCCCSCCCCCGCCCCCGCCGCCCCGCGCTCCCTCCCTGCTCAGTCCCTTTGCAGTAACCCGCTCACCGCTCCGCCGGGGGCCCTCGGCGTTATTTTTCTCAGTCATATTCCCAGCTGCGCATTTATCACTTTTAAACGAGACCGGAGAAGCCGATGGCGCGGCTGGCTCTCCTCTCCTTCGGCCCTTCTTCTCCTCTGTCCCTTCCTTCTCCCTTCTCCTCTTTCCTTTTTTTTTGTCACCGGGCGCCGGATGCAAAAAAGAGAGGGCTCTTCGAAAGCCAGCCTGGAGACAGGCTCTCCAAGCGGCACCTCCAAGGGCCATAACTCTGCCACATGGAATTTCCCCCCTTCGTGAGGCGGTGGCGGTCGACGCTGGCCGGTGCCTCCGCGTTCTACGCTTCGGTGTCCGGCCACCCTCCCGCCCTTCTTTCCACCCTCTTCGCCGACGGCGGATAGGTGTATCTGCGCTCCGGTTTGTTTCGCGCCTCGTGATTCACCGCGTATTTTGTTTTAAGAGTCCGCTCGGCTTTCAAACAAGCGGACCAGTCGATAAATTCGCCGAGCGAAAAGGGAGGGAGAGGGAGAGAGAGAGAGAGAGAGAGAGAGAGAGAGAGAGAGAGAGGGKGGGAAAGGGAGAGGGGGAGGGAGAGACGGAGAGAACTCGATGAGATGTTTATGCGCGCCGTGATTTATATATCCCGAACGAGACGATTCGTGGACCATCCTTTAAACGTCAGGCAAGAAATACAAGTATCTCGAACAATCCGCGCACTCGCGACAAATGCGATGACGCTTGTGCCTAAGAGAAAGGAGGAGAGAAAAAGAAAAAAGGAAAGAGAAATGGAAACTTGTGGTCTCGGGACGAGGATCGATCTTTCCGAGGACCTTCTCGAGGCTCTTTCCGCCGAAAAGATCGCGCATGTTAAATAACAAGTCCGAAGATCCTCGAGCTTCCTCGTTCGCGCCCACTCTCTCTCTCTCTCTCTCTCTCTCTCTCTCTCTCTCTCTTGCACTCGCGTGCACTCTGCCTTATTAAGGACTGATCCGCCCTCGCCATCGTCGCCTACCGATAGACCTCATCCTCCGAACTGTCCCACAACCGCCGTACATCACAGACACCGGCTCCGGGGGATGAGTTATGCCCCCCTGAAGCGCGCGGCTCTACCGCCTACACCCCGACAGACTCCGACTATCTTGCGTTCTCTGCGCTGTCTGCGAGGTCTGGATACATGCCGCTGTTTTCGATATATATATCAAGATCTGTCTGAGGTTTGCCGGTCGAAGATTTGTTGACCCTGGCTGCCTTACCTTCGCCCACAAGTATTCCCGTGTCTCGAGTAAGATTAGGATCGATCCTCAGATTAAGTCTCGACGACGCGCGGTCAATCGACGCCGGATGACGAGGTCGGGCGCTTCCTCCTTCCTAAGGAGATAGCAGAGAGCACAAAGTAGCGAGGATCTATCGAGTGGAGATTTCTTTCGGAAGCGATACCCATCTCGGTCCCCATGACTTCCGTTCGGTGAAATCCTCGCTAATGAGGATGCGCGTAAACATGGATGGATGACGAGGAAGGATACGGGAATGGGGTAGCGTTAAAAGCACCGAGATCTCCCAGGAAGTTCAGCGCTAACACAAGAGATCCCGATGCCAGCCTTGAAATCAAGGGATCACTGGCGCTGTTTGCCCAGGACGGTCACTTATTAATGCGGGCGCAGGGCCAAGCTAATTCCCTAGCCAGAGCGTAGCTTAGGAAGGACTTAGCCGATATTTGTATCCTTACTAATACCCGACTCAACTCGCACTGGGGAGTCTTGCCCGTCTTTCAGAACGGCTCTGCCCAATTTCCATAGCGACGCGAGAGAGAAAAGGAGATTCGGATCGGAGATAGATATCGGCGAGTCGTCGCTCGCCATCGGCCGCCAAGTAATCGCTGGAGCTTCTTAAACGGATACTAATCGCGGAGGATTAGCCACCTCGGCGGCGAGAAAAGATTTAAGGACGTACGAACGAGCATCCCATTAAAACGGATTCGCCGCAACTCCGGCGCCGGTCGAGAGAGAAGCCGACGTTAACGTAATCGCCGATAATAGTCCGGCCGCTTATAAAAACGGGAAAACTTTTCCCCGGCTTCGAACCGGCTGCCGTCGACTTTCCACTTTCTCCAAGGCGGTAACGTCCCCCACCGAGAGACCGAGAAGTTGGTTTACCACCCCCGGGGGTGGTTAGCGGCTCTAGTTAAGGGGCGTCTTAATTACCCACGGTAATGAACACCTTGTCGTAAAAACTTGCGTCGGTTTAATTATTTCAGCCGGCTCCCCCTCCGCCTCGCTCGGTTACCCCTCGTTCACGGGGCTCGATCTTGGTCTCCCTCGGAGGAGAGCGAGCGACGACAAGCAGCTTGGATTTCTCTCGCGATCGCTCAGCGTCGTCTCGACGACATCTCCATCCGCGCTGACCTCGCGCGCCTTTCGACCACGTTCGTCTGCACGCGAATGCACGCGGTCGATCGCGTAACAGCTCGACTCCGCCTCGCTCGCACTCGCAGACCGCCTCGGCCGAAATATCTCGGTTATCGGGAGTTTGAACGAAATATTATCGAAACACGGGGAGCATAGCGGGGAGCGATAAAAGCGCGGGGTCTTCCTACGACAACGTCGGATCCAATTACCGCCACGTGGGATGGCAATACTTTTTAAGGGTGAGTCCGCAACGAGGAGGAACACGGGAAAGGCCGCGCAACCGGGTATTGCGGCACGGTTTGTCGTCTCTCGCTCCTATAAATTCGCGGGAATTAAACGAAAGAATGCGGTCTGCCTCGACGTACGACCCGCCCACCCTTAACCGTGGCCCTGCAGCCCCGTTCTTCTCTCTTCGTCTCTCTCGGCCGGAGAACGCCCTTCTTTCTGGCTCTCCGTCTCGCTCTCGCTACCGCGGAGGCTCATTTTTGGGGGTTCGTTGGATTTTTAATTAAGGGTGCGGCGCGGTGACTCCCGCGGCAAGAATGCGCGGTATCGCGCGAGGTATTTCGTCGGAAAACCTACCCTCCCCCCTCCCACCCACCCCCACACACCCCCACCCCTCCCCCTCGCCCGTCGAACCCGCGCCTGCCGTTCTCACGACTTGCGCTCTTCGACTTCGCGACACGCGTCGCGTTATTTAATGATTTGCGTGCTGCATGCGACAGCCTGGATGAAAATCGCGAGAGTTAAAGATCGCAGGCTCTGTCCGCTAATGACCTCAGGTCACAGCAGTGTTCGACTTTAAGATCAAAAGAGCGGAGCGTCTCGCGAGACCGGAGCCTGCGATCGCACGCAGCCGAAGAGTCTCCGCGCCGCTGCGCGGCGTCGAGGCACGCGCGAGGAATCAATTTTTAAGAGAACGAGAGATGTCGAGCGGATGTTGCAGGCTCTATCCTGCGAGGGTAGAGTTCGCCCTTGCCTCGCCCGCGCGCGGATCTCCCCGCGGAGCAGGCCGAGAGAGGGTAGTTTTGATTTATGGAGACCGGCCGGCAGATTTACGAATATCAAATTCGCGTTTAAGAGGGTCGATGCTGCCACCGTGCAGAGGGCTGCGAAGGCTGCGATGCCACCCCCAGGGGTGGCCCGCGTCTCATGCGTGTACATTACAGCGGCGATTTACAGTGTCGCAGGGTGTTGCAGAGCGGCGAAGGTCGCGCGTAACTTGCGGAGGAGAGGAGGGATCACGCGACTTGCCGAGGAATTTCCGGCTACGTGCCTGTCGCGCGGGGATGAAGTCTCTCGCTGATTTGAATGATTTTCCGATCGGAGGCTCGGAAGAGGCTCGCGCGCTGGCCGTTGGCCGTTTCCAACTTCCTGCTCTCATCTTCCCGCGGGACCGTTTTCCGGAAAAACAGCTCTCAATCAGGCCGAGAGCCGAGAGCCGAGCGAGGAGCGACAAGGAGCCGGAGCCAAGACAAATTAAATAAATCGTCGCGAGCACAAGAGCGCACCGCGGTGCAACGATTTTACGGTTCACTGCCACCGCTGTCCGGCCGGACAGCTCGGATTGTTACGCGAGAATGCAAATTCGTCGCGGGTAAACCTCAGCAGGTCCAGGTAGGAGCTCGACGAATAAATCATGCGAGACACCAAGACGCCGAACGACCCTCGGATCGGCCCGGCTCGTTGCAGGCTGCCGTCGTATTTATGTGTCAGAATCGACATATTTCAGATGCGCTTTTAAATATTAAAGCTACCCGGAGGGTAGTACATGCCCTACCCTCTTTCGCGGCAGCCGCTCCGAGCATAAAGCACACTAATGCGCCGCGAGCCGTCTCGCTCGCACCGACGCGTATGCGAGCTCGAGTCTGTGACTTCCGGTGCGCTCGTGTGCTCGAGGGAGAAGCTCGATGGGGTCGCTTATCGCGTTAGGAGGATACTTTGTCGTTTGCGCAGCTCGCGGTGGTCCTTTCTTTCTCGATCGGGTCGGGGAGACACCAGCGATTGTCCGTAATTTGATTATTCGATGCTCGAATGCGCGCCGGCCATTAATAACGCGCGCGCTCGATCCTTCGCTCGCTTCCGGGAAATTATCCGTTCGCTTTTCAGATTTCCTTTTGTCACGGCGCGACGACCGCTTAAAAATCCGCGCGCACGGCAATCAGCGATTGCGAACCGAGCGGCCGAGCGAATATGTTCGGATGTGTTGCACGCGCAGCGAACCGCACTCGCTCTCTTTCCGAGAAAGATAATTCTCTCTCTCCCTCTCTCTCTCTCTCTCTCTCTCTCTCTCTCTCTCTCTCTCTCTCTCTTTCCCTCTCCTCAGATGTTCACTTCAATCTCTTGGCGAATATTTGAAGAGGCCAGATCAAAGCGCGTCTGGTCAATTTCATCAACATTTGAATACGCGCCTCCTTTTCCTCCGCGAGCCGCTCTATCTTTCTTCCCTTTCCCCTTCCCTTTCCTCTCTCTCTCTCTCTCTCTCTCTCTCTCTCTTTCTCTGCTTTTCCGGATCTACCTAAACAACCCCCAGCTCTTTGGATCTCTTTGCGCGTGGACGGCCGGCCAGCGAAAAGAGCCGAGAAAAGCGAGACGCTCGAGCCGGGACTCGAGCGGGTTGGGAAGTTTTCAAAAGTGTTGGCTGAAACGAGAAACGTTAAAGGAACACGCGCAGACCGATAACGCAGACCTCGATCTCTCCAAAAGACACTCCGGGCCGCGCTGTAGCGTTCTTTCCGTCGCTTCCCACGAATTTCCGAGTCTCATTTCATGCGGACTCGCCGCTCGCGAGTCTTTTAGCCCCGTTGCGACTTCCTTCTCATCACCGTCGAGGACGCATCGACACGTCGTCGGAGAGCAGTCTCGCGCGCTTGTTACTTGAAAAAACTTTTGTGGCACTTTGTGTCGGCAGCCATCTTTCTCGGCAGGTTACTGATCGCGATATTTCAAGGGCATTAATACATCGCCGGTACCGATGAGGATTATTATCGATGCCGTGCGTTCAGGATGGGCGGCGGTCGGTGCAAAATACCGGCGGAAAAGCGGTATTAAGTAAGGGCGGGCGCTGCGGCGTGATCAAAGCGTAGTTTTAATTAGGCAGATTATACGAAAAGATAAAAATTATTAAAATTATTGCCTTAATGAAAGGGAGCCTCCGCCGCTTCGCGGAGGGACGCGTAATTAAACGTCGGGAGTGGCTTCCCCAGGCGAGGGGTTGTTTCAATCCGGTCTGGGCGAGCCAAGTAATACGCGGGCCTACAATTTGTGTTTGAAGAATCCGAAAAGATCGTTTCGTCCCTGCCAGTTCACTGGACCGACAGCGTGCCGCCGATGCAAGTCATCTCGATCCGAGATCATCTCCCGCAACTGTCGAGGTTCGATTATTTCTCCGCAAATTAAAGCGACTCGATGCGATCGATCATCGATGCGATCTTCATCGCGGAATGATCGTTCCTCCTCTTTTTCACACGGCACGTCAGCGACGGCTGAAGAGTTTTATGTTGCAGAGCGAGGAGACCAGTCGGCAGGTCGATGAAATCCTTCGCCCTAAAGTCAATTCCTCGTCGCCATCCTGAGGAGAACCAATGGAAGGTCGATAAGAGGGCCGCCCCCTTCTGGTGGCAGATCAGCCCGCAAACCGCAAGGTGCCACCACACCCCCAAAAACCACCCCTGACACCCCCGCGGCCAATGATCGGGCCTAGCCACCCCCAGAACCACAAACCAACCGCAAGACGATGCGCAGAACCGCCTCGTTCACGCATGCACAGCGCATTCCGACCGCAAAACAAAATGGAGCCCACGAAACCGCTAAGATTTTCTGCGGCGGGTCGGCGGCTGATAGCGACTCCCCGAAGTGCTCTGCTATGACGATCGCGAATATTAAACGAAGGAAATGATTTATTAAGCAGGAACGTGTTTCACAGAAGATCACTCCAACTGCTTATCGATAAATGATTCATTTATTTTTCCATTTATTTTATTTTGCAGGCGCATTCCGCCTTGCTCGACATCCTATCAGGACATCCGTTATGCATCACGTTATGCATCGATGCGATCCGCTGTTCATTCCTTCAGGTCCGGTTCGTTCGACTCATAACAGGCAAACGCAAACGTTTTAACAGCGAGACTTGATCGCAGAGAGACTTGATCAATCTTCATTTCCACCCGGAGAAGCGAGACCGTAATCATTGGCGTCGCAGGGTGCATTCGCGTAGAAATCATAACGCGTCTCCGTCTCATCCCCCGGCGCGAAGATGCGCGCCCCTGAATGGCCGCCGCCAGGTCGCGGCGATCGACTAGAATTTTTCTCACGAGTCTTGGCACCTCGCGGAGGTGGGTAACCTGGCAGGTTGCAGCCTGGGGTTCTGAGGTACCCCAGCGTGGCCGTTGCGGCAGCGACTGGGGGAACCCGCGCACCCGTGGCGAGGGAGGAGGCGAGTGCGCGACCGTTGGGGGTTCGTGGGTGGTGGACGGGTGGCCGAGGAAGCGGAGGGGGGATTTTGAAAGAGGGTCGGTGGTCGAGGTGGTAGTGGCGGAGGKTGTCGGAGGAAGAGGAGGAGGAGGAGGAGGACGAGGCACAGTCTCGTGGAGGAAAAGGTGGCAAGGGGTAGACAGTGAGAGTAGAGGCGAGGAGAAGGAGGAGGCGGTGGGCCCGGGGGGGTGGGTTGCCTAGCTACCGGCGAGACCCGGCCAAGATACTCCGAGATCTCTCTCTACTGCTTCAGGTCGGGCTCGCATATTTCTCCGACGCGTTTGACCAGGTTCTTCCAAGTCGAGAGATCGAACATGGAGAAATGGCTAACCGACCGACCGACCTGACGATGACCCGATGCCGGGAAGCCCGTGATTCACGGCGGGACCTCGGCGAGAATTGAGCGCGCGGAATCCAATCCAAGTCCGAATTAAGGATACTAATTTTAGTAATGCGAATGTCTTCGGATAGATTTTTATAAAAATCGTGTAAAGAGTAAGCATGAGAAATTTTCTATTGCTTTTATTTTCGGCTGTTAATAAGGACTGTTAATAAGTAGATATCCTCGACTCTGCTCCGTGAAGAATGATACTTTTCTCATTACTTTTTATTTCAAACGTTTCCTCATAAGGTATAAGTTTCCTTAACGGGTTTCTTTAGATTACAATTGACGCGAAGGAACAAGAGAATAGCTTTCTCATGATTACAGATTCTTCTATTCTAGATAAGTTTTGTTCTTCAAATAAATAAGACAATCGAAGAGGATCATGAGTCGGACATGAGTCTCCCAGACGCTCTGTCGCGAATTAAACTTTGCAGACCTATCATTCAAAAGAGCAGGGGTTGAACTTGAGGAAACACAAATGCGATTAAGATTAACGCATCAGTCTTGTCAATCTTTTTTCCTAAGGCGATACCGGTGCCGCCCTCGTACGAGAAAGACTGTAAGGACATTTAAGAAGACTCACCCTCCTCTTTCTCGCATCCTTCTTTAGCTCTAAGAAAATGTCACCCTCGTGGTAAGGCAGCTCGCAAGAAGGTCGGTAAAAAACGGGCGTCCGAGAACGCGCTGAACGCTAATTCCGAACGAAGGGAAGTCCACCGGCAAACTTTTTATTTGCTACAACGACGCGGTTAATCTCTAATTTATTTTTTACACAGACAGCGATATCTTTCCTTTTCCCTCAAACTTGCCCTCATCGAAGAGAAACGAGTAAGCACGGCAGAAACAATGTAAAGTCCGTTATTTGAGAAACTGGTCCTCCAGAAATTGAGTTTCGCTACTGGATCGACGTAAGATTAGGAAAGGAGCAGGCTCGGGCGAAACGAGTCGGTAAGAAAGAAAGAATAAGGAAATTTTCTTAAAGAAGTTGCGCCGCCGGCAAGCGTCTTTTAAGAAGCCGCCAGTACGCTTAGTAGCTACCGAGAAAGATGGCGCCTTCCTTAAGAAATCTTATCAATATAAAACTCATATTTCCTCTCCCGATTTCCCCCTTTCCTCTCTTTTCGTTGGAAAAAGCGGCGCAAACACGACAACTTTATCGAGATCGCTGATCGCTAACGCCGACGAGTAAAATTAAACCGCGCGCGATTTTAAGACCGACGATTTTCCGCGAGAAATTCCGGGATCTCCGCGTTCGGAAGCGGAGCTTTTTCCCCGACTTGTTCCCCCTTTTTCCGTTCCTTTCGACATGTCGGTGCCGCGCCGCGCGCGAAGAACAAAGGACGGCTTCACGGTCGGTTAATTTAATCTAAGCAAACATCACATAGATGGTACGGGAATGTGTTTCACGGAGTGTCAGGGAGATCGAGAAGGGTGGAACGCTCGGGCACGGCACGGGGAGGGAGGGGGGGGGTAGAGGCGAGGTTGGAACGGGGAACGGGGATCCGCGGATCTAGATACATACGTAAGTACAAGAGCATTCGAGACGGCGCCGCGCAGCGATGTTTAGCATGTAGATGAAGATCTTGGTAATCAAGGGCTGACGGCCCCGCGGGCGTACTTTGTCAAGTCTGTCTCTCTCTCTCTCTCTCTCTCTCTCTCTCTCTCTCTCTCTCTCTCTTTCTCTCTTTCTCTTATTTCGGGGCATCGCTATGCGATGCACGAATCGGCGCGGGATTTAATACGAGACGCCGCTCGCTCAGTTCTCCGTGCCGTTCTCTGCGCTAAGAACTTGCGCGAGCACAGTTAAATTTTCTCACGTGATTTTTCGCAGGCACGTATCATCACTGGCCTCCCCTTCCCTCCCTTCCCTCGGTGATCGAACCGTCGACAGGGGGGAAGGGACGTCGGCGAGAAAGCGGCGAGATCACGTCCGAATCCTGCCTTACGAATCGCGGTGTAAGAAGGAAACAAAACGGGAGGGCGGATTAATTATTTCCCGGCCGAAGGGCTGCTGACAAACGGGCGGGGAGAGGGCGGCGGAGGGGGAGGGGTATGCGAACCGCGCCACGGCACCCCTTCCCGGCCGATATCTCGAACCGGAGTCGTATCTCGTTCGAAATGATCGGGTCCCGTCGTCCGAAAATTCACCCCGTAATCGACGGACAAAAAGTAATTTCCCATCGTGCGCGACAAAGGGTGATTTTGCATGGTACGGCGCGGAGAGGGAGGGTGGTGGAGGAGGGAAGGGTTATACCGTGGCGATAGCCACGGGGTCGCAGTGACCGGTGCGTGTAACGACCGTTCCCCCTGCCGTCTCGTCACTGCGATTCTCTCGCTGCCACCTCCGAAACCACCCCCGCACCGCCACCGAGGCGGTCGTTTACGGGGGAACGCCATGTGCAGTCTACGCGTGGAAAAGATGTGGGTGGCGTGCGTGCGATGCATGCGATTCGATCCGATCGGTATATGGGGCTCTGGGACATTTTCCACCCGTGTTTTTCTTTCTTCTCTTTTTTTTTTCTTTTTCATGTTTTCCTGCCTCTCGATCAGCGATCAGCGGGTCGCGCCATAACGAGCGTGAACCGATCGGGTCACCGATGGTGTCGAATAACTGCTCGATGGACAACGTTCGCGGGAATAATTTGCCGTCAAAATTTCCGTACAATGAGTTGCTATTACTTACATAGAGAGAGAGAGAGAGAGACGGGGGGGGGGGGAATTAAAATGAAAGATCGCGATCGACCGGTCGGTCGCCTGATCGCGACGTTCCGATTCGCGCGGTTCAAAGAAATTTCTCATAAACTGCAAGAACCTGCACGAAATCTACAACACGCGCAAAGCCCGTGCCTCTCCTAGCTTCTTTTCTCAGCAGCAGTTCGGTCGCGGCGTAAATCACATTACGGCAAGTAATTATCGTTCTCCATTAAGCGGGAAGCGCGGGAGGCGCGCGGAGCCGTGCACCGTTCAAGATTTGTCTCGTGCCGGCTCGCCTTTTGTTCGAGGGGCGATATATGTCGCGCTGGAGGAACGCCGACGAGGGCGGCGGGCGGAAAAAGCGCGAGGGAACCGCGGAGAGAGCGGGGAAAAGCGGAACCGTGGATTCGGAATCGGTAACGCGGGGTTGTCGCGGAACGATAAATCGGTATGGCCAACTACTCGAGCCAACGAGCCGTGTCCGGTTCTAGTCGTTCGGTCCTACCCCTCGCGGCAGAGAGCGACCTCGGTGGATGCGAGTCCTCGCGGAGGGGTAGCGGGCGAACCGCCGCGGGGGTCGGAAGGGCGAGAGGGATATCCCGACGTCCACCGCACGCTATTCTTCATACTCCATTATCCGTGCTCTACTCCACTCTACTCCATTATGCCGGCACCGCGTATAAACGACGTACCCCTCCAGTCCCGCCCCGCCTCGCCCCGGCGCGAACCACCGGCGTATGTCCATCAGGTTGCTCGCCGTTCTCCACCCCGTTGCGTGCAACAGCGATAAACAGCATCCCGTGCGGGCAGAGGCTCGGTTATCGAATGAGAAAAGCGCACCGCTTCGCATAATCCGCAAGCTCGAGCTCTTCGAGTCCTTCGAACTCTTCGAGGCGCACGATCCTCGAATACAATCTGCCCCGACCTCGCGAGAGCTCGCGACATTGACTCGTCATTGGCAATTCTTAAGATCTTGGCGATCTTAACTCCGCTTCGTTCGCGTTAAACGGCGGCGACTGATGTTCTCACGGCGGGAACGTAATCGCGCACAGCGCCCCGATCCTGGCGAAGTTTCAGAAATACATCGCTGCTGCCGGGCCACGTGCTTTGCGCTGATAAACTTAATAGCGCCATGCTAAACATGAAACGCACCTTCATCGCGTGACGCACATATACGACTTGGGCTGCGAGTTACGAGCCAGATGTGAATTCCCCCTCCGAGACCAGGTTTAATTAAATCTTTTGCAAATTTGCATATACGCACTTCCGTCAGTGAGAATCCTTTAGAACCCTCGACGTTAGCGAGAATCTCTGTAGAGATTCGTTTCCCCACTTACCTGCGTTATGTAGATCCGTCGCCACTCCTCCGAGATGACGATAATAATCTCAGCGAGGGCGACTTTGGAGGGAGCGAGGATGTCATCCGGAAAATAAAACGCTACAAAATTCCTATGGTATCGCGAGAAACAAGCAACTCCATGAAGATGTTATGCCGAAGGTGACACCGAAATGAAGAGAAAAGCTGTGTCGCTGTTGCGGAGTTTTGGGATCGAGGACGCGGCATGGGGCGGGTGGAGGGCGGGGGAGAATGAAGAGAGCAGTCAGATAGATCATATTTTGAAATACACTTTTACTTCGACTCGGTCAAAAACTACGATAACAATAGTTCGGTAGATATGTATGTCGGAAATCATGTTTCGGTGAACGCGGAATGCCCGACGCCGACTTGCAAAAGGCGCGACCCGATGCTGCTCGCGAGGCGAGAGTCTCGCGAGCGATTCCTCGCGAGCTCCCGTTCCTCGCTCCCTTTGGCGGAAATTTCAATGTGAGACCGTCGATGCCGGCACGACGCGCACACGTTCGGTCTTCCGTTCGCCGAGTACTCGCGAGCCTTTCGCTGCCCGCGGCGACAGTTTCCGCGCGGCGGTTTGATTTTTTCGCGAATCGAATCCCATTCGATTTTATCGCCGGCTCGACCCGAACGTGACCGCACGTGACGGCTTTTCGCAAATCGGCCGAGATTTCCCGAGATAACCGAGGGTCGCTGCGCAAGCAAATACCACGCCGAGAGCGCCAATTTCTTCAGCCCGGTGAGAAAAGTGTTCCTTTTGGGAAAACGCAGACCGAAGGGAAACTGAACGCGCAACGCGGAAGATATATGTATTTACAAAGAAAGGAAGCCGATCGCCGACGTCAGCCCCGACGATATTGCACGATCCCGCAGCAGTCGTTTGCAATTATACTATGAAAACGTAATCGATGAAATAAATTAGCGCGTCGTCGCGTCGCCCGAAACGACAGCGGATAATGATTCGATGAAACGACAATGGTCTAGCTATGTACACGTATATACATCCCGTCGATATCATTATTATCGTCATCCGCTACTTTCACACGCTCGCATACACACACACACACACACACACACACACACACACACTCACTCACTCTCTCTCTCTCTATCTCTCTATCTCGTGCGCACAGACACCCCGTTCTCGCTTAATTACAAACCTTCTCCTATTCCTCGTCGTTCACTGCCCTAAGATTCGTTGGCGCGAGAGAGACACAACCGGTAAAAGAATTTTTATTTTCCGGAAAGCTCTCCGGAAAGAAGCATTCCCCGTGACGGGGAACGGGCTCGCTTCCGGATCGCGAGTTTTGTTAATGCCCACTAGTTCTAGTCGTAGCCGTGCCCGATATCACTTGGCCGATATCATTCTCAGCCACGTGACAATCGCGATCATCATCGACCTCGTCGCGGCAAAACTCGACTCGGTCGACGCGAGCGATTCGCCGAGCGTTACTTCCCTCTCGTCTTCCAGGAGCCGTGCGCGGTTTCACGATAGCCGAATCGTTCGATAGGGGATTCCTCGTGCCACCCTCTCAATACGGTCTCCACACGTTGTTGTCCGGTCTGACCTCCTCTTGCCTGACGCTGCAGCTGTCCGCGACGGCCCTCTGCTCGGCGCTCTCGGAATTCTGGAATTGATTCCCGTACAGCTGCGAGTAGAGGATGCTGGGCAGCACGCCGGGCGTCGGAAAGTAATTGCCGTAATTCTGCCCGAAGCCCTGCTCCTCGTGCACCGGGCTCTCGGTCGTGCTGGAGTCCGTGGACAGCGACCTTGGCGACACGTAGTCCTGATACCTCTGGCTGGACGAGCCGCCGGACATGAGGCTGCTCAACGGATCCAACGGATCGGACTGGCCCGGGGTCGTGGTGTCGGGTACCACTGCGACATTCGAGCAAGCAGAAGCTACAGACAAGAGAGTCGACCGACCTTGGCTGCCGGTAGGTTCCAACGCTGGCGAGCGGGATAAAGGCGATTCTGAGCGCACGGGAAATCAAATTGATCGCGATCGCTAGACCGATGATCGCTACGCCGTGGTTGTCGGTCTGTCAGGGCCACAAGTCAGAGAGTCGATGCAGGAAGCTGAACTTACGGGAGGAAACGGCGGAGAAGGCGTCCTGCTGCGGCGTGGAACCGGTATTGCTGGTGCCGGATGTGACGGTCGAGCCCGCCGTCGAGTCCGGTGCCGTCGGGGTGCTCATCGAGGCCGTGCCGGCGAAGGTCGCCAACGTGGACGACGGCGGAGGTGGCGGCGGAGGTGGCGGCGGGGGCGGAAACGATGCCTGTGCGGCGCAGGACGAGAGAGGGCCCGGGAGGTAACCGGCGTAGCCGGCCGTGCTGCCGTACCCCCAAGAATTGCTCGCCGTCAGGCCGAACTGGGACATATCTAGAGAAAGCTTCCATTGCACGCCTCGTCGACGATGCGAAGAGCGAAGGGATGCTTGCGGGAGGAGAATGGCGCAAGGATAGAGCGGGAGACGATTCGGCGAAAGTAAATCGAGGAAACGTTCATCGGCTGCAGCGGGAGAGCGTACAACGGCAGAGGGAGAGAGAGAGAGAGAGAGAGGGAGAGGGAGAGGAAGAGACAAGCGATAAGCGATAAGCGTATAAGAAAAGCGGGCTAATACAGGAGCATCGACAGCAATCGCGGACGGCAAGCCACGTCGGCGGAAAAGGATAAATAATAATCGCGGCGATCGCGGATGAAACAACGGGAGGATGGAAAAGGGAAACGAGGAAATTTTCGCTGGATTATATGCCAATTCGGATCACTTGGCGAGATGGACCCTCGGCGGCGGCGACGGCGGCGGCGACGGTGGTCCGGTGCGCCCCTTGGCCGATGTATTTTTGCGGAGTATAGGCAGCATCCCCGATAGATTTTCCAATGAGTCAACGGGGGTTGAATGCAGAAAGGACGAGCGCGAGCGTCCGCGCGCGCGCGCGCGCGCGCGCGAGAGAGAGAGAGAGAGAGAGAGAGAGAGAGAGAGAGACGCGGACGGACACGGCGGAGAGCGAGAGAGCCGAGAGGGGGATATATCGAGATCAAAGGGTTGGTCATCCCCCGCGTAGCTGGGGCCAACTCAAATAACCGAGCTCGCCTCGGCGAGCGCCACCGGGCCGTCGTGACGAGAGCTAACCCTAAATACTGCTGGCCGGCCGGCCGGCCGTAGCTTTCACGTCCTTCGGCATCGTCGGATTCCTTGCGGTATCAGGAGGAGCCTCCCTTTTTATGGAAAATCGCCGAAAGTTGCTTGCCGGCGAAAGCCGGCCTGTGTCCGAAATATTCGAGGATCGCTGCGGGATTCGAATACCGGATTGGCTTTTCGCCTCGCGGCCATTCCGCCTCTCACGGAAGCGTCTCTCCTCGGCTCGTACGATTATTGCATCGTGCTCGAGTTCTTTGAGCAGCGCCTTGCTTTATGACGCTTTGCTCAAACCGCCCGCGTAAAACATTAAAGCGATATCAATTACATCGAAGAAAGATAATTAATCGCGACGTCCTCTCACAATTTTTATCGGACAGCCGAGGCAAAGTGTCTCTCGAAATCGTATTCGCCGCCACAGGCGTATAATGTGAGAATAATACGGCCGCGTACGCGTATATTATCGGCCGACCGGATGCCCGATGAGGGAAAAAAGTTAATAAAGGAAATATTCGGCGTGCTTCGTATTTTATCGGGAAATTTAGCTAGCGGCGGAGCAGTCAGCCCTCACGTCTGAGGTAACTCATTAAAACGGCTGATCTCTGAATTATTGTTTAAGCCTTTTTTTCTCGTCTCTTCTTGCGCGCTACCGGTACCGTTTATCGATGGACGCCCGAGAAGAATATTAAAAATTTCATCGTGCAGATATCGCGCCCGCGACCGCGCGCACTCTCTCTCTCTCTCTCTCTCTCTTTCTCTCTCTCATCGATCGGATCCGATCGCGCCGATCAACTACACGATATTAATCCGCGATCGAGGGCTTCTCTTTTTCGAATAATCAACGAGCGGCGTTTCCTTCACGTTGACTTTGACAACGCGCTTTGCAGGCAGACTCACGTTTCTACGTTATGAACGCGAGGAGAGAAGGTGAGGCTGCGCCCCAAAACGGGGAGCGGACCGACTGGGACGCGCTTCCGTGGCAACCCCTTTAATATAATATTTAATCTAGCTTTGAACAGAGGCTTGCGGTTTCCGCCTCTGAAGCCGAGAAGCTAGCTGCCGAGCCTACCCAAAAGCTGTGCGTCTGTGTGTAGTCCGTGCCAGTGTAGTCGGAAATATTCTCAAACTCGGCGGGACGCAGGGGACGCAGGGGAGGCTCGTGACAAAAATTATCTAAATTTCGTAATTCTGAGCTGACCCGAGACGACGAGGCGAGGAGAGGCAAAAATTCAGGGAAAACGCGTCCACGACGCCGCGTCGCTTCGCGGATCGATCCGATCCGATCTCTCGGTCTGCAATCGCGAGACTTCGAGCAACACTTGGCGGAAAGAGAGGACAGGGGGGGGGKGRGGGGGRGGGGGGGGACGGCGGCGGCGGCGGCGGCGGCGGCATGCGGCATGCACAAACTGTACGACCGCTCGCCGAGCGGGGCTAGCGAGGCAAAGCCGTGCGATCATGCGGGATCATCGTCGATTATTTGGTCGATTACTTACTCTGACAATTGCCGGGCATCGCGTGCCTGAAGGAGGACAACGGGTCCCTCGGCTGGAGCGGGTTCGGTAACGGTTGTAACGGATTCGGCAGAGGTTGCAGCGGGTCCACCAAAGGCGAGGCGAAGAACGGACCGCCCCGTTGCGAGGCGAAGGCGAAAGCATGAAATTGCTGTTGCTGCCCTAAAAGAGACAGCACTGCGATCAACCGTGCGCCTGTCCACTGGACCTCCGGTACGCGTATCAATGAGCGTCTGTCGTGAGCGTCGCAACGTTGTTATTCATCCCCCGTTGCGAAACGAAAACACCGCCATTGAGCAAATGTCTCGTGCCGGCCGAATAATACGAAAATAATTTGCGAAACGAAAGCGTCGTAACGAAAGCTGTTTTGGCCAACACGATGAGCAGCTGACGATTTCTCGACGACTGACGCGGCTCCTTCCAAGGGAACGATACAGCTAAACGCCGTCGTCCCTTCGGATGCCAGGAAACGGACGAGGGAGGCATGTGCGAGAGCGAGAGGGCGGGGGCGGGGGGGTGCATCGATACATTTTATTTCCCTGCGACGGTGTCGCCAACCCAATTAAAGACGTCCCAACAGGCGGACGTCCTATCCGGCTGTCCCTGACTGAGAGGTCGCCGCACAGGACAGACCGTACGTGCAGGTCCGTTCCCTTCCCCTAAAGGCAACCCGATCCAACCCGCGGAAGGCACCGGAGAGACCAGAGAGACCGGTACGGAGGGTCGAAGGGAGGTGGCGGACTCCCGCCGTCCTGATAATCCAATCGAAGCCCTAATTCTAACTCGGCAACCCGAAATTCCCGCCGGTTTGCTGAATAGGGTACGCTCGATCCGGCGACACAATGGGGGCGCGACGGCGGAATACCGACGGGTACCGAGACTAACGAGATCCTGTTAAACGACCGGCGATTCGAGCACGCCGCAGGACCCGGGAGGAATCCGGGAGAAAATTCCGTGGCTCGGTACGGGTTCCTTAGGTACTCGGATCTTTTATTTCATTTCCGAGGGGGTAAATAATTCGCCCTACGGCGCCCCTCGGCCGTCCTCGGTCGTCCTCGAAATTACGCGGTGTCCGAGGAGAGAGCGAGAGCGAGAGTGAGAGAGAGAGAGAGAGAGAGAGAGAGAGAGAGAGAGAGAGACAGAGCGCGGAAGCAAGCTCCCCGTTACAAAGTGTGGATTCGCTGTCAGAGATACACACCTAGAAGTAGCAGTCTCCTAGCAGGCTCCGGCCGCTTGATAGATTCAATAAATTATGCCGCTCGACCCACGAATTTATCACGCCGCCCTAACCCTTTGAATTCGTGCCGTGCCGTTCTTCGCAGTATTTCATTAGGCGTCGAGCGGTCGCGCGACCCTCGCAACCGAGTGGCTGCGCCAGTGCGATCGCAGCTCGCTCCGCGTTTCAACGAGCTTGCGAGTAATCAGCGGTCAATCTTCCGCGGGTCAACGCGCGAGGTCAGCGAGCGGTCGCCGCGGCGTCTCCTGATTTATTCCGCCGCCGCGGCGAGCGGAGACGATCCGCGATTGGACCGGGGCAGGGGCGGGGGCGGGGGRGGGGGGRGGGGGRGGGGGTTATAAGTCCTCGGCCAAGTCGCGGCTATCGATTTCATTGGACACCCTCTTTGCGCGCCGTGACTGCCAGGGAATTTCTCGGGAGTTAGCAGCTGGCAACGACAGATCCTCATTTCGTCCCGTCGCCAAACCCCGCGCTCCCGCTCCGCTCCGCCACGGCTCCGAGATCGGCTTCTCTCGACACGTTGGCTGGATGGTAAGCGCGCGTGCCACCCCTCTCCCTCCCTCCGCCCCCCCCCCAACCATTCTCGACCTTTCTCGTTTCTCGCCGGCGAGAATCGCGCCCGCTTCCGTCGAAGACACGCAACGCGGACCTCCGGACATCCCCGCCGGTCCCGGATGGGCGAGCCCTCGCGAGCAGCATCCGAACCCGGGCTGCTCAACCTCCCTCAATCAATTTCCTTGGTCCCGCAGCCTTTCCGCGACGGCGGCCACCTTCGGCTACCAGACGAGGGTAGAATGCGTAATGAATTGCTTGTTTAATTAATTACAGCCCTTTCAAAGCGCCCGCTCGATATAGGTCTCAGATAAGGTTCATTCATTCCTTCGTTCTCGCGTCGATCGCGCGAATGCACGAGCGCGCGGCCTGGGCGCATCTCTCTTTTGTTCCCTCAAAATTCCCGGGGCGCGGGGGCGCGATTTGTTTCGTCGAGCGAGATATTTCGAGGCGAGGGTCGTCGCGCGGATTCTCGTTATGGATTATCGTGGCTGAATCATAAGGATTCAGGATACTCGATACTCGATCATAGATAGAGATACAACGATTAGAAGGACCGTAAAAGACGGTTGGTTCAAAGGGGTCGTAAAACAGGTGAGTTATAATACGGAGGGAACGCATGGTACTGAACGAGGACCACCCAGCGACACGAGGCGCTTTCATCTCGCAGCCTCGCTCTCCAAACTGTCGCGCCATTGCTCGATTTAGCATAGACGGTTTGTTTTCGGAACAAGATTCAAAGCGCCGCCCTCACGCTCGAGCTTATTTTCAATGTTCTCGCGCCTGGTCAACGATCTCTCTCCCTCTCTCTCTCTCTCTCGAAAGTTTCGGTGCCGTCCGCCGTTGGTTCTCTCGAGAGCGCGAGAGCGCGCATGAAACTTGCTACGTTCGATTCGTCGACGACGGAATCGAGATTAATCGCCGACGCATCGTTCGGCGATGTTAACAAAGCATCTCGGTACCATCGCCGTGCGCGATAACGGATAATTAGTAGCATTAATATCGCGAGAGGAATTATCTCCGCGGGATGTCAGCCCGGAGGGTGTTTTGCCTGGATGCGCGTCCCCGAGCGGTGCACCGAAATTTCACGTTTTCATATTTCGGATTTATGACGGAAGTTTCGTGGGTGGTCGGCAGATGCGGCCAAGCCGGCGGATGTGGTCGCAATTTCCCAAGGTACCGAACTTACGCCACGCTACCCGGAGACCGTCTCGATATATTAAAGCTATTGGGTATTTTTGGTGCGCCTTCAGGGACGACAGGGTACGCGTATTAGCCTGCGGACAATGCGTGAAAGCGTGGAACACCAGGGGCCGCGATCAAAATGCGGTATCTAGGGTGATCGAGGGAACAAGCGAGAGATAGGAGGTCACAGGTCAAAAAATGTTCCTTTATCTCAGAGGGACAGGGACGAGTTTTCATCCAGAAAAAGCTTTCCAGCCGTGAGCCTCAGCACAGATTGGCACACCGAGACTAAATCTCGAGACCGAACAGCCGTGCGCTCATGCGGTAGGTTACGTAACAAGCGGAGAGCCGAGCCCCCCCCCCTCTCTCTCTCTCTCTCTCTCTCTCTGTCTGTCTGTCTGTCTGTCTGTCTGTCTCTCTCTCTCTTTGTCTCTCTTTCTCTTTCTTCCCGGCGGTCGGAACCCACAGACGAGGTAGACGACGTCGACTGCGACCTAGCGAGATAACCGGGGGAGGGAGCCCCGGTAATTGTATGTCTCGGCGGCAGCGAGCGGAGCTGCTTCTCGCGGGCGGATATCCGGCAAGTTTGTAGGCGTCGACGCCCCGTACGTTTCAGCGGCGCGTAAAGCGCCGCGATACACCTCTCCGCGGCCAACGCCCGCAGCTCTTTGTCAATGTTATGGCGGGGGCTCGGTGGCCCGCGGTTATAAATAATGGCAATTGCGCGAAACTTAGCCTCGGCGCTAACGGCCGACCAGCGCGAAGCCGCACGCCCGGGCCATTCCGAACTTGCGGCTTTTACTGCCTCCGGTGCCGCACCGCTCGTTCGTTAGGCATTACGATCGTTTCGGAAGATTCCCCTACATTCGCCCGGCTGGCCTACGCTCCACGTGTGCGTTCCCGCGCGTGCACTCGGTGCACTCGGTGCGCGAGAGATCGCTCGTTCAAGCAGCCACTGGCGAAACAGTAAAGTGTAATAAACAGACGGGTATATAAATATGTATATATAAGAATAGCAATGCTTACAGTGATACTCACTGGTCTTGGATCGCGGCTCGCGCGGCCCGTCCACGGTCACCTTGATCGCCTTGGTGTACGTGGCGACCTGCGGTGGCGTCGTCGACACCGTTATCGTCAGCGTGAAGCTCTTGCCTGAAACAGAGAGTGCGATCGGCATGATGCGCGAGCGATCACGGACGACGTCGAGCGTCGCGACGCATCCCCACGCGTTTTTACTTATCCGTGCCGTCGCGACGCGCCTATTCAGCCCGCGTTCGAAAGTTCGCAAACGCGGTTAGCCGGCCGAAACTCCGCGGTAACCGAATTACGTGTGTCGGTAATGTATCGAGGGCGTCGTCGACGGTGACGGTGGCCAGCCAGCGCGGCCGAGTTATGGGACCGGCGGCGGGGGGGRGGGGGGRGGGGGRGGGGGRGGGGGTGTGGGGTCGCGGAGGGCGCGACTGAGGAGTCTCGGTTACGCGAGAGGGATAACGCCGCGGAAAAAGCGGCCGCGGGGCCGGGTGGGAGAGGAGGGTGGCGGATGAAGCGCGTGTGCGACGGTACACCGCAATTTTATCCCCGCGAGCGTTAAACGCCGGCGAGGACTCGCGCGCGAGATATCGATTCGACGCGCGGACGAAGAGGGCGACTCGCGCGAGAAGCCGCTGGCCGGAAAAATTGCGCGCGCGGAAACTGTTGTTTTCTTTTTTCTTCGCGCGACTCTCGCCGCGAATCTCGCCGTTGCTTCGCATCATCACGCGATCATCATCTCGTTAACCCACATCTGCCGCTCGTCCGCGACGGAAGGGCGCCGAAAGGACGTCGTGTTTCCTTGAAATTAGATACGATAATGCTGCGAAAGTAGCGCGCTTTTATCCGCCGCCGGTTTACGCGAAATGAAAGATAACACATTACGTTATTTATATCCGCCCCTAAGCGGGGGCCGTTTTTTCCGCTAATGCGTCGCAACGCTCGCGTTACCCTTTCGTACCATTACCGTATTTTTCTATCGGACCCATTAGATGCGTTTCCGTACGTGGCGAGCACGACGGCGATCGATCGGCACCGAGGTTCACCGTCGAGCGACGTCGATAGAGACGCGGCCGGGCCCGCGCGATGTAAGATGATCGATGGCGGGAAAAAACGACCGTCTGGCGTGAGGAGGTGGCTGAGGAGGGGGTGGCGGGGCGGTGGAGGCGCATCGGAGGAATAATGGCGAGTGTCGAGCGTGGCCACACGGCGGTTCGCCACGCGAGCTTTTCGTTTTCCAGCGGGATTCCCCTCGGTTTGGCTGCGAGTCACGCCACTCTCTCTTTCTCTCTCTCTCTCTCTCTCTCTCTCTCTCTCTCTCTCTCTCTCTCTCTCTCTCTCTCTCTCTCCTCCTCTGTCTGCCAATCGGCCTTTTCACCTTCGCCGTCTCGGAGGCGAACTCGGTTCCGGTTAGCTAGGTACGCGTAGGTACACGGGGGTATCACCCTCGGTGCCAGTCGCCGCTGCAGGCCATTAAAGGTCGCCCGCGAGCGGCCGAGCGCACCCTCTCGCTTTGTTTCACCCTCCCCCCTCCCCCTGGCCCTTATTCCTCCCCTTCTCCCCTCCAATCGCCGAAACGGCGATCCTTTATCTCCCTCGAGACGCGAGATCAGCCGGACAGGCAGACTCGTTCGCCCGGTCGCCTCGTCTTCGGGTCGGGTCGTCGCGACGCTGGCGTCGCCGTCGCGATCGAGGAAAACGCGCCGCCTGGGGAAAGTCAGCGCTGATCATGCTCGTTGGCGAGCTCGTTGGGAAGTGCGCATGGAGCGCGAACGCGGTGCACGTGTGCCCTGTCGGGCCAATCAATTGATCTGAATTTTCCGCGAACGAGACGCGAACGAGGCGCGGTCTGATCAACGAATTGATCACGGGCGACGCCGTTTTTCTTCCCGGGGGGGGGGGGRGGRGGGGGGCGGCGGCAGGGAGCGAGTGGGAGGGGATCTCGCGTTACGGCCGTCAGATCAACATCCCGCGGCTGAAAATACGTTTCCATGAATCTCGCGTATCGGCCATACGTTCTTAGCGCTTTGCGCGTGCGCGTGCGTGGAGGCGGTTTTTACGTTTTCGATTATCTCGCTCGCGTCGCGCCGCGCGAGTACGATGATTAATGGACTCGAGGCAAGGTGTAGATGTAGCAGAATCGAAGCAACTTGGTGAGAGATCAACTCGCTGTTTGCCGTGACAAGGTTTATTCACGGCGGCAAAGTCGGAGGATACCTTACCTGCTGCTACGGAAACTATAAGCGCGCAAATGATCTATCTCGTTAAAGGGCTTAGGACCGAAGGGCTGGAAACAATCCGGTACCTTCGGGGTAGACTTTGCAGTGATGGAGCAGGCATTACGGTCGAACGTGCGGGAAGGGGGTTACGGCTTATCATCGATATTGCAAAGCTCCCGACTATCGTGCCAGCACGAGCGTGCGCGCGCGCGCGCTCGATCTTGTCCGGGCTAAAAGCGGTTTTAGACGAAGACAAAAGCGGCGTGTCGACGCCGCGCTTAATGGTCCCTTAGATTCAGAAGCGGAAGCGCCGAGACGCTCGCATTTTTCCAAGCCACGTGCTGGCATCGCGACGACTTTGCTTTCCGCGGATGCTGCCTTCGACGCGCCTCGACATTCTGCGCGAACGTCGTTAAGCTCCAAGGGAGATCTCTCATCTTCCCCGCGATCCTAGGGACAGGATCCGCTTCTCGCGGATCCGTACGTGCGAATATTTCCACGCCCGGCAAACGAGAGGATCATTAAGAATTCCCGAGAGTTCGGCGCGCGTCGGTCTCTACGGAATATTCAAGGAGCCAGGGAGCCGTTAGGAATCCCGACGAGAGGGACACTTCTCTTACATTCTTCATCCTAGCTTATGTTAATTCCGCGCTCCGGCGAAAACAATTGAGAGCTAATCCCAGACAAATGACTCACGGCGTTCCCGTTCGAAGCGAGGGGAGCCTCGTAGCTCCCGGAGAATCTGCGAGCTTCCTGATTCCCGGGCGATTAGTCCTCCCTCTCCCTCTCCCTCTCCCTCTCCCTCTCTCTCTCTCTCTCTCTCTCTTGTCAGCGCGATTAAAAATATGACAGTGACGGACAAGTGAAAGTCAAGCGCGAGCGAGAGCGTTGCTCCTGTTGCACTTGCCAATCTCCGTCTATTAATCGAAACGATCGGCCGAGCGAGACGAGATGAATGTCGCCGAGCGAGAGAAAAAATTCCCAAGCACTACCTTGGAAGTAGGTCGAGCGCAGGTCGCGGGGCGGCTGTTCAAAGTTCGCGCGTTAATTCGGCAGCCTCCGGCGCGCAAGTTCAAAAGACGCAGTTAGACGAAATACCGACTCTAATAACGTTAATTAAAACTCGAGTGAAACCTCAATTAATATCACTCGCTCCCTTCCTCGTCGGCGGCTTCTTCGGGCGTCGCTCCATCCCTCGCAATTCGCCCTTTCCTGGGCGGCAAAGCGAGAGGAGAAGGTCGCACGGCGGTGCGGACAAATAAAAGCCATTACCCACACCAGAGGCGTCTTCCCGGATCCACCCCCGCCCGCGCTGGCAACCAACCCCCGCAGCCGAGACGCGAGACTTTTCCTCGGAGGGCCAGGAAAAACAGGGGTTGTCTCAAGACGTCCGCGACCTACCCTTACTACGCGGCGAATTCTTTGAAGGGGTCTCCGCCTTCGTCGCGCCTCGCCCCTCCGGCATTTTCTTGCCCTTCCGGCGTGGAGGACGAAGGGCGACAACCGAGGAACTTTGGAGTTTTATCAATGGAGCGGGAAAGTGGGCCAGGGTGATATCGTCCGACAACCCCCCCTGACAAACCCCCTGACAAACGATGCAGGCTCACGGTGGCGGTGGCGGAAGTGCGTAAAGTGCGTAAAATGACGAAATGACTCACCTCTTCCGCTGCGACCGACGAATCTCAGATCGTTGAACTTGGCGACCTGGTTCTTCATCAGGGCCGTCGAATTTCTAAGCTCGGCGCAGCAGTTCTCGTCGTTGCCGGCGCGAACGGTCACGAGGGTGCCGTCGCCGACTTCGCCGAGGGCCACGACCTTGAAAGCCACCGGAAGAGTTTTGTTGGACCTCCAGTGCGCGGGCAGGACGGTGCAGACCAGGTGCGGCGAGCCTGTGGCCGAAACGTCCGCGTTTAATTTCATCGGCTGCAAGATGGCCGCATCGATGCAGTCCGGCATCGAGTCGCTCTAGCCGCGGTAACGAGATGGTCGCGCATAGTCCATCTGATCGATACATCGAACGCGTAAATCGCATGCTCGCGATCGGAAGCCACCCCGGCCGACGTTGCTTTCTAATCTTGCCCAGTCTCTTCCAACGTCTCCTCGCTCCGTTACCTGTTCTGACCAGCTCGCCGGGATGCTCGCTGACAAAGTCGCCCAGGGTCCTCTCGGCGAGGATGTCGCTGGTCATCTTGGTGTAGGCGTCGGTCAACGGTGAGACTCCCGACTCCGGCGAGGCAGCCGCGCCAGGAGCCGAGGCACCCGTCAACTGCATCCTGCTGCTCGCGCTACCGCCGTTCTCGCTGGCGCCGCCGCTCGACGTGCCGCCACCACCAGCAGCGGACTCGTTGCTGGACGTCCTCACCGAGCCAGCGCCGCTTCCGGCTACCGTGCTTCCGCTGCTGCCGCCGTTGCAACGGCCGAATATATCCATAGGCAGTCAAAACACCGGATGAAACATCCTTCCATTCGGTTCACTCGCTGCGCCGGCAGAATCGCGCGAGCATCCTTCAGGGTCGCGCGATCCCGCGGATCAGGCTCGACAGCTTGCCGGAAGGCCGTAAGATCGCGCGCCGACAGTCGTTGGTCCTAGCGGCTCGACTCGCGTCGAGCGACGATCATGCGAATGCGCGACGTCTCTTCAAGTTCTCCCGTGGACTTCTCGCAGCGCGTCGCAGCGCGAATTCGACGATTCATTCTCTGCCCTCTTTGTCGCAACGCTCGCGGTGAATCGACCTGGGGACCTGCTCGTTCCTGCGAGCGAGAGCCTCCCCCCGTCTCGGCGGGATCGAGAACGAGAAAAGCGATGCGGGACGGTAGCGTTTTATCTCCAGGTTTTTATCCGACGCGTAACGAATCCGCGCGGTTCGAATATCTGAAACAGAAAATTCAGCGATCCAGCTTGAGCGCCGCTGCGCTGAAAATTGAGCGAGCCAGGCGACCGCCTGGACTGCGGTCGTAAAGTCAAACGACCGATCATCGTCCCCGAACGAAACTTCTTTCGGCAATGATGACAAAGTTAAGGTCGCATCGAGGTCGTGTCGATTCGGCCAAGTCGTCGCCACGCGACGCCACCCTCGCCGACCGTCGCTGATGAACGGCGTCTTGGCCTCCAGCCCCTAATCCGTTTAACGAAATCTTCCGCGCGACGTTATCCGACGACCGCCACCCTTTAACCGAGTTGTCTCCGACCCTCGCGACGGAACGACACCTTCGGGGCGAGACGCGAGAAGCGGGCGGCGGGGTGGCGAAACGGCCGCGGTAACGGCGCGGTGGGAAACGAAAGGGGGTGAAAACGGGGTTGACACGGACAGGAACGACTCGCACACTTTTCACGCGGCTGGCCCGTGACGTCACCGTTCATTCAGTAATTTTTGCGCACGTCACCGCGGCTGACACGCCGGATCCAGGTGGTTCCAGGAGGGGCAGGCCGGCAGGCCGGTGGTGGGGACGGAAAAAATAGGGGAAAAAGAACGCCCGCCGGTAGGCACCCCCCCACACGAATGCCCAACCCCTACGCACGTACGACCGCGTGTCAAACTGCACGTGGCTACGTTGTACCACGTTGCCTCGTGTCAATGACGGCCCCGTGATTCGAGAATCCCGGGGCCGGTCTTGGGCGAACTGATAACGAGATAAAGACGCTCGGAATCAGGATCGAGCCGCGGCTAGCGGCACGGCGCATCATGCAACGCGAGCTCATCGATAATCGCGAGCGATCGCATCGCTTTGCCAGCTGTCGTGTCGCTCACTGTTCGGGCGCGTACTTTTGCGAAACGTTTCGTATTTTCTTGCGACGATATTTATCTGAGTACAAACGCCGTTACGACACTTTTGCGAGACGTCGATGGGTCGATAGGTCGCTTAAAATAATGCAATCGCGAGAGTGTCTGGGTGTCTATTTAAAATCGACACAGAGATCCGATGCTCAAGCCGGGAAAAGTCAAAGGGAAAAACCCTAGGTGCGTTTCCGTAATTCGCAGCAATGACCGACGTTCGCGTCGGTCTTCTTACGAAGGTTTCGTAAGAACGCGAGAGGACGCCTCGCGACGGATAAGATTCTCGCTTAACTTTGCATTCAAATCTCTCTAGGAAAGTCTCGTTCCGTTTACCGTCTTTTAGCGAAACCGCGGCATCGATCGCGTATTATCCTGTCCGATTCGCGTAGAAAGCTGCGCAAGCAGCAAATCGACGACTATCCAAGATCCGCTCGAATCGATTCGAGACGAGAGCGAGAGAAATTTCAAGGAGCTTCTCGAGAATAAAGCACATTAACTAAATTTGATCAAATATCCAGAACGTTCAGCGAATACCTCAATGACCGAGAGATCGGGAGATATCTCTTAAAAGCCACTCGCAGCGACTCGAACAATTGCACGAAGAAGTAACGAAGCGACGAAGCCGCTCCTCCGGCGCCTGCCACTGCTCGCGTTTCAAGCGAGAACCTTCGTCGTTCGAACGAATTACCGATCAAACGTTGCACGACATCACATTTGTCATTGCCCGACACTGAAACTCTCTCGTAATCACGCACTCTCCCGGCACTACAGACGCAGTCCCATCCCAGAGAGGAAACGTTCGCCAGTCTCGTCAAACTTCACTTCACCAACAAACTAATAACCGGGAACGATCCCGCTCCGACGAAGCGCCTCGTCAGGATCGCCTGGCCGTAAGATGGTCTACGACGATCTCCGCTTAGGTGATCCCGAAGGGACCCCTTCGGCGGTTCGTTAGCGGCACCCTCCGATCATCTTCGTCGTCCGCGAGCAGAACGAGAGTGGCAGTTTCGCCTCGGTGTGTAGCGCGACGGTAGTCGAATACAGTGTATTCGACGAGTGTATCCGTTGGGGGGTCACTAACTATAATTTCGGCGGTTCGTGTGAGGCAACAGCCGTTGACGCACTGGTCCATGCCAACACACGCAGCATCCCTTTCCCCTTTCCTGATTCCTCTCTCATACCCCTCTGCCACCCCACTCCTTCCAACCTTCCTTCCCTATTCTGGTTCTCTCTTTCGCTCTCTCCCTCCCTCTCTCTCTCCCTCTCTCTCTCTATTCCTCCTGCTCCTTCTCTCTTCCTCGTTCCGTCCCTCAATCCGCCTCGCGCGTAACCTCTTTCTCTCACACGCGCACACCGCTCTTTATCGCTTTATCTCCCACCGGACCCGACCCCTCCCCCTCGCGACGTCGGCTCTCTTTCGCTCGACACCCTCGCTCTCTCACGTGCTCTCTTTCCCCTCGACCCTTTTGCGGTGAGAGCTCGTGTGCTGGACAACGGTGGGGAGCCGGCAGCCTTTTCGATCGATCTATCGGATCCCGATTTGATCGCTTTTTTCTCGCCGAGGCCGGTAGATGCGCGCGCGCACGCGCGCCCCTTTTTTCTTTCGTCGCGCGTATGTAACTCGCGATCCGCGAGTTGTCGCGATGCCTCCGATTAAGCCGACCGGATGAAACTTTCCGCGGGATCAATCGCGTCACGTGCGGCGCGAACGCCGAGTTTCTGCCCGCGGACGGAAATCGCGGAAACGCGCGCGATCGCGCGCGCTTCCTCCGAATCGAGAGCCGGAGAGAACGTTTCGTTCTCTTTTCCCTGCTGCGGAACGTATTCGTTATTTCATATGCATCGGAACAGCCGTGCGCCCGCTATCTCGTACAATGAAGCTTCACTTTCGAAAATCAAACAGAGGTCCCGGCGCATCCTCGCAGTTGCACTGTTTGTACGAATGTGCAAACAATGGAACTACCCATTTCCTGCGCGAATATATCCTGACGATATCCGACCGGTCGCGAACCTGCCGGCAGGCAAACACTCGGGGGGCTTCCACGGTTATGTACGGATCCACTTGTATAAAATCAACAAACCCGAGACTTTTTCGCATCGGTTTGACGCTCTTGAGCGCGCCGCCTCGAAATCGCCGCCTCGAAATCGCCGATCAGTTGCAGAACCGTCTGCGCATCCGCGCAGATTGAAGTATCAGCCGAAACACGCTGCTTGTCGCGGTGCTTTCCTCGACTTTTAACTTTCAGTGTTCCACGTTCTTCTTTCTTCTCCGCTGCCAGTTGCATTCCGGTTTTTCCCCTCGGTCTCTCTTTACGCACGAGTTGCCGAGCTTACGCGCTTACGCTCGCTCGATTCCAGCGACGCGCGTCTATCTGCGGATACGCCAACTCGCGAGTGCGGTCCATTCTTTTTCCCCCGAATGGGGGAAAGAGGATCGGCGGACGATCGCAGTCTCTCGCTGTTCGAAACGCCGCGGCCCGCGCAACCGGACGAAACCGATCGCTCGCAGAGCTGCAGAAGTATGCAACGGCGAGCGTATTCAGCGGCGAACGGCCGCCGACGAGATGGTGACAAACAGCGATACCGCTGGAAACGTGGAAACGCTGGACGGCCGCCGTCGTATTGACAAACGACCTAACGCCCGTGTGGACCGTTGCGTTCGACGAGATTCGAATTATCTCTGTTGGAGCTTGTCAATGCAAATGCCATACCTACATTCAATTACCGCTCGTCACGCTCCGATCAACTGCACGGTAAACCAAGTGCTGTTCCACGAGTATCGTTTCTTTCGGCGCGTCTCCGCTTCACGGATTCTCGCTTCCGCTTCGCGAGGAGAATTCGCGGCCGGCCGCGAAAGAAAGGCTGCGGTGCTGCTCAAAAGTCCGGATACTTGGATACTTGATCGGAAATCAAGCGCAATCGAGCATTAATATTCCTGCGACCCTCTCTCTCTCTCTCTCTCTCTCTCTCTCTCTCTGTTGAGTGCTCGATTACGTTTTACTACTTTGATTAAAGTAAAGGAAATAAAAAGGCCGTTTTAATCCAGATTGAATTTATTTCGCATCAAACATCGCGAGGCATCAATTGGCAAGGGCAATAATTTTCTTATTTCGTCATAGATGTTCGTGAAATCGATTAGCAGATTTCGGTAGAATCGCAACAAATTTTCCAAAGCTGTTACCGCGTGCTTCATCGGTTGACAGTAAAAGAGACAATCAATCGTTCCGAACGTTTCTATTTATAGGCACATAATCGCGCAGGATACAATTCGATATAGCGGCGCATTGAAGGACGTTAATTAATGAGCCACGCATCGGCATAATTGCTACCGCAAGTTGCCAATGTCTCATGTTTGGGAAATAAAATATGAATGTCTCTATTCGTCTATGTGCACTGTTTCGCGTCCGCGTACGTAACAATGACAAATTAACTGAATGAGAATTTATTATGAGGCACGAGCGATCGTGCGACGCGATCGTCTAATTGCAGCGTGCTTCATCCGATAAAATAATCCTCGATGATCGTCGTCCCGATGTTGCTGTTAAATTGTCCGCCAATGGCGTTAGACAAAGAAACCTGACGAAGAACAGCGTCGTTGCGTACTCACTCGTTATGCCGTGCGGGATGAAAAGTGTCGAAACGATCTCTTGGCATAATGCCACCAATTGCGATCGATCGAAAGAAACATTCACCGCAGATCCTGACTAGTCAATCCCGGCACGACACTCTTCGTCCCTCGATGACTCTCGAGCTCACAAACGTCCCACCAACACGTGACAACCCCATCAAAGCTTGATGGATTTTACAGGAGACCACAATCAATCGATGATGACACTGCTGGTCCACGTCGATCGGCGAATTCAGGCACGAGCACGTGACAGCGGAATGAGCTATTATAACTGAGCGATCCTTGCAAATGGCTGCGATCGCGATCGCGATCGCGATCGGGCGATCATGGGAGAATCATGGCTATCTTTCACTCGAGCACCATAGAGACGACAACGGGACGTACGATCGAGGGAAAGAATCACCAAGCGGAAAATCTAAACGCACCACCACGTGTCGGAACGACATCCGATGCTTGCACTCTGTCCCGTCCGCCGATTCGCGATCGTGAGAGAGCGAGCGTTCCAGCTGAGGATCTAGATCCCGATCGTCGATCAATGCGGATTCGATCGTCCACGGATCGCGCCGGTCGCCGCCGAGATCGCCGCGACGAACGGGAGGTCAGCAGATCTCCCCGATTTCCATGCACGCGAGCATGTGTCACGGCGATCGACCAATAACATCCCGTTGCTCAATGACCACCCGCCCAAAAAAAAGCCCGTGCCATACCGCGCGAGCGATATTGGGCCGCGCGTCGCCCGGCTCGAAAACCGGTTCGTCGATTGTGCGCCCGATTGGACAACAATACACGAAGAACGGCGGACCGGGGCGCTAGCAGAAGCAGCAACAACAGCAGCAGTAGCACCAGCAACCGTGCCGCGTGAATACTACGTCACCCCCTTCCCGACCCCCTCCCGMCCCCCTACCCTCCCTGCCGTCCCCATCGGCACCCCCTTATCCCACCCTCGCGCCGCGACCGCCACGAACGCGCCCCATCTTGGTCGCACCGTCGAGTCTCTCTCTCTCTCCGCGCCGTCCGCGTACACCCCACTGGCATTCCAACCCTCTCCCTTCCCCGTTTCTCCTCTTCTCGGCCCCCCCTCCCTCGGGCGAGTGGCCGCCCCTACCACGTGCCGCGGCCACCCCTACGACAGCAGCGAGGGGGGTTGTACGCGCCGTGAGTAGGGGGCGCCCACGGACGGAACATGTGTAACGCGCAGTCTTGATTACACGCGGGCTTGTAAAAATTATTATTATGGCCGCGCGTTACGGCGCGTTACGGCGCGTTCCGCAACCAGCTGCGCGCCCTCGTCAGATGATCATCGAATGCTCTCCCTCGAGCGGCCTGATGACTGTCGGGGTCTCATGAAGCGCGACGTTTCCTTCATGATCGTTCATCGTCGACTTTCAAACGCAATCCGACTCTCCGAGAATGGATCGTTCGGTTTCATCGGAATAATCTCTCATCGATATCGCCGAACTGTCACGCGTCATCACACCGATTTCGACCGATCGTTGTGCTCGAGAGGAACGACTTTGCTGGTGACAATTCGCAGCGAAACGCATTTTGAACGTACTCTCGTCGATATTCTTTCTCGATCTCATCCGGTTGGAGTCGATGCAACTGTAGTGGCCGTAAAACGCTCGCATCAGCGCAGTTGTCGCAGGTTGCCTTAGCGCGCTCGGGAACCTGAGCCGAAGAAGATGCACACCTTGCAGATGGACACGCGGCACAGCTTGCAAGTCTGGCTAAAAACATGAGCGCGACAATATCGCGATCCCCGCGACACTCCGCGGAGAGGTCGAATCGCGCGATGAAAATGCATCATTGATCGGCAGCCTGGCGAGACGCTGGACGCTGTTCAATGGACACACGCACGATATATGTCGATATTCCTCGTCATCGGGTGGAAGGGAAAAAGATCATTGCGCGGCATTTCGTGTCCGGCCGCAGCAGCCGATGCTTTACTTCCACTTGACAATCATAACGCGTTCGGGCATCACGCGCGTGTACCGATATCGCTCGCGTGCATGATACCGAAAGTCGCAGAGTCTTCTTCCAGTTCTCTTCTTCCAGTCCAGATCTCTTCGGCCATGAATGAGCGATCCAGCGATGGCTCAAGTACGATGGCGGACTTTGCGTTATCGTCAAGATGACCCACTCGAACGACTGGAAACGACTTTCGATTGGTGTTCGATCCTGCGAGAGACCTTGACTCGCTCATTGATTCCCCGAGCTACGAATCTGGGTGCGGATCGATCTCGGATCGCGACACGCGTGCGACAGCAGACGAAGACGATCGGCGGACCGCGTTCGCGTCACGCTCGATCCGGCAGTCCGGTTTGCGCGACCGACAGATACATCCCGGCTTCCCTGGTTTCTGGTCGAAGTGGGGCTAACCGCAGAATCGGAGGCAAGATGGCAAAAGTAAGTCGAGAGTCGAGGGGCGGTGCTGCGGCCTGACCAGCCCACCGGCGGCATCCACGTTCTCCTCTCTCTCTCTCTCTCTCTCTCTCTCTCTCTCTCTCTCTCTCTCTCTCTCTCTCTCTTTTCTAAGATCGAGAGCTCCCATTCTCGGGAAGAAGACAGACTTTAGTCGCTCCATGAAATCACACGCTGCTCGTGTAATTTTGCACTCGCGAGCAGGGAAAAAATCGTGACGGATGGTAGCGAGGCGTCCTGCGAAGCGCGGAGCTGCATTGCCATCTCTGAGAGGAAAAGTCTTTGCGTTTCTGCGAAAATTCGGGATAAGTCTTATTCGATTTAAGATAAATCACCCCATCCGTTCCATCCGTTTACCTATCCCGAGTTCTTTGTATCGATTTTCATAGCGAGTTTGCATACGGATAATGGGCGACTCGACGTGCACCGTCGAGCAAGCACGAAAAATACAGCACGCGGGGAAGAAAGGCGAGCGACAGCGAGCACACTCGACACGAAGGAACCTCGCGGGACCTCCACGGAGGATGTCATTGACTTCCAGATTGCAGGGAGCGGGCAAAATCCAAAAATCCTTTGGAACACTCCGTAAAAGGCCAGAATAAACATTTCCTGAACGGTTAGTAGCTGCGTGGTGTGAGAGCGAGGGGCCGGGTTGAAGGGGGCTTGCGGTTTCGGCGGGGGTGGTTGCAGACTCCCGAGGTGCGAGCGAGAGAGAGAGAGAGAGGCAGAGAGAGAGAGAGAGAGAGAGAGAGAGAGAGAGAGAGAGAGAGAGAGCAGCGTGGCGGGGATGGTGCACGCGCGGCAGAAGAAGACGGCTTGCCGAGCAACTGAAAGTAGTTTGCTAAAAGCAGCGAGCGCGCTGCGGAAACAGGGTGCGGGTGCGGGAGGGAGGAGGGCGGCGGGATGTTGTTCTTCGCCGGAACAAATGTTGCGATTCTTTGCAGACGCGGGCGCGATATTGCAGCCGGCGTGTTTAATGAATAAAACTTTAAACGCGGCGGGGGCGGGGGGATAATCGAACCCGGAAACGACACGCGAGCGGACACGCGAGGCAGAATCGCGCAGAATCGCGCGCAGCGCGACACCTGCTCGATGCAGAATCGCGCGCGCATTCGTATGTGCGTGCGTGTGCGTATATATAGATCAACAGACGCGCATGATGGCGATGATACTTTCCATCGGCTTTCATTCTGGCGTTTCGTACGTCCGCGCAAAGTCCCGCAGCGGACTTGACACGACGTCGTACGTTCCGTCGTGCGCGATCCGATTGCACGCTGCGCGTGACTCCTCGCTCGATTTCATGTCGGACATAAATAAACTTTTTCCCTTTGCACTCGCGTGAGTTCCCGGTACGGAACGCAGGAAACGACGCTCTCGTTCGGGGCTGAGCGCAGAGATGGCGGCACGGGAGCACTTTTCTACCCTTCCTAATGCGGGTTACGGGCACGCATGCAAGTCCGCAGCCGACACGCGCCATCATGGCAAGGCGGTTGGTTCGCTTTAATAAACACGGATAGGCATGTAGGATGCATCGGCAGCTCGCGGAAGAACCGGAAGACGACCGGAGTACTGGCTGAGTCGCGAAGCGCGAGTTCGACCTCGAATCGAATACGGAGAGCGGAGACCTTCGATCAGTTCGAAGAAACTTTACGAATACGAACACACGTATGTAATACACGTGTGTAACGTCGATTGTTTGCTGAAGAGGATTAGCGAAAGCAATTCTCGTGCGTTCGGCTGAACGGAACTTGAGCTTACGAGCTTACGCTCGAGATTCAGGATTCAAAGGAGAAGGGAGGAAAACCCGGCTGGAAAAATGTGACGATCGGTTGATACTCGGCGAGGCTAAACGATCCCCGCGGATGATCCAGGATCGGCGTATAATCCAGCGATCCATCGAAATTTGGAGGAGAGCGAAAGGCCAAGTTCTCCGCGGATTACCGGCCGGGGCGCGCATCCGGCGGTCAGATACACCTCAAAACCTCAACAATCCGACCAAGAGTACATCCGATGCAATCTGGAGCGAGCCAATGGTCCCGCTTTAACGTCACTCGTATACGTACGACTTTGTCGTTCGGCCCCTGCACGCGTGTAACAGCGCGAGCGACAAACCCGGCGAGCGACTACCGTGCGTGGAGAAAGAGAGGACGATTAACGGGACCGCGTCGGCAGGGTAGCCGAAAGAGAGGAGCGCGAAAGGGTGCGAGGAAAAGCGAGGGAAAGAGAGAGTGACAAGGCGAGGGAGAGAGTCCAGTGTTTTGTTCGCGCGCGATGGACGCGTCGCCATAGCGACCGGCGGTTGTTTATTATTGCGTCCAGCGGTCGTAGGGTGGTGCAGGGCGGTTTACGGGAGGGAAGGGTGCGGGACCCGCGGGGGTCGGCCGGCGGACGGCGACGGGGGAACGGACGGGGGGGGGGGGGTAGTCAAAAGGGTTAGGCAACGCTGTAGAGGGAATCGAAGGGCGGAAGGACGCGGGGGGGGGGAGAGAGAGAGAAAGAGAGAGGGAGAGAGAGAGAGGGAGAGGGAGAGAGAGAGGGAGAGAGAGAGAGAGAGAAAGCGATAGAGAGAGAGAGAGAGAAGAGAGAGAGAAAGTGAGAGCGAGAGCTGCGAGAGAGAGGGGGAACGCTGGTGTGCAACGAGGGAGTGGCGGCCGACCACACGAGGCCGAAAAACACACTCTCCACCAAACCTACCCCTTTCTGCACCCTCCCCCCGCCATCTCCTCCCGATGGTAATGAGAGTTCGATAAAGCGCCGTTACCAGTGTGTGACGTCAGGCGAGTTTTCTCTTTCTCCCTTCGTGCCTCGCTATCGCGCCGCGCCTCTCCTCCTCCAGCCATCAAACCCTCTCTCCCTTGCGCTCTCTTTTCCTCTCGCCTTCTCCCTTATCGCCTCGTCCTCGTCTCGTCCGCTGCAGAGAGAGCTTTTATTGCTCGTTACCTCTTTCGACCGCCGTTAGCGGCGAAGTCGCGAGGTGACAGAAAACGAAGACACGGAAACTTTGTGTCCGCTTTTTCCACGACGATAAAAACGTCCCGGCAGATCGGCGAGTATCGCATTTTGAGAGAGAGAGAGAGAGAGAGAGAGAGAGAGAGGGAGAGAGAGAGAGAGAGAGGGAGGGAGAGGGAGCGAAAAAGTGGCAGGAGTATAATTTGCGCCGGTGTCATCGATATCCGCCGGCGAAAGAAGCTCGGACGTTCGACGCAACGACATCTAATTGCGTGCAGGTGGCTGATGCTGAAACGTTATCTGGCTGAATTCTTACTTTGCGACTCGCGCGCGTATCGCCCGTTCGTCGCGCTTTGGAGCAAACTTTCAGAGGGAAGCGCGGTTGCGCGTACCGATCAATTTTATCTATCGTGTCAATTTATTTGCCGCTAATTTTGGCCGCATTATATTATAAACCATGACATCGTACGATGCGAGACTTTGCTAAAACTAGCTTGTCCTTTGCGCGTACGATGAATCACAGGCGTTCGATACGCGATAATGCGTAAGATCGCGGGAAAAACAGGAGCCGTCCCATTCTCAAAGGATTGAGGATTCCTTCGCTACTCGCGCGACTATCAGCGTCTATCCTCCTCGACATGGGCCGCTCGACACGTTTCGCTACGAGAAGCAGATTTTTCTGCAGATTGTCCGAGTTGGCTCTCGCGGATTCGCAACCGCGGCGGAGTGGAATCACCAAGTCGACGGATCGCTCGAGGCTTCCCCCTCCTCGCCCCAATTGATCGCAGCCGCCGCCGATGCACCTGTTCGGACTGGCACTTGCTGCCGCGGCAGTCTCGATCCCGCGAATCTCGATTGTCTTTCGCGCGTCTCTGGCCGTCTCTTCAAGACGCACGCTGATCGAGACGAGCATCCCGGCGGCGCAGCTGTCGTGGAATTGCGCCGATACTCGGAATTACTAACCGGAGCCGGGGCGACATAAGGCCGACGTGCAGGCCGACGGTGCGGAGAGGCTAAATGCCGACAGGATTAACCTTGGCTGTCATTAATCACGGCTCATTAATCTTTGCGTTGATACGGCGGCGCCCGAACGCCGTGTAAAGCCGCGCAATGATTACGCGCGCTCCATCCCGGAAGAGATTACGCTCGCGTGGAACGTTGCGCGGGACGCGAGTCTAGACAATGCGGCGAGGAGGAAGGCGGCGATTCGGGAATACGCGATGGATGGGAATGTCGCGTCCGCTATTTAACGCGGCGACGATTCTCGTTCTCGGCGAGTATCGAGGGCGCCGCGAGATAACGAGGAACGCCCGTGAAGAAAAACGTCGACGGAAACGCGCTAACGGTTCTCCGCGAAGGAGGCTGTCCGGATATGGCTAGCACCCGGGTCAGCACCGGAAGCGCGGCAGCTTCCTATCAGCGCCTCGGAATCTCCGCCGTCAGCTCGACCACGACTCGGTTACGCGCGGCTGAGAGAGAGAGAGAGAGAGAGAGAGAGGAGAGTCCGGGCAGATCGCGCGATCCGTGCAGCGAAATTTTCGCGTGTGCTCAATCCGGGCGCGCAAAGTAGTAGCATTGCGACGTAATTTGATCTCGGGGCCCTAATGAGGGACGCGCGTGTAAAATTATTTCATCAAAAATGCAATGGGATCGATCGAGCCGCCATTACACAATAACGACGAGCGAATGTAATTGGACGGCGAATCGGATCTTGTATTAAAAACTCGCTCGATGATTCATTCCCGCGAGCGCCGAGCCGCTCGAGCGATGTTTTGATAATCCATTATGTTGTTATAAATAATTCCGACTTTTCGGCGCGCGGCGTCTGTTCGGGACTTCAAACGGGACGTTTCCCGGGGTACGGGGAGGGCCGGGGGGAAAAGTGTCTCGCACGGGGGTGGGAGAAATACGTAGAATCGGAAATCGGGACGCGAGATCCGTGACCGGCGTGAAGTATGACGAACCAACGAAAATCTAAGCGGCACCGGCGAGAGCGCGCGCAGTGTGAAGGATAATTTCCGCCGCGCGTACTCTGGAAAACCGACAGAAATTTCTTGGCCGCATCGCAGCCGGAACGCGGGGCATCCGCCCACCTGCCCTCGCCTCGTGATAATTTACTGTTTTTTTTCGGTTGCCGATTCGGCCGCCCGGCGTTAATTTACATTTCCGAGAGAGAAAGGGAGAGAGAGATCGGCTAATTGCCGGTTAACCGGTTGGCCGAGCGCGGCTAGTACCTGGCTGCAGTTTGTTCCCTTCCGAATGCAACCGTTGTCCGCCGTGAGAACGAAAGGGCGCGCGTGCAAAGGGCACGGACATTAATTACTGGCCACGTTACCTTCCGACTCTTACTGCCCGACGTGAACTTCCGTTCGCGGAACGGAACGACGCTGCGGCGAGTCTATCGATCCCGTCGTGCCGATCATTCGCGGTTATCCGATTCGGATCCGGAATAATCGATCGCGAGCGCGCGTTTCGATCCGCGACATCCGCGAATTATCTTTATCTCGATATCCGATATGCCCTCTCGGGATCGGTGAATCGGTCGTGCCTTCGAGGACGCGTCGTGTCCTTTCCGCGCCCTGTACGCGCGAAACGAGCCTTCGTTTAACTTTAATTTCCCCCACCAGCCCGCCGGGCCGCCCTCTCGAGCGCGCGGGGCTTGGATGGGAGAAGACAAACAACCGTGTGATATGGAGCCCGTAAAGACCACCAAAACGTAAACCGTGATACAGGCGCCGCTGGACCGACTCGTCGCCGCAATGTGTTATCGTTGGTAAACGAGTCGCTCTGTCACTCGCTACTCGTCTCTAATTCTCTCCGGTCTGCCCCGCGCGCGCGCTTTAGGAAGATGAAACTTTAATTTCGCCCGGCGGCCGTGCTCGAAAACAAAAGCAAAAGGCCAATTATCACGTCCGCGGGCGTGCGGTGTCCTGGCCGATTCATCGGCTCATTTATTTCCGGCGTTTTCATCGTTATTCAGCCTGGTCGCTCCGCTTTGCGCGCGCACGCGCGCGATCGTCGCGATCCCGGCGCGTTTCATCGCGCGCGCTCTAATGGACGTCGATTCGCCGTGGCCATCGCTCGCCACGGTTTTCCCTTTGATTCCGGAGCCTCTCGCCCGTCCAAATTTCATGGGCGGGGAATTTTTTTCGCGCATACAGGCCCCGATACAGGGCATAAGCCTTAATGGGTTAAAGTCCATCGGCGTGACCGGCCGGGCGACGGATTCGAGGCATTAACTAAAAACCGAACCGAACGGTTCGCCCGGCGCCCGGATGGAACGATGCAACGACGAGGCGATGGCTCAGGGATGAAGAGGAGCTAACGGGGGTGGGAGAGCCGTGACACAAGCATCGCGCGCTGGACCTGCGGCGCGCGTTGTGTACGTGTAGCCAGAACGAGCACACATCCAGCCGGATGCTGGAAAATGCCGATCGCTGCCGCGCATCGTCCCTCGTGGCTGTCGACGATAGTCGCTAGTGTGCCCTCTCTATCGTTTTATGAGCGTCGGGCCTTTGGTATCCGTGTATCCGCGCGATCGAATTAATATGCCGTTGAAAAATCAGCGCAACGCTGCTCCCAATCCAAGAATGGCTCTTGCTTCCCGCTGCTGCTCCCTTCTGCACTCCGGGAAACTCCGGGACTTGGAACTCCCGCGAGTATCGCTAGGATTTTTGATCGTACGTTCCAATCTCGAACGTACTCGAGGAATAGTTTCGCGCGTTTCAAGCGACTCGAGACAAAGTCCGATCGACGCGTCCGAATCATATCATATCGAGCTCTCGAGCCAGGATTCTCCGAACGCCATCCGTAAGTCTGACCCATTTCTCCCCGTGTGACACGGACGTGTCCCCCGTGAAGGATCGATGATTACGAGAATCAGCGGCGAGGGATAAACGAGAAATTAGCAAGCGGAAAACTAAATACCGGCCGACCGCATATCGGCGGAAAAAGTAGTGGAGAAGGGAGGAAAAAACGTGGGAAAAGGAAAACAGGAAGCCCAGGCACAAGCTGGCGCGCGCGATTCACTCGTACGCAGCATCTGACAACGAGAGACGAAAATCATGCGCCGTTGGTGGGCAGCGTGCGCCGGGTGGAGCGATCGTTGGATCCGCGGAATCCCGGTCGATCCGCTCGCTCGCTCCGGGGGTTGCGCTCGCTCGCTCGCTCCTCTCGAGAGCCGGAAGTAGCCGTGAAAAATTTTCCCGTCGACGTGTGGTGGCCCGTGTACGAGGCCAGGACCGCGCATTTCGCGGTGTTCGGGGTGTCGGGGGTGGTTCACCAGAGAGTGTACCGCGGGTTGGGTCACGGTGGGATGAGTCCTCAACGGTGTCGGGACGCGAGGGCGCGGGTGAGCGCGCGCGCGGGGGGAGGCAGGGGAGCGGGGAGCGGGGGGCGGGGAGCGGGGATCGGTTGCGTGGAGCTGCGGGGGCGCGCGGGGCAAAGCGCTCCGAGCGGTGAGTGCCGAAGGGGTGCCGCGGTGGTGCGCGGAAGGAGCGAAGTGGCAGTGGTGGTGGCAGTGGGTGGCTGACGGTGAGGGTATTTGTTGGCGCGAGTGGCTAGCCAGTCGGATTACCACCGGGAGGGTGATTCGAGGGGGGTGCTCTCGTTGGGGTGGCCGCGTTCGGTTGGGATGGGGTATGGACGACGGCGAGGCGAGGAGGCGCGCGCGACCGGGTGGATGGCGTGGCGTGGCGTGGCGCGGTGCGGTGCGGTGCGGTGCGGTGCGGTGCGGTGCGGCGCGGTGCGGTGCGGCGCGGTGCGGCGCGGTGCGGTGCGGTGCGATGCGGTGTGGTGTGGGTCTGCGCGCGAGCGGCACACACAGTGGCACTCGACGAAAAATGTAGCCAGAGAGCGACCGCCGCTGGAAAATTTACACGCATCACGAGGGCGAAGCTGAATGGCGAGGGTTAAAAGAGCATCGCTAATGGCTACCGCGTCGGTTATTTTGTGGATTTTTATAATACGACTGGTCGTCGGCCACCTCGTCTCTCTTTCTCCCGCTTTCTCTCTCTCTCTCTCTCTCTCTCTCTCTCTCGCTCTTTCTCGCTCTTTCTCTTTGCGAGCTACCATCGGTTTCCCAAAGTGGTAGATTTTCTTTCGCGGCGTCACCTCGCCGTTCTCCCCTGACCTCTCCTCTCCTTCAGCTACAGCCCCTCCCCCGTCCTGTCCCGCCCGTCACCCTTCCTCACCACCACGTCGTCGTCGAGGCCGTCTCTTTTTGATGTTTCGCGCCATTTGAAATTTTGCAGCTGAAATCGCGCAGAATTAATAATTCCCCTATTAAACTGTAATTCAATCGATCGTCCCGTGTGCGATAGAGTTATAATTACAGAGAAACTCGTGAAAAGATAATTTTTTTTAATCACTGATTGCGATATCGTTTGTCGAATGTATGTACCCACCGTTATTATCGCTCCGCTCGGCCGCAAAGTTGATCGACAGTTAGAGGCTTCAAACCGATTTTTATCGCGACCGTTTAAATCGGCTGTTTAATCGAATTTCTCGCCGTTCAATCTCTCATTAAAACGGAACGTGCCGCGTTTGCAAGACACGAGTGTAATCGAGCTCGTTCTTTCGCGTTTCGGAGAATTTCCCGGTTTCGCGCGGAATGAAATATTCCGAAAGGAAGCGAGCCGTTTGACTTCCTCCTGGCGTATCCTCGCGGAAGCGCCGGTAATAAACATTACCGTCATATCTCTCTCTCTCTCTCTCTCTCTCTTCCTCGCACAGAACCGAATTATTATCTCTTCCTTGCAACAAGTGCCCGAAGAGTCGGCCGCCCCGCGAAATTACCAACGGAAATAATTAGCATTCCGTGCCAGGACTCGTCTCGGCCCCGCTGAAGCATCGCGATATCGCGGATGCGGAAAAAAACGCGCGGAATAAATCCGACTGCATTATCGAGAATCGTCGGACGCAACAACTTTTGGTCCTTATCGATCCTTCACGCGGCGCCTCGATAAGCGATAAACGGCGGCTTCACGCATCGAGCCGCGCGGGCAGGAAAATAATTTTAACCCATCAAAACCTCCGTCGAGCACGCTTGGCGGCGGCTCCGATTTCACCACTTCGAATGCACTAGATTCAAAGAGGAGCGCGCGTACGCGCGCTCGCACGGGCCGGATAATTTCCAGCGTATCGGAGAGATCCCGCGCTCTCGAGTGCGCGCTCGGTGGCACGCTGAATTTCATCGTTTTCTGCGCCCTCATCGGGGCAAGGTCGACCGGCCCGGACGGGGCCCCACGGAGATGATCCCGCCTCCGCGACGTAACGCTAACCCAGTGAAATAGATAGCCGTTTCCGCCAGCGTTGATACCACGGCCGGTGAATGCCACGAGCGCTAAGAGCACCGACGGGGAGCGAGCGGGATGGGACCGGGGTCAGGCAGAGTACGAGCGGGGCAGGAAGGAGGGGGACTCGGCCGCGGGGTCCGGCAGGATGGCGCGCGCGGCCCCGCACACAAGTAGGCGCGCAACCTGACCGAATCCGTCCATATATCGCGGGGCCAACAAACCGACCGAATCTCGACAGGACGGATGGGTAGGCCGCGTTTTCACCGTCGCCACTCCGCACATACGGCCGCCACTGCGCCGCAGTGAGAGAGAGAGAGAGAGAGAGAGAGAGAGAGAGAGAGAGAGAGAGAGAGAGAGAGAGAGAGAGAGAGAGAGAGGGAGAGGGAGAGAGAGAGAGAGGGCGGGGGAGAGGACGAGAGAGAGAGAGAGGGAAAGGGAGGGAGAGAGAGAGGGAGCGGGAGAGGACGAGAGACACGCTCCGCATTCAACCTTCCTCCCTCCCTCCCTCCCTCCCCCGATGTGTATATACGCGCGTGCGGACGCGCGCGGTGTGCTACTCGTAACGCGCGCGCGGCACACCGTCACAGCGCGGCTACGAGCAACGAAAGCTTCATCCTGCAGAGAGCGATAGAGAGAAATATAAAGAGAGAACCGAGAGAACCGAGAAAGAAAGAGGAACGGAGAGAGAGAGAGAGAGAGAGAGAGAGAGAGAGAGAGAGAGAGAGAGGGAAAGGGAGGGAGAGAGAGAGGGAGCGGGAGAGGACGAGAGACACGCTCCGCATTCAACCTTCCTCCCTCCCTCCCTCCCTCCCCCGATGTGTATATACGCGCGTGCGGACGCGCGCGGTGTGCTACTCGTAACGCGCGCGCGGCACACCGTCACAGCGCGGCTACGAGCAACGAAAGCTTCATCCTGCAGAGAGCGATAGAGAGAAATATAAAGAGAGAACCGAGAGAACCGAGAAAGAAAGAGGAACGGAGAGAGAGAGAGAGAGAGAGAGAGAGAGAGAGAGAGAGAGAGAGAGAGAGAGAGAGAGAGAGAGAGGGAGAAAGCGAGCGATACTGGCAGTGCAGCTCGGCACTCCGCAAATTTTCAACCGCCACCCACTCGACCACCACCCACTCCCCCTCGTCTCATCCTCCGATCCACGCTTCCCAACCCCCTCCCTCCTCATCCTCCTCTCGCGTCCGCCGACCCCCGACCCTTCCTCTATTCGAGCTCGTTTTTGCCGCGTCCACCGCCAGATCAATGGGGTTGCTAACACGGGTAGGTATATATGTCCGCATCCCCACCGCCCCCGGTCAGTACAGTCCATCCCCCTCGTCTACCCCCCTACATCCTTCTTCCACTCCGCGAGCCCGCTCGACCCCTCGAGCCCTCTTCCTCCCCTCGGGCACCCTCGTAATGCCTCTCCGCGACTCTGTACAGGGTGATTATAAAGTCCTACGCGGTTTATGCCGATGGATCGATAAGTGAATCAATTGCGCCTCGGCTCGCGCGGGGAACCGGAAATCGCGGATCGTTATATTCTCGGCCATGGGACGGCAATATCGAGGAGGAATGACTTGCCCTTAAGGCTATATCGTTAAAAGCGAGTGCCGTAATAAAAATTTCTCAGATGAAGAGATTTGCGAAAAATGCTTCTCTCTCTCTCTCTCTCTCTCTCTCTCTCTTTCTCTCTCTCTCTCTCTCTCTCTCTCTCTTTCTCTCTCTCTCTCTCTCTCTCTTTGTCTGTCTCTCGAACTGTTCGTCAAATCAAGCAGGAAACCGGAACAACGCGATGATCTGACAATCATCGGCTCTAACTTGAACTCTGAGCGACCGCAAATCAAGCAAATCTGTCTCGGCGACAACGCTTTTTATCGATACGTGCCTGCATTACGCATATGTCTCCTCCCGCCTCCCCCCTCTCTCTCTCTCTCTCTGCCTCTCCCTCTATTTTCCCGCCGCGCGAAATGTTTGCGGAAGCTGTGACTTTTTCATCGATCTGTACCACGGCGAGTCGCGACTTGCAAAGTACGCGCGACAGTCGGACAAGAGGATCGATCGATAATTCTATTTCGGTTACGGACAATTACGACTGATTCGACCGCTAATCAACGGCAGAGCGGGTGGTTTTCTCTTCGCCTCGGCGATCCGTCAAATATCCTCCGAGCGATCTGAAAACGTTACGGTATGGCTCAGCCCCCGTCCGCTCGTGGAGGACGCGCTACGTTCCAGAAACGTTCGTGGACCATTTTCTGCGCGGACGCGCGCACGTGTCGGCGGCCGCGCTCGCACAACCGGCGCGGCCGATAAGAAAAATATTTACGCCATTAATAATTGATACGGCGAGTTGCGCTGTCGGGCTCGGTTTGTCCGACGGTGAGCGAGGGAGGCGAGGGGAACGGGGACGCGGATTGGCGTGGCGGGGAAGAGGAGGGAGGGAGGGAAAAAAAAGAAACCGACTCGCGGAGCTGCTGCGTCCGTCAGCCACGGCAGATGAGCGGTTTGATGAAATATCGCCGCGTATCCCGCGCGGCGATCGGTAGCCGAAGGAAAACCCCCCGCGGCAACCGATACCCGTTGCGTTCTTTTTCCTCTTTCTTTCCTCTCTTTTCTTCTTTTTCCTTTCTCTCTCACGGGCGGCCGCGAGCAGCCGCGAACGGCAGCGGCGGCGGCGGCGGCGGCGGCTTATTAAATTCAGGGAAACTTAAACACCACCTGTTGAAGGTCTTCGGCCGCTGTCGCGTCGCCGTCGTTCCGAAAAGTCGTCCAGCCGGGATAGCGCGTCCAGCGGAGCTGCGCGCTGCACTTTAGGAGCACTCCGCGAAACCGGAAGTCGCCCCAGCGGTACGGCTCGCGGCGCGAAATCGCGGCCGAGAGAGCGTTCCGCCGATTTGGACGGCGGCCAGCCGCTCGGAAGGCGAACAGTCGCCGCGAGCGAAAAATACCACGTGGCTTCTCTTATCTATTCCTTCCTTTTCTCCTTCTCCTTCTCTCTCTCTCTCTCTCTCTCTCTCCCTCTCCCTCTCTCTTTCTCTGTGTCGCTCTGTCTCTCTCTCTCTCTCTCTCTCTCTCTCTCTCTCTCTCTCTCTCTCTCTCCCTCCCTCCCTCTCCCTCTCTCTCTCTCTCTCTCTCTCTCTCTCTCTCTCTCTCTCTCTCTCTCTCTCTCTCTCTCTCTCTCTCTCTCTCTCTCTCTCTCTCTCTCTCTCTCTCTCTCTCTCTCTCTCTCTCTCTCTCTGTGTCGCTCTGTCTCTCCCTCTCTTTCACCGGCCACCAAATTAGTCGGCGGCCATCATCGGCGTCGCGCGTGTGATCGCCGGACCAATCGGCGTTCCGATTCAACGGCCCGTAAAACAATACGCGACTGATTACTCGATAACTTTCGCGCGGCCGAGGCAGGCGGCGAGGAGGGCGGGAAATGATGCAGTTGCGACGGCTGCCAGCCGAGTCCGGCTTTTGCGATTCATACGCAATGGAATTACCGGTTTGCGCGCCGCTGCTGCCGCCGCACACGGCGAATGCCGATGTATCACGGCGCCGGCATAAACGATCCTTCCGGCTGCGGGGAGCGGGCCCTCTTGCCCGACCTTGCTGAGACGCTTCACGGGCGCTTCATTGCGGCGCGAATTACGGATTACGTCGGTTAAACCTATTCAGCACCGGTGAAAGGGGAGAAAGACAGTGACAGAGAGCGAGAGCGAGGGAATAAGTTTATGCAATGTCCAAGATAAGAAAAGAAAGAAGAAAAAGAAGGAAAAGGATCGAGGCATCGATCTTGAGGAAGGCTCTCGATATCGAAGCGAAGATTACGAGCGATTATGCGGCTGGCGGGGGGAGAGAGGGTGGGCAGGGGCAGTCCGGTCGGGGGCAGGAACGGTCCCGCATCTGGCGCGCATTTGTCAAGCGTCGCCGCTCTCGTGTTGCGACAACCACGCAACCAAGGTCTTTCCTTTTCTTCTTCTTTTCGCTGAAGAATGGAGAATCGGGGGTAATGGAGATCTTGGAGAGGAGACGTGCCTCGGTTGACCAATCGGAGGAGGAAGATCGGTATCGAAAAGGGGCGATTTAGCCGTTGAAGAACCGTCATAACACGAGAGATGCCGCAACGGCAACGGCTATACTTCAAAGTCTCGCCGGCCCGGTGCGACCTCTCGCAGGAGGGAAATACTCGAAATCCCGAAAACATCTGTCAGGTATCACTCCCCCCGATACCGCTGTGTCCGCGTTAAATCAGGTGAGCGATTCGCACAAAGGGCGACGTGCCGCACCCCTGCCTCCGATCCACCCACCCCGAAGCGCCCCGAGAAGTGCATCGCCGCGGAAGTTTCCTTTCTTCTGTCCGTATTGCGTATCTCTCTGCGTTTCTGACACTGAACAAGAAACGATCGCAGCGACGATTCTAATTTATGATTCGTTAACGAGGATTTTCCCGTATACATGGTACCTGCGGGCGAATTAAATAGACCGAGAGATAAGAAGCAGAAGATGTGAAAGATGCCCGCTGCAACGGATTCAGAAATTCTGTTGAACGTTCAAAAAAAGAATTCCGATCTTTTCCTTCGGAAAGATCATCCGCGAGGAATCGTAAACCGCATATATGCGGTGTATCCTCTTATATGCACGCAAAAGATTATGAAAGAACGTTTCAGTTTTTCCAACCTTTCTTTGTCCTCAAGGAATTCCTTTCAGTTATTATCGCGCCGTGTATGCGGACTTTTATTTCTCTCTTTCTCGATTTTCAGCGAATTTTCTAAAGCTTGCTAAGGCGATGGATTCGAAAGTTGCGAGAACAAATCCCGTAGCTGCATTGACTGCAACGTTTGAAAAATAGATTAGCCACGGTGATCCAGCATCGGTGCCTTCCAAGCCTGCATCCCTGATCCGATTTGATCGTCTGCAATGGTTTCATGGAAAACGTCGAGCGGTTATACTCGAACGTTGATCGCGAGTTGCTTCGGATTCTCGGTCGAATCGCTGAAAAAATCCGTCAATTTTCTCTTCCCGACACGATTTCTCCGCGACGCTGCAGCGCCTGGCCGCTTGTATTTCCATCGAATATTCCGCCTACGTGTAAGTACCCGCGATTGATCCAGCCGCCGGAGCTGACCGTTTAGCAACGCTGAATTCACGGCAAATCAAATCTAAAGAAATTCCAGCGAGATCTTGTTAAGCACAAAAATATCGTTCCTCCGAGCGCTGCCGCTCGAGCGCGATTCCCGGATAACTCTCCCTCTCTCTCTTTCTCTCTCTGCACGAAGAATTTTTGCAGCGAAGCAGGGGGACACGCGGCGAGATTCATCTCGCGGAAATGCGCGGCATGATTAAATCGATCACTCGAAGGGTCCACGCGCACGCACACTCGCGTCGCCGTGGACAGGATCGAGGCTCTGCATCTGCTTTCCTGGCTCCTCTTTCTTCCCCATTCACTCGTTTTCACGTTTCCGTGGCGCTCGGCCGGGCGAGCTGCGACCTATGCGATTAACGCGTCGGAAACGGCACAAAAGCGGCCTCGGGACGTGTCATGGATGAATCATCTTCCTCTTTTTTGCCGCACGGTGAGCGCAGCCCTCCCCGATTATGTTTGCACACATGAGCATTTGTCTGTGGGACACCGCGCGCCGGATCGTCTCAGAAAAGTCCTCGGCGAGCGAGGAGTACGCTCCTCAGAGATGAGGATGAGGATTGCCCTGGCAATCGGGACACCCGAGTTTGATTCCCAGCCTCGACTCAAACAAAGCAGACCCTCCCCCCCTCGGTTATGACAATCGAACTCCTTCATGCTCTTTCTCTCTCTTCTGCCCACGCAAATCGTATGGGATACTGCGTGGCACACTGGGACCGAGTATGATCGGTCGTGTAACATCGAGGGTGAAGGGAATGGCATCTCTCATCGGAAGTAACGAGAATCCACGGAAGAAACTCTTATTCCCCAGGACAATCACGTGTTCAGAAATTTTATCACGGCAGGATCGGATCGCGAACAGCATTCATGGCCACGTTTAGGAACCGCTGCAGCATCTCAGACGCTGCCACTTTATTTAGACATGCAGAAGAGGGCACGATCCGCATTGTGCGATAAACACGCGAACGCCTGTACGCCACACTGTATGAGAGAGAAAGAGAGAGAAAGAGAGAGATTCGGCAAATGTTTACGCTTCTTCGAGAGCCGCTGCAGCGATCCGCTCGAGATCGCTGGAGGTCACAATGGTGTCTGTTGTGTAATCCTATCCGATTATTTTGTCATCCTCCCCGCGCCATCCAGCCGCATACTTGTTTTGTTGTCGCGCTTGAGCCATGAAAAAAGTTTAACTCGAAACTAAATATTTCAGGGAACCCTACCTACGGAAGCGTGTTGTCTATCGCGCGCCCTCCAGCGCGTCTCCTCCTCGCGTGGGGGAAATAATCTGCTGCTTTTCCCTTCTTTTCTCTTCTTCTTTTATCTTCCTCTTCATGCAAGGATGATCCGCATGAGGATAACCGTTTCGGCAAATATTTAACCGTTTTACTTGCCGGAGGATTCACTTGACGCTCGAGTCGAGTAAGAAACGCGAGGGACGCGGGGAACAAATAAAGGGTGCACATCGCCGAGAATCCGAGCAGGTTCGTTAAAGCCGCTCTCGCGCCAATCGATATTAGTCGAGAACGAAGGTGAATTATAAATCGGCTCGAGTCTTCAGACTTCGGATCTCCCCGAAGCGCCATGAAATATGCAACGGTCTTAGAGGGTAGTTTCGGATCCGGCGGGGAGGAGGAGTGGCCGTTAAAATGGAATTAACACCCCCGACCGCCCAAGAGTCCCGGCTGGGAATCCACCCTAAACTATTCGCGGCGATCATTCGATCCGGATGTCCTTTCACGTTCGGGAGGGTTGACGTATCCTTCGGGCTTCTTCTCCTGTCCTTCGGAATGGACGTAATCGTTCGGGGACGCATCGCTCCCGATTTCCCATTCGCGCATCTCCTTACGTATTTACTTATTGGATCGCCTTGGATGCCTCGTCGTTTCCGCGAATCGTGCGAGTTCGCGTCGAATTCGGCATCGGCCGAATAAAATGCCGTTGCTTCCCCGTTAAAATCGCTTTAAATCCATAACCACTAAACCGCGTCTCATTAGTGTTTTACGCGAACGTCGGTCCGCGCCGCATTTTACGATTCTAATGATGGCCAGCTTGTTGGACCGAAGCGCAGCTACTCTAATAAAATAAATCATGCGCGGTGGAGAGAGAGACCGGCGCTGCGAACAGCGCTGCCGGTTCAAATTAATCCCATTGTGCCTGGATTTGGTCGGGGCGCCAATTAAACGGATTATTATCGTCGCTACCGTCATTACTTTTTGTAAAAACACTCCGCCGCTCCGAACAAATCGCTAAATTTCAGATCACTCGTATTCTCCGCCGCTACCTCGGAACGAGGTAGCGTGGCTGCGCGAAATTAGATTATTTTCAGCGTCTCTACATTTTTCAAGAATTCGCTCGAGCGTTCGAGAATACGCCCGAGAAAACGTTCCGCGATGCCGAAACAGACTCGATCTCGGTCGGACGGAATATTTTCCGCGCGAGATGCGCGCAGCATCATCAATCAAAACGAATCGAATCGAATTCGGCGCGAGCACGCGTGCGCACGCGCGCGCCACAATCGAGAGATCAAGAGATCAGACGCTCCGCGTGGACGAGCGAGTGCGGCGAGTACGTAATCGAGATCTGCGTGTTTCGTCGCAACGTTAATCGATAAATTCCCCATACTTGGACCGCCTAATCTAACTGGATGGTACCTACAAACAAGCCGCTCAGACGCGTCGTCCCGTCCAATTCAGGCGGGGACCGCTCCCCGCCGTCTCCCCGCGCCCGCGAGATCTCCCCGCCCCCTCCCCTGTCACGCGTGCGATCGTGTCCCTGCGAATTCTCGACTACCGCAGTTGGGAAATACACGATGGGTCGTGGCGAAGATGGCTACCGGAAATTGCTGGGTGACCTTACTTAGGAGTTAGCGCTGGAACTTGAGGGAACGGGAGAGCGTCGAAGGGTTATCGCATCGCCCTCGGCCCGGGGAGGGCACGAGCATTAATGAGGCAATACCGAGAGAGAGAGAGAGAGAGAGAGAGAGAGAGAGAGAGAGAGAGAGAGAGAGAGAGAGAGAGAGAGAGAGAGAGAGAATCCAACTCCGTTCTATCCCGGCCCGATGAGCCGTCCCGGATTACATTGTCTTCGAGTTTACTTGATTATGAGATAGTCCCTCTCCGCCTCCTCATGATATCCTCGTAACGCCGTTACACATTACACTGGCTAGGACTGCGTCGAGCCGGAAGAAAGCACTGCGAGATATCGAGTCACGATGAAGCCGCGAGGAGATTTGTATCATTCGTGTATCGTTAGATCGATGAAACTCGCCACACATTCTCATACTCGATACTCGTCAGGTTCGTTGGGATCTCCCAGTGCGCCTTAGCTCGGTCGTCAGATTTCAACGATCGTGCTGCAGCACGACAGGAGATACGAGATATTTGACGACGTCGTATCAGCTCGGCGACGGCTATCGGATTTACCTAAGCTTCATCAGTACCACATGACGTCCGTGTCACGCGAAAATTGTTCAATTAGAATTTGTCACGTAGTACCGATTTTCCACATGTCGCTCTTTCCCCTCTGTCCCGCCACTCTCCTCGCTATTCCTCCCTTCCTTCGTTCCTTCCGTGCTCTCTTTTTCCCTCGAGCGTGCCTTCCTTCGTCCCGCATCCGCGCCGCATGGGGTCCGTAACAATACGTAAGGGGCTGCGAGTAATAATGCCCCGAAGCGTCGATCATGTGGCGAGTGCAAACGTGCACGGGGAACTCGTAAAACAAAGTCCATCGTCGTTTTCGTTCCCTTCTCCGGTGGGCTCTTCGATCCATCGGGTCCATCGATCGCGAAGATCGCTCCGCAACGCGGGCGACGCACGGCCGCGTCCCCCGGTCCCTTAATGGAAATCGCTAATGAATGAGAAGGCAGTTGAAAATGCGAGAGTCCGATAAATTCGGGCGGGAAGCGGACGTGGAAAAATTTTTAAAACTGCCACGAGGAAAACTCTATACCCATGCGAAATCAAACTGATGGAAATCCATGCAAATCCAGACAGATTGAAATAAAAATCCCATCTCCATCTATCGGCGTGTACGGGGACTTTACACATTCGGGGTCCTATTCGATGTCGCCGAGAATTCCGCAGTGTGACGAATTATTCGTTGAATATTAAACGGCGCAAATATATTTAGCCGAACACGCGCGCCGTTAACGCGGAAACTCGCGTCCTACGACCTACGACGGAATCAATTCCTCGTCGTTACACTCGATCTCGCGATCCTTTGTCCCGAAGAGAGAGAGAGAGAGAGAGAGAGAGAGAGAGAGAGAGAGAGAGAGAGAGAGAGAGAGAAAGGAAGGGAGAGAGCCGCTCAGAAAAATTCAAGTCGGACTCGGAGATTCAACTTGCGCGTTTCCTAAGGCGCGAGCGCCTTCGTCCTCTTCGGGGATCCGCAATGATCCGGACTTCAGGTTGCGCCGAGTCGCGCGAGGGTGCGTTAGCGCGTCCGAGGGGTGCGTCCCGAACACGTGACGCCTGATTCATACACAGACTGCTACGGAATCAATTTGTAATCTTGACTCGAATTAAGGACAGCAGGCAACGCCAAGGGATCGAGGGGGTGGAACAGCACGGAGCAGAGAGAAGGAGAGAGAGAGAGAGAGAGAGAGAGAGAGAGAGAGAGAGAGAGGCAGGGAGGGAGGGAGACAGGCGGCGAGAGAGCGGTATCGAGGTGGATACGTTTATTGGAAAGCGAGTCTGGCATTCGGTCCGAGAATGCGCCACGGGCACACCGGAATCCGCACTGTCTCGCGTTGAGGGCATTATAGTCGGGTTGTAGGTTATTAGGTGGGCCGGCTAATAGGCGTCGATATGGCGTATTAATGGCAGGTAACCGGACGGTGATAATGGGTATCAAAGGACAGAGTATTTGAGAGCGACGCGGCCGGAGCGATGGTAGCGCGACGATGGCTTTTACTTGCCGCGTTTTATGGAAAAATATGGGATAATGCCATTAGCCCGGCGCAATCCGGATATGGCGCGTCCCTAATGCGTGTTTGCGTTTTTCGGACGGCCAGCCGAGAAAACTTCCATCAGCCGGTGGCCGGTTGAACGTAAATCTATGAAAAATCCCTAACACTAACGGCAGAACGCGTAGCTTTCCGCTACGGTTACAAATGGACGAAATAAAAAGCCGCCCTCGAAGAAGGGCGAATCTATGAATCTACTCACTGTCCGGCAATCAGACTGCGATATCGTCGCATTCGAACTCATTCGAACACGAATCGTGCTGAAGAGAAGGAAGAGCGCGAATCTGTGCATGTAATTTTTCTCGACTCGTCGAGAGCATTTGCGGAGAGAAAGATCGAGTGAGAGGGAAAAAACGAAAGAGAGATCAAGAGAAAGAAAGAGAGGGAGGGGAGGGAAGAGGAATATGTCGTGTTCCGTAAGATCGTAGATAACCCCCCTTTGTCGCACCATCGCCGAACTTAACGTGCGAGCGCATTCCTGACGGGAAAAGGACTCTCGAAAGAGAGACGAGCCGACGAGACAAAAGGGAGAAGGGGCGGAAAACGATCGGGGGTGAGAACGGAAACAAAAGCGACGCGGGACGATATGCAGTATGGCGACGTTTCCGGCTCGCTCACCGCACACAATGCACTTCTCCTGCGTTAACTTCTGTGCCCCGTTGCTCGGTCTCTTCCCACTATTCGGTCCTTCCCGCCATCCCCTCCATTCCACACATTTTTCACTCGTATCTCTCGTATCTTTCGTCTGCCCTCTTTCCGCCGAAGGACATCCATCTCGGAGGAAATTTCAAAGATTCTAAATGCTGCACGCAAATGTGTCGCTTAAGCCGCCAATGAATTAAAGTCCTCGTTATCGTTGGAGCGACGAGTTAAGGAGCACCCTTATCGATGTTCGCCTCATCGATCATCTCGTTGTTTCTCCCTCGCGCGCGGTAAATGCATCCTAGCTTTGATTCTCGAGTTTATCGCGCAAGAAACAACGATGAATGTTATAAGCAAAGATGTATCGACATTTTTACATCGGTACATCGCTTTGTACGATCGAGCAAGTCGAACGTTAGCTCCGAGCATTGTGCAGCTCCTGACGCAAGTTTCTATGGTCTTTGATACGGCAGGCACTAGACGATATTAAAACGAGCCGGTGCTTTTGCTGAGCATTGGCAAGGAAACGGAAACCCAACGGGCGGGCATGTTTTAAGAAATTAGTCCTCATTGTCGCGCCTCGCGAAACGACGCGATCTTCCGTGGGTGCGTTTGACCTCTTGCCGAGAGTGCCGCTATTAATTACTTGGATCGTCAGAGTCGGTCCCGCTGCACGGTAAAACAATACTGAGTTAACGCACAAAGCTTCCGTCTCTTCACGGCACGTCAAGCGCTGTCGGGGTTGCGGAAATGCGAAATATATATGCGTAAATATATGTTGAAATTGAACGAATTAAAAATACAAAGGAACCCCTAAACATTAACTCAGTCAGAATTTAATATATACTAATTAAAATAAATATAAAATAAAATATAAAACACCGTCATTGGCAGAAATTTGCCAAACCTCAAGCGAGAGATCCATGAATAAAACGGCTTCAAAGACGATGTTCTGACATCCGTTCGGATCTAACGCGGATTCTAACGAGCGATCCATTCGTGCGACACATTGATTCATTGATTTACAGATCAAAGAAAAAATTACTTACAATGATGTAATTTATCCGTTATAATTCGTTATAATCTATTCGCAGAGAGATCGATATTTCTTCCTTCTCCAAATTTCGGTCAAGTTTAATTCAACAAAGATTAAGATACTAAGACGAGAAATATCGTCTTTCGAGAAAAACCGTCGAGCAATGCCTTACAGATTTTCCGAGTGAAGAGAAATTCATTTCACGCTTATGATAAGATCATGAAAATAAGATCCATCGATCTATTCTATCTATCTAACGAAAATCATGCTGAAAATGAAAATATATTGTCCATGATACATTATTCGAGTACAATACCTTTGGTCAAACTTGACCAAAATCTTTTCGGACGAAAGTTACGGGGTGTAAAATTAACAATAAAAGAAATGCTCCAATTTAAAAGCTGCAAGCTGTGCAATAATGAGTTCGATAACAATGAAAACTATGCTGGCTTCTTGTCCTACCGATCATTGTCCTGGTGAGACCATATTACGAACAGGACACAAAAAAGTATATGGAACGACCGTAACCCAAACGGTAAGATTTTTCGTGGAAGATAAGAAGAAACTTGAATGGAATATTGGATATCTTGAAATGGAAGAAGAGATATTTATTACGCGTACAAATCGTTTTCTCTCTTTTGATCTCGATCGATGATTTCGTCGTTAGCGGTAAATTCCTACCGGTCAGCTGTTCGATGAATAGTTTAAGATTGAAGATGATGAAAACTTTGTCACTTAAAGTCTTTCTCGTACTTTTGTGGATAAATTTGTACATCCAACGCACAAAGTGCTGTTTATTTAAAATTCAATTTAAAATACGAGTAAGATTATTGAGATGTAGAACAAATATCGTAAAAAGACGTGTAGGATTATATATTATTAAATATAAAAACTATCAGGATTGAAACATACGTTTCTCGATCTTCGAGGCAAATGCGTTTCGTGAACTATGACACCAAATGAATCTTGTCGCCAATTCCTTCTCATTTCCCTTTCTCTTCCTTTCTCTCCTCCCTTCCTTTTTCCAAAAGCAAGCGATGTCCTCTGTGTAAAAAAGCTTTCTTAAGGTGCTACCGAATATACTCTCTTAGGGACAAAGCCATGTAAGACATTTAGCACGCATTTGGCTAAAAAATGAATATCTTTTTGGCAGCGAACTACCAAAGTACTCAATTAGTTGTTACTTTTCACGCTTTTCATGTTTCAATCGGATTTCGATCGGATCAACGTTTAAAAAGATGATAACGTATGCATTCGAGAAACAAAGTGGGAGATGAAGAGATGGAGAGAGGGAAGAGAAACAGAGGACAATGGAGAGAAATCGGCGGGAAGATTCGCCATTGGTTCACCGCACGGGCGAATTCGCCTTGGAGGTCAAGAAACGCGTGCAGCTGTCGGCATCAGGCCGTGGAGATCTTGTGCGAGTGGTGGGGTAGTTGGAACACGTGCGCGTGAGAATTTACGTCGTAAGCGTGGCGTAGGTGGCACTGTAAATGGGAAGGTACTGACGAGGAGAGAAAGCGAAGGCAGAGAAAGAGAGAGAGAGAGAGAGAGAGAGAGAGAGAGAGAGAGAGAGGGAGGAAGAGCGAGAAAGAGAGTCAGTAAGGGGACAGGTGGAACGGGCGAGAAAGAAAGGGACGTAACGATTGGTTGGAGAAGGCGCGAGAGATTCACGAAGGGAAGATAGAGGGAAATGCAGAGCGAGAGGGAGAGAGAGAGAGAGAGAGAGAGGGAGAGGGAGAGGGAGAGAGAGAGAGAGAGAGAGGGAGAGAGAGAGAGAGAGAGAGAGAGAGAGAGAGAGAGAGAGAGAGAGCGGTACATGTTAAGGAAAAGCGGAGGCGCCAAGCCACCCTTCACGAGCCAGGCAGCAGGCAGGCAGCCCCTTTCGCGAAGCACCCCCTAAGCCTGGTTAGGGGCGAAGGCGGCGAGCCGCGGAGGCCACAACACGACCGCCGTCCTCATTGGTCGACGCGCTTGCCCTGGGTGGGGCTCCGGAAAAATTGGAGGGGAGAAAAATCCCCTCTAAATAGCTGCGGCTACCGCCGCGAAAAACTAGAATCGGCTCAGCCGGCATCGAGTGCGCGTCAGTTTTGGGTTGATTTACTTGGCGAGCAGCCGCCGTTGAAAACGCAAACTTGATTTTACGGACGCGAAGGGGGCTTCTTTGCCGGGACAAAGAGAGACACACACACACACATATATATATATATATATATATACATATATATATATATAGAGAGAGAGAGAGCTGGGGGAGTAGCAGAAAACTGCTACTTAGATTAGTGTTGGTTTGCGCGACAGTGACAAGTGCATCACATTTCAGAGAACGTGATCATTTGGCCAAACAGTGTTCGCGCGTAGAGATTCGAATCCGACAGAGAACAATCGGCCTCTTGCTTTCTTTCGTGATCAGCAAAAGCGATGCATTTGCCGGAAAATTCGCCGGAAATGGACAGGATGTTCCAAGATACTCTCAAAGTCCAACGCAACGATCTGGTGCAAACGGGCAGCCCGGTCATCTTGTGTAGTCCGCTGCCGCCGCACTGGAGATCGAACAAGTCTCTTCCAACGGCATTCAAGGTCGTAGCGCTCGACGAGGTCCGCGATGGTACTATAGTTACCATTAGAGCGGGCAACGACGAGAACTGCTGCGGCGAGCTGAGGAATTGTACCGCCGTGATGAAGAACCAAGTCGCCAAATTCAATGATCTTAGATTCGTCGGTCGTAGCGGAAGAGGTGAGCTGAGACTTGGCTGATATCTGCATGTACCGCCATCTCAATCCCGAAGAATAAGTCTGAAGGATAGATTTGTGTTCGCGTTTACAGGGAAATCCTTTTCGCTGACTATCCAGATTAATACGATACCGATGCAAATCGCTACGTACAACAAAGCCATCAAGGTCACGGTGGACGGACCACGCGAGCCAAGATCCAAGTCAAGTGAGTTCCAAGCTCAAAACTCGGCGTGCTATTTTCTATCGTTTACTTATCGAGACGTTCATGTCTGATGTCTGCTTCGTTGCTTTCTTCTCGTTTGCTTCTTTAGATTACATACACTGTCCTTTTTTCATTGCACTTTATTATTATTGCTACGTGTGCTTGTGTGTGTCTATGTAGCTTTTAGTCTTATTTTCTCTTTAGTTTAGCTTCTCAGTTTCGTTTTCTTATTTTAGCCCATCTATTCTTACTCTCCGTAGTTTGAGTTGAGTTGAGTTGATTTGAGTTGAGATTTGTTCGCAACGTAAGATGATACGTAAATACATATAAAAAAAATCAATAAAACTTATCCATATAAAAAGAAAAAAAATATATATATATAATCTGTATAAGAAAATCTGCATAAAAAAAATTAATGAAACTTGTATCAACAAGTATCGCCTCTAAGAATACAGATCCTAAAGTTATATCTGAGGTCATGACAGTTCTTTCTGCAGAGTATCACTCTTTTTACGATGGATCATATTTAGATTTAGATTTCACATATACAAATAATGATAAATAATAATCGAAATGACAGAACAATAATAAAACAAGGAATAATATCGTAAGAGAAATAAAAATATTTTCCGACGTGCAGTTTCATCCCTCTTACGCCAATCATCTATTTGTTTTCTCAGTATTCGAGTACCATCACGCGGATGCGCGAAAATAAAACGAAACATAAAAAAGTGTCATACTCGGACAAATTTCGAACAGGGGATCGTTTCGAACAGATCGAACGGCTCTTCAAGCATGATACGTATATATGTAATTCAGATGTAATTCAAAGTCACAGTCGATAGATGACAGATTAATTTCTCAGATGTGCAAAAAACACACACACACACACACACACACACACACAGAGAGAGAGAGAGAACATACACAAGATCGATGCGTCTTGTACGTGTGACATACGCACGATCGCGCAACCCCCCAACGTTGAAATCTGAAAGAAGCAACGAGTGCGAGCATCAGGCGCGTTCGGCCTTGCGTTCCCATTACGGATTAGTATCGGGCGGTACGGCGTGCTCGGTGTATGTCGTCGGGGGTGGAAAAGTCGTCGGAAGCTCCGTGACCACCGCGGAATCCGCAAACGGGCGTCGGAGCCTCGCGGGCGTTTAATAATCCGGCGTATATCTGGCGGACCTCAAACCGCGAGGTGGTGGCGATGCCCCGCTGAACGGTGCCGCCGTGCCCTCGACGCCGGGCGTCAGCTCGCACGTGCATGAGCGCGCGCGCGCACTCATGCACGGACACGGGCGCACACACGTGCACGGTGGTACACGGGCGACGCATACAACCGCACCGGGAACTGGCATCGTGTCAAGCCGCGACGACAACGACGAGGTCTTCGTCTCGCGGCGCGACTCCGCCGCATACCGGTTTATTTTCCCACCGCGCCCCCGATCGGTGCGCTAGGTCTGTTTATTGGCCGGCATCTCGGCAGGGGGGGGGGAGGCCAAAGGAGCCGTTGGAAAAGACGCGGGGAAACTATCGCCGCCACTGCCGCCGCCACCGCCGCCGCCGCCGCCGCCGTCGGCGACGGCCGGGACGCGGAGACGTCTGCGAAAGAAGCCGCGTTTACGCGTTTGTTTATCGCGCCGCATATGGCGGTAGCATGTGCCGCGCCACGAAAACCCGCGCCACGTCGTAATAACGGATTTTATGCCGCGCTCGTATAAACAGAGATACACTAGCTGCCCCAGCGGGATCGCCCGGGAGAACGCCGTTAATCTCCGTTTTTACGGATCTCGGGGTGCTAGCCGAGTTCCTTCCTTCTGGCGCGGGTTTGTCGGTTCGTTAGTCAGTCAGCCGCGCCGTCGAAGCCTTGCTCGTTCTCGCGATCATCCTCCCGTAACGAACTGCCCCTTTTATTTTGCAGGAATCAAACACAACAACCACACGATCACACACAATGACAACATCGGCATGACATTCAATCCAATAATACGTCCGCAGCCTGTGGCATACCGTCCGGTTCCTATCTATAATCCTACATATAATCCTACATCTAACTGTCCATGCTCTCTTCTTACAGATTATCAGTACGGTCCCGGTTTTCCGGGATTTGGCTTGATCAATTCTTGGATGTCGCTGGACGCTACTTATATCGGCCACGCGTGGCCGCTGCCGCATCCCTTTGTTAAAGGTATGCGATTACAAAGCGTTCGGCAAAGAGTAACCTGAAAGAGAAACGGAGTAGAGAGGCTCCGGCGGAAACGGGCGGGGGGGGGGGGGGGGGGAGAAAGAAAATAACGTTCCCACTGTGTGTGCTCTATATGTTGCCCCGTGAGCGCGAGTCTGGAAAGAGAAAAGTAGAGAGTAAAGGAAAGAGAAAAAAGAGAGTCGAAGAAGAGTCGCATTCACGGGAGAGAATTCGCGTTATCGATCTCGTCGAATCCGCGACGCCTGCCGATGATTCATACCCCGTGAGCTGGACCGAGGGGTTCCCTTTTCCCACAGCGGACCCCTTATGGAACTAACTCCTCGCTCCGCTCACCGGCGTGTGCGTGCCCCTCCCTTTCGTCCCGCTAGAACAACAATGCAACTTACTAGTACGCCCGCCCGCCCCCGCGAATCCCGCCGACAGCCGGCCGGGGTTAACCGATTTCTCTGTTCGTCAGGCGTGATGGCACCGTCCGGCGATCTGTTCAACTCTCCATTCGCCCCGGTGCTCTCGCCGTACCAGTTCGAGCCCATCAAGTATCCCGATTACGTGCCGCTCGCGATGAACAACAGCGTGGCCAGCACGGCAACCCTCACACCCCCCATAGTCGCACCGGTCAGTCCCAGGACGCCAGGCAGTCTCAGCGAGTCCGGCAGCGAGCCCACGGGCGAGGAGTGCCGGAGTGCCTTCACACCCCTTCGCTCTCTGCTGCCTCAAAATGTCTGCCTGCAGCCGTCCTCGCCGGACAGGAACTCCAGGAGGCCGTCCGAGGGGATAAGGAACGAGTTCAAGGCGTCATCCGTGCGCGTCAGCCAGAGGGTACGCACACCGGACAGGACTCCGTCGCCGATCAAGCCCGCCTGCTCGTCGCCCAAGTCATCCCCGATCGCGGCGTCCACGCCGATGAAAGTATGGAGGCCGTATTAAGGTCTGTGGAAAAGACGCGTGTCCGAATCTCGCTAGAAGCTATAACGCGGACCTAGAGAAACCTAGAGAAGGCGACGTTGACCTCGGACATTTGGACGGAACCATTTCCTCCCGCTCCTTTGCCCGCTCGGAGGATCGGGAGGATGCCTCCGAGATGCCTCCTGATGCTTCCGTTCCAAGGTTCGACTCGCGTTCGGCATTATAATTCACTTGTATATAAGACTTTGTATGTTAAATAATAATCCGGATTAACTTACGGTTGATTAAGCTAATTTGATAATTTAGTCGATAGAGTCTATGCAATCGTCGATCGCATATCCTACAAAATAGCGTACATTACGCTGCGTATGCAATGTAAATATTATAGTTTGCGGACAATAATATGTGATACTTTAGGTAAGTTTTAAACAAGTGAGGGAAAAGGAATTTCGTTCGAATTTCTGCCGAGTTTAGAGATCGGGACCAAAAACGGGAGCCCGGCACGAATCGTCGCGATCTTACGAGCCTTTCCCGAGCTCGACAGTATCGAGGAACCTGCTAAAGAGTTACGGGCTAAAGAAATCGCGACCGAATCGTCATCATAGCCGGCAACTAACGTTAACGTCGTTCGTTCGAACAACAACGCAGTTGTTGTTGTTGTTGTTGACGAGTCGAAGCTTTGCTTTCATGCCTACGACGGTCGTTGCTTGAACGAGAAATTGAAATCGAGAAGTAGAAAGTGGAAACGAACGTTGAATCTTGCTCCGTTTGAAATCGCGGATCTCAAGTACGGCAGACCGATGTCCACCGAACGAGCACTCTTTTGTACAAAATGTGAATATTGTACATACATTGAACCGTTGAGCGAAGCTCAACCTGAGGGTATTCTTTATTCCCCAAATTCACGAATATGCTAAAGTTGATCGTTAAATAAAAAGAAGGGACGACCAAACAAGTACATTAAGATTATTTGTAAATCAGAGTTTTAAGTAAACAGTGTCATAGAGAAACAGTGAGAAATGAAATAAATTCTACAAGGCGCACGCTTAAACCATACGGCATTTTCGATTCCACCTTTCCCAAGACGCATGCAATGCGATCGATCACGCCGGCGATATCGCATAGGGATGATCGATGCCGCTCGATCATACGCTCTCGACGATGTCATAGAAGTGTCGTCGTCGAGCGGTCCAGACGTTGCGAACGAGAAGAAAGAACGGGGATGAAAGAGAGGGGAAGCGCTCTCGCGCTCTGTCCGTGCCGCCGCAAGGGGAATCCATATTTTTTTTTCTTCTGCCGCGATTTAAATCTGAATGGTCGTAACGCCGCGCGATCGTTCCGCTTCCTTCGTGTGTGCGTAGGGGATCCCGCGCGAAGCGCACAAGAGCGGAGAATGGTTTATATCGAGGGGAGTGCGTGAGATCTGTATTAGTAGCTATAGGCTCGGTCACGTCGCAGCGGTTCTCAAGTCAACGCCGAATTCGGCGGGCGCGCGCGCGCGAAATCCGCGAACGCGCCCGTCGGGACGTCCGTCGACGCTGCATCGCGCTGAAACACGATCCGCGGTAAGGGATGGTTTTTTTTCTGAATTGTCCCGCTCGTGTTCGCCGGACGGCGAGCATGGGAGCGCGGTTAATCTCGGTGACGTCGAATAACTCAATTTCCGCGTTCCGCTTGCAGGTGCGCGTTCCGCGTACACCGCGCCGCGACGCGTAGCCGCGGATCGAAGCCGTGACGGAAATTACGTGACGAGGTCGAGAAGGCTCGATCTCGAAGAAGAATCCACGCCGGATGCGGGATCTCGAAAGTCGGGATCCGCTTCGGTCACGCGCGGGCCGGCGATCTCGCAGGTTTGCGCGACGCTTAACGGGATTAACCCCGGCGAGAAAATGAGAACCGCGTGGCCGACAGGCCGAGGTAGCCCGTGGGGCTGTTCGTTGACGAGTAGACAACGGAAGCAAGCAACCATGAAGGGTCACCGCACGTACCGAGGCGAACCGATCCAAGCCAATCCGACGCGCGAGCCGGCCGGCGCTAACTAATGTTTGCTCAAAGAATCGTCATGTATAATTGAGTCAGCCGCGGCGCGGGGTGGAAAAAATCAACGGCGAGCGTGCGGATCAGCCCGGGGCTGAATAATCGACTCTCGGATCGTGCACGGATCTCGCGACTTGCCGACAACCCGCCCTTATTATTACAGAGAGGACCGCTTTGCATTTTACGAGCGACCGCGTGTGAGCGATCGCGTTTGATCTCGCGGCTTGGCGATTCAGCGTAAACGCCAACATAAATAAAGGGAGAATGACAGTTTTTCGAGATAATTACGTTAATCGTGCGGCAACAACATTTGCGCGTACGGACGCGTACGAAACCCCGAGGTCTCCGGCCTCCCGCAAATCACCCGTCTCGCGTACATTATCCGACACGAGGGATCCGAGGGAAATTTCAGGCCGCCAAGATGGCAAGATTTTAGTCCGCGCGGCGCGAGATCGACCGAGATCGTTTCCACTCCAATTCCAATCAGACGAACGGAACGAGCGATTCAGCTTTGTAACGCGACGCGCGGAAGGAGCGAGTGATTCGCCTCGTCGACGCTTGCCGGGGCCAACGTCGATCCTCTTCGCGGGTCTAGAATCACGAGGACGAGGTTTGAGGGTCCTAGAGTTAGGCAATCAGCGCTGATGAGGGGGCTGGCTCGAGGGGCGAAGGGCTCGGACAATTAGTAACTACCCCGGCCGCGTCCTCTCCTCTATGTGTCGCTCTCGCCCCGGTTCACCTGCCCGACAACGCAGCCAGCGACCGCAGGCGCTACGCATGCGAAAGAGGCCTGCTGGACGCGGGGGTTGGGACGACGCTGCGTTTACGTACGCAGATCGCGTTGTACGCGCGGGATTACGCGCGCTCGTAAAGGTCTCCTCACGGCGGGGGTGGCCAGTGTCAACGCCGGCCGAGCGGTCCGGGCGAATTCGCCAGGCCCGCTTTACATCGATAATAAATGGCTGCCGGTGCCGGAAAAGCGGGCGGAAGTCGCGTTTTATCGCGATACCTTCGTATTACCGCTCGACGGGGTCTTGCGTTCTCTCAAAGACCCGTCGATATTTTCCACGTGCTCCGTGGCTCCTAGGTCTGTCGTGGCATTGTTGGGTCTTTCTCGTATAGATGGACGACGGTCGAATCTGCGGGGTGCGCCGCACCGAGGGATGCCTCCGCCCTTGCGCCGTTGCGACGCGTGGCGCGTTAAAACATGGATGAGCGAAGGAGCGGGGCCTCAACGTCAAAGCGTCTTAATCATCCCCCTCGCTGATGCTTCGAACGAGTTTGAGAAAGAATCGAGACACTCTCTCTCTCTCTCTCTCTCTCTCTCTTTTTCAAGCGATATGCTAATTATTCCTACGATGAAGCGTGTCGAGGATTACGTGACAGAGTCTCGCGGAAATTCGCGGTGGAAGACCGCGGAAATAATAAGCCTCTTTTGAGTAGCATCCGAACGACAACCAAGACCACTCTTCTCCTCTTCCTCCTCCTCGGGCGACACACAGAATCACCCTTGTCTCGGGGGTGGGCCGCCCAGCCCTTCTCGAACTTAACGTCTTTTACCCGCGACCGCTCGACAAAGACGGACCGAAGCGCGACCTTAAGGAAAAACGCTTAACGAGCTGTTTTGCATGGCAATATCTCGACCTCGTTATCGGTTATCGACCCGCGCTCGCGGCTGCTGTCGCGGATTAAAGAGTACCTGCGCCGCAGTCACGTGCGCGCCAACGTAGCGCGTTCACGCACTCACGCATGCACGCATGCACGTACCGCGTCGAGGCGCGGTCGTTTGACCGTCAATTGGCGCAGGATGGGCCGGCCGGTGAAAAGGCGAATCGTTTCGCGGAAACCACCGATTTTCAGCCGCGTTCCCCGCCAAATCGGCCCGCCGCGCCGTCGCTTCACGGAACGCGGATCGATCTTTCCGCATTTGTTTCCGAGAGGAAACCCGCTTTTTTTCCTCCCCTTTCTCCTCCCTTCTTTTTTATTATTTTTTTTCCTCCTCTGCCCCTCCGCCCCTCCGCCCCCCTGCCCCTCTCTTTCTTTCCTCCTTTCTCTCTTTTTTTTTTTTCTATCTTTTTCTTTTTTTTTCCCCCGCTCGCAGTAGATCGAGCTTCTGCCGGGTTTCCGTTCCTTTGCGTGTCGGAATTCCCTGTTGCCTGTAACCGTCTGTGCGGATCCTCTTTCCTGGTCCCGGTTGCTTTTTCATTAGTGATATTACAAAGTTAACGGATACGCTAATTAAAAAGGATCTTGGGTCGATTTTGGAAACCGGCGTGAACAATTTTTGTGGCGATTTTTGCCGGCTCGTACGGTTTCGAGATAATGGCGGACTGCTCTCAGTCAAAGCAACACGCATAATTAAGATTATTCTCAGTGAGGCATAGAAATATTTTTAACAGCAACGGGATAAAAACACTTGACGGTTAACGGTAAAACTCGCATGATTAATTTTGCGGCAAGTTTTCAATGGTCATTCTCTGAATTTTTGTGAATGCTGTCAAGCTTCATTGACACGAAGGTACGAATGTTAAGCCTGATTGAAGGATTATTTTGATAGAATAAATCATGCAATTTATTTTATTGCTTTCATTATTATCCTCTCCCCCCCCCTCCATCTATATTTAATAGAATCAAACTATTTCAAAAAATTTCAAAAATTTCTATGCCTTCATACATTAAAATATAAACCCGTCCCCCCTCTATTAACCAAATATATTATTATGAAAACATGTTTTCATTGCTATGCTTTCAATTCTGAACGGTCAAGTAATAACAATGGCATAACAATCGAAGCTTGAAGCTTGAAACAAAGACTGGAAGCTGGACTATCTTTAAACGAATATACTTTTAAGTTTGTTCTTGGAGAATCGTCGATATGGAGCGTCGTTGTACGCTCTGGATGCCCCGTTTACGATTTACGGTTTGCAAGCCATGCTTCTTAGTCGGTTTCAGCCGGTGCGTGCGCGAGTTACGCGCGATTCGAATCACACGATTCCGCCGCGTTACGCTGACCCGCTTCAAAATCCACGAAATCGGTTCGCCGATCAAATTCGTAGGTAAGTTCGTGGCGCTCGGACCCTCGCTTTCTTTTTGCGAGGGTTTCCAGCCGGCTCTCATCCAGCGGCCGAACGGAACTCATCAGTCCGGGAGGAAGTGGACACGTCGGAACAATTTCCTTACACCGACTCTCCTTCCACCGTGCTCGTACAACCCGACACCACCCCCTCGGGCCAGGCAGCCTCGTTTCTATCCCCGTCATCGCAGCCGCTACTGAAATTCTGACCCCTCAGCGATTGACCAATTTGCCAAATCGATTCACGTCGGAATGAACCTACGGTAATATCTCCAGTTGGCTCTCTCTCTCTCTCTCTCTCTCTCTCTCTCTCTCTCTCTCTCTCTCTCTCTGCTGCTTGCTCGCTCAAGCGCGGGCTTCTTTGCATAAGCGAGAAGCTCGTAGCTTCGCTTCGCAACGTGCGAGAAATGTAGAAAGTCCCGAATGCATTACGGATACTGAATGCGTCGCGGATACTGAAAACCGAGCAGTTTCATCCGCTTTCTCCGTCTACGAGAGCATTCTCTAGCCAACGAAAGTTAATCAAGAAATTCGACCCTGACATTTCTGTTGCTGAGAAAGCCAGTCCATCGTGGAATTATTATTGTTTAAGTATCATCTTATAGATGAAGAGGAAAAGAACGAGAGTGAAAGAGAGAGAGAGAGAGAGAGAGAGAGAGAGAGAGAGAAAGATTTAAAATGTTAAGATTTATTTAGTATTTATTTAGTATTTATTATATACATACATATATATATATATATATATATATATATATATATATATATCACAATCACAATGTCACGACAAGCTTACCGACAATCAAGAAATCTGAAACTGCATTTAAGATCCCGTCGACCATCGATCTTATCGACGAGAGAAAGATGAAGGATACGAGAGAGTTGGAGCGGAGTCTAGACGTGGCAAAAGCACCCCAGGCATTTTTTATGTTGCGCCGGAGCAAGTAGGTACTTAGTACCTATCGGTACTAAGAGAGGCAGAGAGCCGCGTGTACCCACCCTCCAGATATTACCCTTTGGAATTGCTGCAAAAATTATGGACAGCCGATAGGCCGGCAGCCGCTGCAGGGGTGCGTCTCATCCATTTAGGTCCATCACACATGACTGGATAGGGTGAGACTTACCCCGCAGAGGTTCTCACATAGATTACGCGACAGCCTCTCGCGCGCTTCCGTGACGTCGGCTCGATGAACAACGGGAAACGCCATTTGCTACCGGCGTTAAGCTCGCTCCAGAACTTTGACGACGCGTTACAGAATCTTCTTGACGGCTCGAAAGGAACGCCGCGATGATCTCGACGCGATCAATGGCGATCCGAGAGATGCTCCGTCTCGAATGATTGGTCGCGCGATGCGCGATCGATGTGCTAGAGCACGGAGTGATAAAAGACGTGCGCTGGACAAGCGCTATTTTTCATCGTCTAATGATCTATTAATGATTTATCAATAACAGAGACAAGCGCGCGCGAAAAATTTGTCGCCAAGGCAGATTCCGCTTACGGGGATCGCTCGTGTTACAAAGGCGACACCGCCGGCACACTTTTTCAAGGAGCCAGCGTGTTGTTACTGATCCTAAAGATCGCTCGGATGTATAGCGCGGACTATGGGGGATGGGCTCGCCCTTCCATGGCAGATTTATCGATTATTCTTGGTCCAGTGGTCCCCTTTCGTCGAACGCGACGTGCCTTATTTGATGGCGTGTACAGCGCGCGAGATTTACGAAGGCAAACATTCTAGGCGTAGCGGCGTAGCTTGCCATAGCAGTGAAATTAATATGAGCAGGTCTGATAACATTATGCCGTTAATTAGGCATACTGGCCCTAACTAGCCGCAGATGAGCAAACGTAATCTCGTCGAACGTAGCTGTTGGCTGGCTCGGCAACGATCGCTGCACGCTCGCGAGAAGAGTATCCGATCGATCGATCGGTTATCATTCGACTTGGATGATGCTGCAACGATGCTTCGTGATCTCGCGCAATGTCCTTGAACGATTCCGGTCTCTCTTACGCGCTGAGCCTCTCGCATTAATGTCGTCGACTATACGCGACGAAGCACGCGGCTACCCACGTACGTAACGCCGCGTTTTAACGCGTGTGCACGCACACACTCGGGTTTGCGCGCACACTCTGGCTGCACTCTCACCCCTCGTACAGCGTATTACGGTCGTCGGGGGTAAACCACCCTGGCCTCTAGGAGCCCGAGAGCGGGAGCCCGCAGGGGTACGCCACGACAACCCCCGTAGCAACCCCTCAAAATCAACCGAACTCCCCCCTGCGCCTTTCAACTGCACCTCCACCTTCCCCGCTTTCTAAACCTCCCGTTCTGTCCGTTCCGTTCCGTGTGTAGACGTTAATATCTCGTCGAGTATCCGTCCACGACGGATTCTCATTTGAAGGGCCAGCCAAGTCTCGATACGCATCGATATTCCGCGCGCGCGAGCGCAACAGGAACAACCGTTTTACTTTGGCCACGTCTCACGTACACGCGCGCGCGCGCGCGCGCGCGTAGGAAATTTTTCTGACGAATAACGCACGAACGAAAGCAGGAAGGAGGGAAGTCGCGATGCGAACTTTGCCGATAAGTGCAGCGCTGCTGATCAATGTCGCGCTTTAAGTAATAAATTCCATCTGTGCCGGCATTAAAATGCGCGGCGTTGCAAACAGGCTTTTCGTTTGCAGCTTTTCAAAACATCGAAACGTTGACAACTCCTGACATTGCAAACAGAATCGCGCTATTGACGAGACACGCATCCAGCAACGGGGCTAGTGACAATGCGCGCGCTCCGCTTGTGTGCATGTTGCGTAGCCGGGGTTCTTTGTACCGAGGCTACCACTAGAAATAGGGTGGCTGGATACATATGGGGGAGAGCTAACACCATTATCTAATACTCCCCGACGGCCATATGCGGTGCCCCGCGCCGTCCTGCCATTCTTGAAAATCTCCGGCACGATAATCCGAAAATATTTAACCCCGCAATTCCGAGTACGTCGCGGCGGCACGAGAACCACCCCTTACCGGTTCCTCGAACTCGCCAGTCGACGCATCTCCGCGCAGCGAATCCAGGCCAATCCATCACGGGGGCGCCCTTTGAACTCGAGCTTCTTAAACGCCGCGAATATATTATCCCTTCCGCCCGCTGCGGAAGCATCGTAAGGAAATTCCTCGCTCGCTCCGGCCAACTGCGTAACGAACACGGGCTAGTCGATGGAGTTTCAACTGGGAACTCCCTCGTCACACTTTGCCATCGTATCGAGACGGACGGACGGACCAACGTAATTTGTATTATCTCGGGTATGCGTGTCGAATTCCCTATGCAAAATCCGATCCAGTCAAATGTACGAACAACCGACACGCGTTCGCAGATGCGAACCGAGATATCGAAACGATGCTTTTAGCATCGCACTAAATTTCATTTCATTTCTCTTCAAATGCTGCCTGATGATGTTCACACTTAGCGGGTCTAAGGTCGGTTAGAGCCTTGCGGTTCGCCCGCTGATCGTGTCTCATCGATCGTGCCTCGTGCGTAAGCGGGAACGGAAAGCGATCCGAGCCGGATCGCCGGCGAGATACTTGATTAGCAGCTCGAGCGGATGTCTCTCGCGAGATCCTTTTAATGCAGCCAGCGCCAGCGCGGAAATCCCCGAGTCGCATTTCTCTCCTTCTGCGGGATCGGGGCGACCCTCGCACGCGACACGGACGAGAGGGTGGTTGAGAAAGAATCGCGATCCGGCTCGCTTCTCCGGCGCGCTCCCCGTTAGTGCTCGTTTATGGCCTGCCCGCACGGTCGGCTGGCAAGAGAGACAACGGCGAGGAGAGAAGAAAAGAAAGATGTGTGCCATCGAGGAGCGAGACTTTAGGTCAGTGGGTCTGCTATAATGTTACGGAGTGTTAGGCGAAGGCGATTATTTATGTTCGGTAAAAGTCATTTACAAAACTGCAGCGACCGCTCGTGAGCTTCCAAACCGTTACCGTTGCCAACGTTGTCCATGTTGCCGTAAAGAAAAAAAGAAAAAAAAAGGAGCCCTCTCCGGATATCGTAAAGAAGAAGGAGAGAGAGAGAGAGAGAGAGAGAAAAGAAAAAAGAAGAAAGGAAAAAGAAAAAAGAGGAAAGAGAGAAGGTGAAAGAAAACGGCGCGCGCGAGACGGTGTGCGTGAGCGGCTATGCTTCATGAAATTTTTTGGGACAACCTGATGACCTGCATTCAGCCAGCTTTGTCTCAGTCATTGTGACGGAATACATTTTCCTTTCTATCCTTCTCCGATATTTCCAGCGACTCGGGAAATTTATGGCGAGTTCGGCGTACGACCGAAGTTATCCTCGCCTATTAGAAAGCTCCTGTAAACTTTACGATACGGGGAAACCGCTTTATCCTCCTCGCCTGAGAAATTATATGGCGCGTGGCTTCGTAGGTAGCAGTGGGGATAAAGCGAGGGTGGTTTTTGTAGATTCGCTGCGCGCGCTCGCTGCGCACAGGCGAGATAATTTATTTAGGGAATATCCGGACGAGCGGACCGGGCATCTCGCGTGAAAGTCGTCCATCCCAATGGCGTCAAGGTCCGCGCGACCTTGACCACGCCGTGGCCTCGTGAGATGCTCCCGAGGATTACGCTGAAACGACGAAGAGGCACAGGATACGTCTTCACCGACGAGGCGCGATGCGAGCGAGTTTTCACGCAACACACACACGCACAGAAGGGTTCCTGTATTGCCTGTCTCCGAGATTCACGCCGAGGTGATTCTCCCAGACAACGCAGGCAGGACCCGCAGAAAGAGAGAGAGAGAGAGAGAGAGAGAGAGAGAGAGAGAGAGAGAGAGAGAGAGAGAAAGAGAACAGGTAAGATCAGGTAATTGAGACATCCCTGTCCCCGGGCGAGAGACGTCGTCGAAGATGCGAAATACAATCATCCGAAACCTTATACGATTCTAGCCGCGGACAATGCGATTCTGCGATATAATACCGAGCATCCCGGTGCGAACCGCGCGGCTCGAAAGAACGTCTCTTCCGGGACATTCATCGGCGGCCGGCGCGCAAAGTGGAGAATCCCACGGGACGCGTGGGTGTCGTCGTCGACGAAGGGAAGATTCATGGCTCATATTTCCATGGGGGCGGGGGTGGGAGGGGAGGAGAGGGAGAATAGGGGGGGGGACGACTCCCGCGTTGGCAGTTGTGTCGTCAGGTGTAGGCCTCGGACATTCCGAGGACTCCGCTACGCGGGACGAGCGGCTGCGAAAAAAGGGAAGCGAGATCGCGCGGGAGCTATCAAAGTGCCGATAACGAGATAAACGCATCGCTGCATCGCGTTTACCTCCGGCAGCGTCGGTTCGTGAAAGACTCTCGTCGGATCCGGCGCAGCAGAGCTACGTTTGGACGTCGAATGTTCTCGGCGTATTCCACGTCGGCAGATCTCTCGTCATCATCTCTCTCTCTCTCTCTCTCTCTCTCTCTCTCTCTCTCTCTCTCTCTCTCTCTCTCTCTCTCTCTCTCTGTCTCTCCGCTATCCTCTCCGCTGCTCGCCTCGCCAGTCGAGAAACGGTCTCGCTGCATGAATGAAATCGGCCCGGGCATGAAAACCGCGCGGATGAATGGAGAACGGCGGCCGAAGGCGTTTTCACGAGGCGATCCGCGCGAGTGTGTTTGGTGACTCGGCGTAAATCACGGGAAATCTGCTTTATGCTCGCGGGCGCAAACAGCGGCGGACCCGCCTCCCCGCATCGGCTTCGTCGACAATGGCGATCCGCCCTCCGAGCGCGTAACTTCGAGGCGGATCGCATAATAAACACGTTTCTCGTCAGCACTCTCGACGCAGCGTCCTGGAAAAACGCGAGCCACCTGTAAATAAAGGACGTATCCGGGCACTCGACAAAACGCGAGATAAATGGACACACTGGCCGGACCCGGTCGCCGTCACCCGCCCCCGCAGTTTGCACGTTCGCTCGCAACCCCCTGCGGGGGTTGCGCTTCGCTCTCACGATGCGAGTTAAGCGGCACCCGCGTTTCCATGCTAAGTGTGTAAAACACGCTGCCCCTGGGCGCGCCACGGCGTTTTCCGCGATTAGCTGTATTTTCGCGGAAAAATCTCCGGCAGAATCGCTCCGGATTGATTCGATCGGCTGCGCCGGCATGTCATCGCGCATCTTTCTCGACATTTCGACACGCTTAATAAAGCTTCGTTTACGTTTAATTAAGTCACGCATATTCGGAAATCGAACGCGGAGCGATGCGGAATCCTCCGCGAGCTGGCCGGAATCGCTGCGGTTCCCGATGCGGTTATTTCGGCGTTAGTGTTCTCACGGCGAGAAGCCAAAGCACATACTTGGAGAGACGACCAGGCGTATCTGTATTCGTTTACGCAGAACCAGAAGAGGTTATTTCGATACCTACGTGTGACTTCCGAAATGTTATACGCCGCAAGGAGAAAAATGGAGACGTTTCTGCCGAAAAACCCAAACAAATTATCCTCAAGATTCGTTTGAATGCGTGCGCTCAGGCGGAGACAGGTCTGTCGGCTGTTGTTAAATAAATCATCGTGCTCCCGAGGCCGACAGAAGCGACGAGGAATTTTCAAAATTTGCTTCTTCGGAATCGCGGATAGGTAGATTCACCGACAGTGAACTTTCTTTCCCTTCCTCTCTCTTCCTCTCGTGGACTCGAGAATAGACTCGTGAGATGCAGCCGAGATGCGATAATTCGTGATTCAATGTCTCCCGTGATTCTCGGAAACTTTGTCTCTCCAATCCGAATTCTGATGTGTTTTTACGATCTACGCGTACGTTGAGAGGAATACTTGAATTCCTCCGGACTTTGCAGGCGTTTCTCGACAAACGTGCTATGTTTTAATGCAGCATTTTAGTGGCGAGTGCGATACGAAAATAACTCGTGATGGCGGCACGAGAAATCAGATCGAGTGAATTGAAAGACGAGGCTCCGTTCTGATTCCTTGCGTTTACATTTACGCGTTTATATACTCTTATATTTCCAGATAAGATTTACTTTTGCGATTCACTCAATTTATCATCGATGGCCTCCTGCGGTGTCAACAGCGAAGAGAGCAAGAGCTAATACTCTTATAAGTCATACGTGAAGAGCTATTATAACACGGTTGGTCAAAAATTTCTTTTGCGAATGATTCTTTGTGTTATATCATTATTATTATCATCACATTGTCATGATTTTTTTATACAATTCATATGATTTATAATATATTTACATAATCGTACGAAATACATATATATATATATATATATATAACATATTTTTCAAGAAAGGTCTTGATCGGCTGCAAAGCAAGGAATTGATTTTCCATATTTCGCAGCTGAAGATGTAATCAACATATAATGTCTGTCGCAATTTCTATCGAATATTATGGAAAAAAAGGAACTTCAATTGCACGGCGAACATAACACACGGGAATACGCGCGCAGTGTTACAACATGATTGCTTTATGCATTCCCATCTCTCTGCACCTCTCTTTCTCTGTCTTTCTCTCTCTCTCTCTCTCTCTCTCTCTCTCTCTCTTTACATCGAAATGTTGCGGCGGTGGCCCGGTTATCTCGCCTGTCGTGTTCGAAAAAACCACAAAAGACAGAAAGAGCGAAGGAATTCCTCCTCGCCAGGAGCAGCGTCAGCCGAGAGGAAAACCTCAAATACCATACCACGAAACCTCGTGCTGCCAAACGGCCGAACCGATGCATAAAAATACAAATTCGGCAAACAAAGCAAGATGCGTTATCGGCTTGGTGGGGTTCCGACCCGGTCGGTCCTGGCAATCGCTCCATTTCACGCGTAAGAGAAGAACATGGAGATATAAAGAAAAGAAGGGACTATTTATAGCAGAAAAGTGCTCTCGAGGAACATCGTCTCATTATGGATGCCAACCCCCCGCCGACAGTGACCTGAGAATTGCGGGAGTTCGCCGTTCTGGAATCCGCCGTGCCGGATATTCTTCTTTCCGTTCTCCAATGGCCACTTTTCGCTTGGAAAGCAATGGCTGCCTTGGAAAGCAATTTATCGGCCAGAATTCGTGACAATCCTTTGTAGAGTACCTATAGCAGCACTATAACATGCTTGTAATGAAGCCGCAAGACGGCCATAGGTGATCCTTGTAACGTTTTACATCGAGCAGCCTTGACGCAACGTTTGCGTTTCCCCTGGCAAGGTCAAAGATGGCGACGTAGCAGCGTCCATTGATACTCGAGAAAAGTCACCGTCCAGCCGATCATTCTGACTCTCCCATTTTGGATTCGTCGACGGGAGAAGCGCTCGTCTGAAACGACGAGAGATCAAAGGAGAGGGTTATAAATTTAAATATTTTCCGCCGTGTCATTCTCCGCACCGCTGCAGCCCGAATGCGATTTAATGGCGATGCTTGGAAACGGCCACCGAGTTAACGTATTCCGAAACATCGGTCATCCGCAATAGAGACGTTCCACGATGCGGCATGGGAGTCGACTTTTGCGGGTGTTTATGGAACCAACAGCACGCCCATCCCAGTCCCTTTTGCCCGTCGTCCGAAACCTCGATTGTATTCTCTTAGGACTTGGGCTCTTATTGCCTTTGGCGGAGATTGCAGCTGTCGTTGACGCGCTAAAGTACAATTTGCGTAAATCTTACGTGACTCGACGGAGACGTTTCGGCTTTCATGACGTAAATGACGATCTCTTACGATCGAGCGCTCGTCTTCCTAGACACGCGAATTAACGATCGACCAGCGATCTTCAGCTAGTGATTCTTATGACGAACCGTTTCGAACGAATCTCGAATTTCGAGCATACTTGTATCGCTCGCTTCTTCGAGCAGTCGCATCGTTGATTGTTCCGTCCCCTAAAAATACGTTTCGTTCTGTAAAAGTACATTTATATAAATTTATATAAATACATTTATATGCATCTATGCATCTTCATCGACGTTACACGCCTCTTTTTTCTTCTTCCTTCCCGTGCATCTCGATCCTTGTTCTCGCGTTCCGATCTCTCTTTCTGTCACGGTCATCTGCGCAAATTCCGCCCATTTATTTCTTCCATTCACAACAATGAGAGCGAGGGCAGGCCGGATTGCGTGACCGCCGGGTTTTCCCGAATTTCGAGATGAACTGCTCGGATTCGTTCCGGCTGTGATGCGTTCACAGTGGCGTGTCCAAGCACTCCCACACCACACACACACACACAGCATGGCCTTGCTCGACGTGCTAAGGAGACCTAAAGAGTTGGTTTTGTCAACTAGCGGACCTCCCTTGAGGAGGGCACAACACGCGCACACTTTCATTCCAACGATAATGATCGTTCCACGGCCTCGATGCGCGTTGCTCGGATTCTTCAATTCGTTTGTTTTCACGAAGAGATGACTCACCGAGCCGAGCAGAGAACTGTATCATTTTTTATTCTCCGAATTCCTCCTTTCTTCTCCCAGATTTTACCTAAGCACGGCGATAGGAGCCTAGGTTTCGAGGCCGCGTCCGAATGCGGTTCATCCTTGATACACTCGCTGCATGCGTTGAGAAGCATCGACTTCTCGTTCGAGATACGCGATTCGATACGCGAGGCGCGAGGTTCGATCGGGCGATCCAGCGCGGGATGAAGCCAGGCCGTAGCGCCGCCGCGTATAACCACGGATTGCCGGGGTTCTTTATGGGCAATCTATGGTGATGGAGATGATAGGCAACGAGATATACGTAAACCTGATTCTGGAGGATCTTCCGCGACCCTACCGGCACAGCGGAATACGCGGCTGGAAGCGCTGGGAGAACCGCCTCGATTCCCCAATAGTTTAACTTACGGCCGGATTTACTGGCGGAGATAGGAGAACTCCCGCGCATTGGCTGATAGACCCGCGACACCTACGCTCCCACGGATCCTCAGCGATCCTCAAACTTTTCCAAGAGTACAACGCCGTTGCGCCGATCGCGGCCGGATCGATCGCAATTATAAGTCGCGCGCGCACGAGACACCGGAGTTTTCCGGAGATTCCAAACGGCCGTTGACGTAGCCGGAAAGGCACAAACGAGAGACGGTCTGATTTAATTGGAGAACCAATCGTGCCAAGTACCATTGCGGCAGGTCGTCTCGCTTCTATCGTCGCGATCAAGGGCGAAAGATTTCGTTTTTATAAGGGAAACGAGGAGGGGAGACGCGGCGAGATGGACGGCGCGGGAAGTCGCCGACTTGATCGGAAACACTCGGGCTATTAATTACGCTGAAGCCTCTCTCTCAAAGTATGCTGGATAAAAGATCGACTATGGTCGTCGGCGAACGCTCGGGAAACGCCACCGGACACCATATCCGAGGCTAGTTTCTCCGGTATCGGAAAACCGTGGACAGGAAGCTCCTCGAAGCGATGTGGAAGCACCCCTGCTTCCGTGGCAGCCAGCGGCAAAAGAGAGCGGCGAGTAAAGCGCCGAAGAGAGCGTGCGCGAGTGAAAGGGAAAAAGAACGGCACAGAAAGGGTGGCGGAAGGATAGAGAGAGAGAGAGAGAGAGAGAGAGAGAGAGAGAGAGAGAGAGAGAGAGAAAGGCCGCGGGAGAGCAAAGAGCGGAGGGATGAGCTTGGTCTCATCTTGCCTCCACAAAGCGGCGCCGCATCAGATAGCATTTGTTTTAAATATATGGATCGGGGGGCATGGGCCCAGGGCGCGATGGCTGGAAGGGATGCCACGAGAAAAAGAGAAAGGGAGTGGATACAATACCCCATATCCTACGCAAGGACCGTTCCCCGCACGTCGCGAACGTACGACAAAGAGAAAGAGAATCAGAGAGAAAAGAGGAGAGCGAGGGTGAAGGTGAGGAAGAGAGAGAGAGAGGAAGGGTGGATCGAGTAGAGGACAGCAGAGAGAGAGAGAGAGAGAGAGAGAGAGAGAGGGGAGGGACGGTATACGACACAACTCGTTTCCTCGGTATTCCCCAGTTTCGGGAGCCAATACTCCAACTCTCTCCTCCCCCTTCCCCTCCGAATCTAGCGAACGAGTCTGCTCTCCGTCCGACGTCCTCTACCCTCGTCCCTCTCCTTGCCCCTGCGGCCAGATATCGGCTTCCCAATAACCTAACCGACTGCTCCGCGCCGGCTACCAGCGGTATCCGTGTCCTGGTTTCCTTCCAAAACCTCTCCGAATATCCTGCGATCCTTACTTCGCTGGAAAGCAGGGGGAGAGATTTGTCGGGAATTCTTCTAACGGGAATGGAAGGGACGCGTGATGCGAGGGATGAGGAGAAAAAAGAAACGAGATTAATCCGACGATACGACGAGGCGATTAATAAATCGCGACGCGAGACGACACGAGTCGAGCGAATCAATGACGATCGATGAACGATGATTCGGCTGCAGCCCTTTCCGTTGCGATCCACGGTCCCTCCTGTTGCTTTTGCGGGCCATTTTTCAAGCTCCCCGGGAGCCGTGAGGGGTCCCCGATTTTCCTCGGAAGCTATAAAAATTCAGAGAGTTTCGAAACTACTTATGGGTTACAATAGGTCTGACAATGTGCAGCAAAGGCGTTCCACGGCGACCTCCTCGCGCGCGCACGCTGGGGCTTCCGGTGCGGCCATAAACGCATCATGGAGAGCACGAGTAACCGCGGATGTCCTCGAGCGAAGATTGAGCGTCGCTCGCGTGTCTTGGGAACACAATTGACGAATCTTGAGGAGAATACGACAATGTAACGAGTGACAGATGCGTCCGCAGAGATTCCCATCCCTTTGCCCTTTACGGACCGTAATGACTTAAACACAGAAAAACAGCGGACGCTAACGCTAACGAGTTTGGAATCACGTGTGTCACGTGTGTTGCCGTGCCGGACGAATAAAGGTGGACGGATGATCTTCGAACGGTCCCTCGAAGAGGGACAATCCAACGACGTAACAATCCAGCGCGCTACATGCGCGGAGCAGAGATTTAATCTCCGTCTCGTGCAGTTGCACCAAGATTGTATGATATTTAACGGTATTTCTCCCGGCAGGAGGAAAGAAGGTACGCGAAACTCACGCCATCACCCGAGTGCGTAACTGCAGCACGCGATGCGACATTCGTCCGGTGGCATTCCTTCGTTTACCTCCCCCGCCGGCCCTTCCTCGCCCTCAGGTCCGACGCGCGTCGAGCTCGGTAGCTGAAGCGCGATGGGCGCGGGCACAAACGAGACGCGAGAAACGGTACGGCGAACGTCCACCGGAGGGGGGGGACGGAAGGGAGAAAGGTAGGCACTTTGTCAGGGGTCAGAGGTCACTCGAATTTCACACGTGGATTAACTCTCTGGCGAGTGGAGTGCGCTCCGCTTCTCCTTCCTCCTCCTTCCTCCTCCTCCTTCTCCTCTTCGGCTTCCTCCCGTTCCTTCCTCGCCCGCGCTTCCCACGCCGCCGCCGCCGCCGCCGCCGCCGCCGCCGTCCTCCCTTCCCTCCCCCTCCCCCCTGCCCCCGGCCCCTTCCCTCCGCGGAAAGCCTTGCTACGCGAATTCCGAGATCCACCCTGTGCAGCCGCTAATGAACGCCCGCGCGAGCTGCGACACAACCACCCTCCACCCGAGCCCCGCTTCTCAGCCGCCTTCCCACTCTTGCCGCCGCCGCCGCCCCACCCTCCCCGCTACCCTCCCCGTACCACCCCACGGCAATATCGTACACGGGAGTGCATGACAACGAGCACCTGGCCGATGAAGTCGGGAACGCTCTCTGGGGTGGGGCGGGGACCGGTCGGGGTGTGATATTCGCGCGGTGATCGCATTAAATCTCCTTCGAGCCGTGCTTTTCACCTTGCCGCTCATGCCTGCCGGCTGCGTCGTCCATCGGTCTCGTAATTTAACCTGACTTGAAATAAAACCATCGGCCGGGTATTTGCAGGTCCGGACGTCCGCTTCAATTTAGAAGTAGTCGGAGAACGATCATCACCAGAACGAGCTCACGGACGAGATATCTAAACTAAACCGATCTCCGAAAAGCTCGCTCAGGCGAATCGTTATTCGGCGACACGGCGATCGTTGCGTGATCCTTATCGGAGCGGTTCCTTCTGAGAGTTTCGCTGCAGCGGAAGACCCGCTGCAGCGAGATAATAAATTCCTTCCCAATATGTATTATTATGGAAGGAACTTTACGCCTCCTGACGTAATCATGACGAATGTTTGCGAAGGCGGTTACGTATCGAGGCGAAACGAGTGAGGCGTTACGAAGGCGTTCCAAGGAGGTTTCGATGATCGATAGAATCTTTCGTAGAATTTCAAGGAAATTGTTTCTGGACCGTAAAAATGCATATCGACCAATGGCCTGCACGATCAATATCTGAAGGATCGCTGATTGGACAGTTTTAGTGTGCTCCTTAGCATTTTTATCACAATAGAGGAAGCGATCCGTCTCCGGTCGGTAAATATCCGCTCGACAAACGTAATCCGGTTAGGCTCGCTTGCGTTGATAATGAAGCTTTATAATTCAAACATTTGCTCGAGCTGTCAAACGAATTTTTCACAACCGGCATGTCGGTCGGTCGACCGAGGTCGAGCAAAAAGACTGCAAATGATCTCCCAATGCGGAAAGCGCACAGCGGCAAAAGCACAGTGCCTCGCGAAAAAGCACTTTGAAAAGCGCACGTTGAAGCAGCACGGTTCCAAGAAGTGTAACAAACAGCACGCTGATACTTGCAACGAGCAAATATCGTGCCTCTCTCGTTCCTACCTTCCCAAAATCGAATAGAATTTATGGCCGTTTCAGGGAAGGGAACGGGGATTTTCGTCGCCGCGAAAGAAAGCCTCTCTCTTTCTCTCTCTCTCGAGCCGCGGTACCGTTAATTTTTTCAGTGCCTTTTTGCAAGCTGGTTGTTTTTGCGTAAATTTTTACCCGTGCGCAACGGTACCGAAATATTATTTTTTGCACCAACATCCGTCGAGCTGAACTTTTACAAGCGGCGGCGTGCCCACGCCCACGCACGTGGGAAAAAAACGGTATTCTTTATGACGCCGAGACACTTTTCCGTCTTTTTATCATACACTACCGACGGATTTTAAAGGATCTTACTGCAGCGGTCTAACCGACATCGCCGAAGATCCGTACGATTTTTACTGCCCCTTGTCTCTTTTCCCTCGTTCCTTCTTGTAACTTTCTTCGCTGAAGGAAAGGATTAACTTTACTGCTAAGGGAGGTTTGGCGACATAAACTCGATACGTTGCCTCACCGACTTTCCGTTATTCCAAGGGATGGCTGTGCGGTGCCCGGCGTTTTATGATTTCCCAAAGAAAGAGAGTGGGAGGGGGAGGCAGGTTAGGAAAGTCTTGGTTTTTATGTTATATATGGGTCACCTCGCGTGACGGCCAAACTTTCTTACTGTTGTTCGTCCTTCACCCAACTATCATCCAACCGGCTGAAGAATTTGGCGGTGAAGTGGCGTCATTTGAATGTCACAGAACGGTCTTTGGACCACCGCGAAGGAAGGATCGCCGATAAAAATCGAGGATCAAAATATGATTGAGTATCGGCACGTGTACCGCTGAACCGAAAAACCAGTTCGCTCATCTCTTTTGAACGGAAAAAAGAGAGGAAGTGACACTTTGAGGCTAGGTTATCAAAAGTTCCTTTTCAGGCTCTTTTATTATTTAGATGACCTTGTTGTAGATCTATCGCTTATCTATCTATTTATCTTAAAGTAGCAAATAAAAAGGAAATTCAGGTCAATTTCTTAAAAGGTCTATCGTTTGGTTTCCTCGGTTGGTCAGACAGATTAAAAGTGTGAAAAAGATTACGAGCCCCTGCGTCCTTTTCTATTCCTTTTCGGCGAGACGTTGCGATAAAGTAAATTTATATTTTTAGAAAGCATTTATGACCAAAAAATGGCAAAAATATAAATAGTATTCTTGCAACATGTGACCTGTTGAATTTTTCGCGTTCGATAACTGTTCAGGTTTGTTCGTCTTTGATCCATTTCCAACAATGGCATCTTTCTTTGTAAGGATCGCATGTCTCGCTTCAATTATGCGATTATGAATTCATTATAGATGAGCTTGAAGGATAGATGAAGTTTTGGTCTTCGGAGAAGGTTCCGTCTTTGTTAGAATTTCGTGCGTGGTTTTTTTGTCGCCGCATTTACGACTCTACACTTTTATAACAAGGGACGATCGATGGAATAATTATAAGACCACAGATTTACACACAGTCTATTGTGTGAGATGATACGATCCGCAGAGAAACATCCGCAAAGACTTTTCAGAGGAAAACTTTGGGAAGAAACGTCAGGATTATCAAGGTTACCATCGGCAATTTTCTGAAAAAATTTACTGAAAAGTCTAAAAGTTTAGAAATAGATTCCTGGAAAGTCTAATCGAATTATCTCCGCCTGTCTTCACGTGTGGTTAAACATAAATGTTTTTGAGAGAGATCTTGCAACGGGACCTGCCATTCTTCATCAAAGGATCATCTCGGTAAGCATTCTGAGAAGCATACGAGGCGATGTGCTGAAAGCGCGCATGACACGCTAGTGTTGTGATTCTGCCGTGATTTACCGTCTTGGCCAGATAAATCACACCGAGTCCAGTTCGGAAGGGTTACGGCCTTCCGGAGGCGCGACCACCCCGGGGCTCAGATCGGGAAATAATCTCCCCTAATGCGCGTTTTAAGATGCACGGCGCGTGATGCGGCTGCGAGCGGCAGCTGTCGTTCGCTGGCCGTGCGGCGTTCGTCTCTTCGAGGCCAGCGAACCGCCGCCGACCAAAGTCAAACATGCCGCATCGGCCCCCAACGCCTGCGTTTAAAGCGGAGATATCGCACGCGCGCGAGTTAACGACGATGCAGGCGCGAACGCGGGGCGCGCAAACGCGCGCTCGCGCTCGTCGCGGCTGGCGAACGCCTGCTGATTCTTGATCGCCTCGCGCCGCGCTTAAGAATCGGCCGCGCTTCTCCCCGCGCGATCAATTTCCCGTCATTCGCATGGCGCAAGGCTCATACGCGCTACGCGCAACGTCTATTCTTGCAGAGCCCGCTTTTATCGACGCGGACTCTGCGGAACGCGGATTTCGTTCCGGTATCGTGAACGTTAAATGCAATTAAAAGAGCCACACACACAAGCGCGCGCGCGCGCGTGTGCTCACGTCGAGCTCCCGGATGCGGGCATTTTCAACTTCCGTTTTGCGAAAAATCTCGCATCTAGTGCACGCTTTGGAATACACCACGCAACGCGCGTTAACTTCTTTCTCAACCTCTCCCTCTTCCTCCCTCTTCCTCCCCCCTCCCTCTCTCTCTCTCGCTCTCGCTCTTCCTCTCCGTCTCCCCGTCCCTCGCTTGCTCGCTCGCTCGCTCGCTCATCACAGGTCTACCGCCATCCAAATTCAAACATCCCTCCGACCCGCTCGCGTTCTTATACACACGTACGATCGCGCGCGTACGATCGTTGCTGGCGGTGTGCGTGAAAGGGCTCGTGGCTGCACAAAGAGTGTGGCCAGGCCGGTCCATGGTGTGTTGGTGACTTAATTCGGTGTGAATATATGCAAGCCCCGCGCCGAACCAATCTCTACCCCTACTCCATCAGCCACGCTCGGAGCATACACGCAGAGCACCACCGACCGGTCGGCTAATTTCAATACCTCCCTGCCGCTCGCCCGCCACCCTCACCCTCACATCTCCGCGCGGATCCGTGTACGTGGGCTCTGGGCCGCCTCGCATTGCGCGTTGTGCGCGTGTTGTCGCATGCGGCTGTCGTGTACGTACGCACGTGGTGCCGACAGGGGGAGAGAGAGAGAGAGAGAGAGAGAGAAAGAGAGAGGGAGAGGGAGAGAAGAGATCTGCGTGCGTGTCGGTTATGTGAGCGAATTGTTTCGCTCGTAACATGCGTGTGTGCGTACAAGGATGTGGATGTGTTCGACGCCGCGAGGATATAGGAACGGCAGGCAGGCAGGCAGGCAGGCAGGCAGGCAGGCAGGCAGGCCGAAAAGTACCGGACGGAAAAAAGGGACGCGTTTCTACACAACAAGCACAGGAAGCACGCTGTGGCACATACGAGGCGAACGAGAGAGCGAGAGATCTCTAGAGGAGAGACGACAGCGCGCGCGCACGCGCGCGCACGATATCCTCCAATTAATACGTCTCGCCTTAACGCTCGGCTTCGCGTCGCGATGTCACGGAGATTTTCTCTCGCACGGCTGACCTCGCGCGACCTATGATTTAATTATTCTGCTTGCAACCCCCTTGGCAGGGAGACGTTCTTGGACTCAGCGGCCGATTTCGACGAAGGAATCTGCACTTTTGAAGCCTGAAATCCCGTTCGAGCTGAGACATCCGGTGCTTTCTCGATGATTATCGAGATTGACGTTAGCTCTCGGCTAAGCGGTCTATGCGATAATTGAACGGAACAATGGTTTACGCAACCTGCACCGTTTTCTGAGGAAGAACGACCCATCTCCCCCCTCTCGACATGTATCCCGTGGGGATATACAGCGTCTTGCTTCAACGAATAATTTTGAACGCGACGATGAGTACGCAATAACCCGAAAACGGGGTCATGGGAATGGACTGAAATCTCGATATATCACGAGCTCGCAACAGCGAGCCATTATCGTTTGAGCGGGAAAGCAACCGATCGTGCCAATTACAGCAAAACGTTGCAACGACAAGCAGATGTAGGGGAATGTGAATTTTTTTGTGCATTATCCAATTCCTCCTCCCGCCCCTCTCTCTCTCTCGTCTTTGATAATTTTCGCGAGATCTGAACCGCGCTTTCGTTCTGGGGACGCTCGCTCAAGGAGAGAAGGCGCCGACTTGCTCAGAAAAATCGCAGTTTCCCGCCCCTGCCCTTAAGGGAGAGGGAGGAAGGAAACGCGCCTGTCGGCCGCGATCGGCGCGGTCCTTCTCCGCAGAAACTGCCCGAGCAATCACGCGCAATCACGGCTCGCATTATAAAACTGTCCCCGAGGGAGGAAGGGAGAAAAAGAGGAGAAGGGGAGGGAACAGAGGAAGAGAGGTCGGTGGAAGCAAGGGGAGACGCGGTGTACGACCGGCGGAAGGTTAGATCCGCGCGGGCTCTCCCCGTTGGAGATCTCGTCATCTCGAGAGGGATCCCGAATGTGTGGGCCGCCGTCGTACGTGAGCGCGACCTAACTGCACATGGCGATGGCGCGGGGGCACGTTGCCCCGAGACAATGGCACCCCAACGACTTGGGGCGGCGTACGACCGCGAGGCGGGGGCGGCGGCGGGGGAGGGGCTCGGGAACGTAAACTGGACGGTACGTATCTTTACGGGCCATAAAGGCTGGCCCTCGTTACGGAGGGACTCGTACCCGCACCCGTGGCCACTAAGGCGCCGCACCGCGAACCCTCCGTGTCACCTTTAACCCTCTCTCTGCTCGCGCGCTCTCTCCCTCCCTCTCTCTCTCTCTCTCTCTCTCTCTCTCTCTCTCTGTCTCTCTGTCTCTCTGTCTCTCTTTTTGCATATGTATGTGTGCGCGTCTTTCTCGCCCGTTTCGGGATACGAGCCGTATCTTCCGCACCGATCGCCCTCCTCTCTCTCTCGTCTTCCACTTAACCCTTGATTCATCCGCAGTATTCTGGATATGGCGCCGCGGAAGATAATGTACTCCCCGTAAAAACGTCGATTTAGAGAGATTGCAGGGTGCTATTAAGATAACGCCGAATGGAATCCCCGGATTCCGTCGCGTATTAAATTCCGTTCGACCGATGCCAGATCTGACGGTTTTGATGAAACGAGACGGCTACGTGTCCGAGAAACATGTTTTCGAACGTTCTTCTTCTTTTTCTCGCAGTGTCACATGTCTCGAGTAGACGTTCACGTGTTGTTGTTCACTGTACAATGCGGTTGTGCCTTCTTCTGCACGTGTAAATAGATTAAATGGCAGCGTCTGAGATGTCGATGCCTAGCGTAATGTTGCGGAGCCATGAATAAAGCATTTGTGCATGTATGATTGGGGGGCATCTTGAGGAATAAGAGTTGTTTCTTTTCGTAGTCATCGTAGGTTCCTACCGTTTTTTACTCTCGATGATGCTAAGACATGCGCGCCGCCACTTCCTTCATCCTCGACGTTACAGCTGTTCTCCGCTTGTACTCGGTGGTCTTTTTACAGTGCCAGTGAACCCGGCCTAGCGGGTTCTAACCAGAAGAATCTGATTTCGCTTTATCTTTTATCCCAATACGATTTGCGTGTCAGAGACTCCTCGATGTCGAGTCGAGGAAAAGGTTTTCGATTTGCTCGATACTGGGAATCGAACTCGGGTTTTTCGATTGTCAGACAAACGATTTCGTCTCTCGGCTATTCGCACGTCATATTTTCCAACATTAAATAATTAATACGGTTAAATATTTAAAATATTCCTCAAGGTTTTCGAAAGACTCAATCAGAAGGCTCGATGTCATGCTGATTGAAACATCAACGATCGTATCTCATTCGTGTTAATTCCCCGAACGAATGAAGACACGTCTGCAAAGGGGCCTTGCGAATGCTGTCTAATGGACATGTCACGGCACACGGGTGTTCCCCGTGTGCGGTATGGGTCCTATTCGCTCGTGGCGGACCGCGGGGGGATGACGAACGTAAACGATGTCACGGTCGACCATTGTGCCGTCGGCAAAAACCGAAAGTGTGCAGAATCGATCAAGCTTTCGAAAAGTGACCTGCAGGCCTCCCGCTCGCCTGCCTCCAAATAACTCCGACACGTAATTGGGCCCCGAGATCTATTGACGGATTCCCGGAGGGTTTACGATCTTCCCCTTCCCGCGTGACGTGCCTCGAGTGCTCGCGCGCGCCCTCAATGGGACCGAACAAAGATGTATGTCGCAGCGCGCGCGCGGCCTTCTCCCCCTCCCCCTCGCCCCTGCCGCTTGACATCCGATGCGATTACGTTATCGAGTCTATCTAAGAGAAGAGAAGAGGAAAGAGAAACGTGGACGAGAAACGCTCGCGAAAAAGGGCCCGGTGGGCCCTTCGGGCCCCTATCGAACACGATATCGAACGCGATATCGAGCATATGGATGTATGAGACACGTGGTTCAACGTTGGTCTGAGGATTAACGATCACCACTGTCCCTTCTCTCGCGAAATACACGCAGGCAGCAGTGAGAGCAGCGGAGAACTGGCCCCCGTAGGAGCAAGCTCCTACAATAACGCGCGCGATTCTAAATGAGAGCAAAGGCGACCCCGTGGAGTGCCAAAATATTGAGGGGCCTTACGGTTCCTCCACGAATACTCGGCGAGGAGGAACGTCGGAAAGGCGAGCGATAGATAGTAGACCGACCTCATTTTTCATGTGGCCCATAAAAATTGTCGTCCGTGTATGGCCGGCCTGAATAGGGCCCCCTAAACCTTTCAGCGAGCTGCTCGAGGAGGAGACGGCAGCGGCCCTCATTGGCAAGCGCGGAAGCGTGACATTATATTTATGTTGTCACCCCGCGTGTCAACGGCACTGCTACCGGCTACACTCGTGAGAGCGAGAGGGGAAAGAAGGAGAACGCGGAATAAAGAGCCGCGAGACACGGGGCCGAGGGGCCCGTCCGGCTCTTGTCTGCAAACACTGCCGTTGACGCATCCCGATGCGCTGCTCATGCCGCGCAACAATGCGACATTCCTTCAATGTTCGTACAGCGGGGCCAGTCATCGTAAAACCATCGGATCGAATCGCGGAGAAAGCGGCGAGACGTCTGCCCTCGTCTGCCGTCTTTCTCGTGAAATCGCCGCGGCGATGGAAAAGTCACCGTGTGAACGAAGACCGCAGGATCGGTCCGCGATCCGCGGAAAGCGATGGGACTTTCGATTTTGCTTCGATCGGGACTTGGTCGCAACGGAGTGGGCGCAATGGGCCTCGCGCGAATCGTAAATCGTCGGTGGGATGGGATCACGGGCCCGAGATAATTGGGCCCAGGCACGAATCGACCGCGGCCGGTTCAAACGACACGCCTCGAGTCGGCATCTCGGACGATAAGGGGGATTGAGAGGGCGACCGAGAGGGCTCTCGCAGGGGGCCCTTCCGGCTCGCGTTACACGAGCGCGTGCCTCTGTTGTCGCAACTGTCGCGCTGTCGGACAGTTGGGCCCCACTCGGACACTCTCGGGACTGTCTGCGAATCGTCAACGTAGGATCTCTCGCGCCGACGACATCCGGTCTTTAAGAGCGACACGTCGCCGGCCACTTACGCTAACCTACGATCTGTCGACGGTTAGCCCGACTTCTTTCAACGGGCGGGCTCGTTGCGGGAATGAAAGAGGATTTCCCGGCGTACGCTGCGCGATACCACAAACCGGCCAGATGCAGGCGCGCGACGCGCCTGCATTTAACGTTGGACCGCTCGAGCCGACGACCCGACAACGTTTCCGTTCGCAAGACGCTTCTCGTCCCTTGTAAATCGTCTTTGGGTAAATCGCCGCGTGTCCGCGAGATGCTGAGACTACCGACCGGGAATTCAGTCTGAGAAATGGCCACAGCCGCGAACGAGTCCTCTGACTCGTTCCATGCCGCTCTTATCACGCGCTTATCCGTAATCCAGCAACGCGCAACGCTCACGATGCTGTATGCGGAATAAAATCTGACAGAGGTCTTCCCCGGTCGGACGGGGAGACTGGCATTACCCGATAACCGAAACATAGCGAGAGGCCGTGACGAATTACTCGAAGCCGGTCGAAAAGCCCGGAGAACAATCAATATCCGTCGTCCGTAACTGGCATAAGTCGTACGTGCTCGCGAGCGTTATATAGACGAGCAACGCGTGCCAGTTTCCATCGGGAGTGACGGTAACAGCTGTTGCACGTCCATTTCGGAGCTTTCTCCGTGGAAACTGCACGGGACGGAGGGGAGAGAGAGAGAGAGAGAGAGAGAGAGAGAGCGGGAGCGGAGGGAGCGGAATATTGGCGGCGGCGATCGTCGCGTAAACACAACCTAAAAGCGGTAGATCACCCGGCTCCTCCTCGTACGTTTCTGAACACGCGCGGTCGCGCGCCACGCACGGATAACTCCGCGCGCTACCTTGAAACGGCGCGCCCGATCGATTTGCGCCCGTCAGACAGGCAAGGAGGTAAACGAGTCGGGACGGCCGATGGCGGAGGATACATCGATTGCCAGGGTTCGCGGATTCGCGTGTCTCGGGAGAGACACCTTCTTCCTCTTTCTCTCCTTCCTCTCCTTCCGCAACATTCACCAAAGGAAGAGAGAGAGAGAGAGAGAGAGAGAGAGAGAATCCACGCGATTCGCTGCAAAGGTTCCGTCCTCGCGGCGCGACGCGGAGAGACCGCGTTGGGATTTATCGGGTCACGCGGGGCGGATTTCTCGCAGCCCGCGCGTCGAAGGGGGCGTCTTCGCACCCTCCTTCGCGCCCTTTCTGCTCCGTCCGTCCGTCCTGCGTTGGCTCCTACGTTCTCGTGTCTTGCCGGCCGGCATTTTTCGGCAACCGCACCGATAAATCGGTCTTAAACGTCGTCCGCGGGTGAGACGGGCGTCCAGGGCCGCGACATCATGGCTCGTTATGCTCCTTTTTTGCGGGAGTCTTTCCCGGCGTGCGCTTGTCAGCGAGTTTTTTCGCAAGTTTTTCGATCGGGGAGCACGCGTCTGTTGTCAGGGGCCTGATTGCAAGCCGGGCCGATGCTCGAGGTCTCTCGCGCGACGCTCGCCGAAACGCCTGTTTTTTCGGATTTCTTTTCTTTTCTTCTCTTCCTTTTTTTTCTCTTCCTTCCTCTTTTTCTTCCTCTGCTATTTCCTTCGGTCGGCGGCGAGCCGCAGGGATTTTATAGTCCTAATAAAAGTCCCGCAAAGGGAAAAGCCTGCGCACGGTTGGTGTACATAGCGCGCGCACGTTTGCCTTTTTAACCCGAAAATCCCATAAAAATTAAAAGCATCGCCGCCGTCGTCGGCGTACCAAGCAGCCATTGTCCCGCTCACCTCCCTCATTCCCTCCCTTGCTTCCAGTGTTTCCCTTTTTTCCTCTCTTTATTTTTTTTTTCTGCATCGAAAAAAAAAAAGGATGAAACCTCAGCCGTAAAGATGCTCGCTTGGCCGGCAACGCGCCGCAGAGAAAGAGAAAAGGAGACTCGGACATCGCGGTCAGGCCATAGAGAAAGATGTGGCGAAATGATGCGGCGCGACGAGAAAGGAAGAAGAAAAGAAAAAAAGGAAAAGAAAAAAAAAGAAGGTGGGAAAAAAAGTGCGAAAAGTCTCCTTTCGGAATGGTTTTTCCTCCTCTTTTTTTTCCACCACTCCCCCCCTCCCCCCTGCTTTTTTTCCTTCCTTTTTTTCTCCCGCTCCACGCCAGCGACCGTAAAAAGCGATGCAATCGTCAGTCGGCGTTGTAACTCTGTAAATCGTCGTCCCGGGTCGTATATCACTCGGTTAAAAAATAATATCCACGCTGCACCCGCATTTTTTGCGGGTTCAATCGGCGTTCCCCCGCTGCCGCTGGCGTTGCCGGTTCGCGGCTGCCTCGTCGATATCCTTTTTCCTCCTCGGAGGAGGATCCCCGGCTCTCGCGACACTTGAAATTCTAATTCCCGCGTAAATTTACCGTCTAACGGCACGGAGATATTTCACCGCGCGTCCTAATGAAACTACCCCCTACTACCATGCTGCGCCTCCGCGTTTTTGCCGCGCGCCGCGGCGCTTCGAAGACGCAGGCTCGCGACGAGGAAATACGGACTGCAGCCGGTCGCATAAATTAATACGGATTCGTATCGTCGCTGGCTTCAACGAGCGCCGACAGGCCAGTCGATCGTATCAGCGAACGATCCGCGGCAGATCGCGAGATGAAACTCGCTTCGGTTCGACGAATCGTGGCTGGCTCGTTTCGCGTAAGAAAAAAGTCGCCCGGTGAGAGATCCGCGTCTCGTCGTCGCGCTTTCGCGCAGCGAGCATCGGGGCGCGGAGAAGCGCACTGTTTCTTTCTTTCCTTCTCCTTCTTTTTTCTTTCTTTTTTTCTTTCCGCCTAACCCGCCTTGGATGCCTGCATCCGCCTGAAAGCGCGCGCGGAGGCGGGCTCGAGAGATTACTCGGACGATTTATTCACGCGCGCCATTCTTGCGCGACCGTTGTTTTTTCCGCAGGGGCGGGGGCGGGGGAGGGGTCGGGAGGGAGGGGGGGAGGGGAGGAGGACACCGCGCGGAGTAATTTCGACTGATTTCGGCGGCCGGGCCGGACGCATTTCCGACGATTAATTTCACCCTCCTCCACGCTCGAGCGTGCTCCACATCTGAAGCGAAGTATGCGCGCGCGGTACAAAAAAGCCCACGCAAGTGCGTAATTATCCGTAATTCTGGGGTCGGGCCGACGTGGAATTCAGTAGTTCCGCACCGATTGCGCGCGCGCGCGCGCGCGCGCGATCGCCCGAGAGGAAAGAGATCGGCCATTCATGCGCGCGTACGCGATAAAATCTGAGAGCCGCGTTGAAAGCGCGCCAGATCGTATCGGCCAGTAATGCGATCCCCCAGCAACATAATGGCGCAAAACCCGGCCCATTGTTGTCAACCGGGGTGCATTCGGTGCACAGGATGTGCTCCCGATTTTCTCGGGTGTCGTATAATGTGGCTTACGCCTAGCGGGGGGATGATAGGAGGGAAATAATGCAGCGAGATCCGGCGATTTAGGATACCAAAAAGGGAGGGGGAGAGAGGGGGTGGGTGGGGGAGGGAGGGAGGGAGAGAGAAGGCAAATGGTTGCAGCAATGGTTGCGAAGTGGATGTTTAGCATGGGACGTGTTTTTCATTTTCTTTTTCTTTTTTGTTTTTTGTTTTTTTTTTTTGCCAAAACCGTGGATTCATTCTCTCGAAAAATTACAAGAATCCACTTCTCACGAGTGAAAACGACGAATGATGCGGCTTCGGCATCGACAGATATTTAAATCTGAGAAACTTGATGATCAAATCACGTTTGATTATAAAAGGCGAACAGGGATTGGCGGAGCTAATTTAGCTTTGCGAGAATATGCAATACACATTTTGCATTTTATGTAAAAAACGCATTTCGCGATAATTGACAGAATATAATACATAATTAGATAATTGCAGGTTAACGTTCCATCCCATATTGATATTATTTTGTGTTAGCTTGCAAGCATGATTCTCTCTCTCTCTCTCTCCTCCCCCCCTCTCTCTCTGTCTTTCGTGTACCTAAAAAAGCAAGAGGGAAGGTAAAAGAAACGGAAAAAGGAAGGAAAGCAATCTGAAGGCCCATGTTAGCAAATTCTAAAAATCGGATAAGAAATAATTGAATGAAAATTCACATAACAAAAAGAAAATCCAAATGATCCGAATAATAATACACCCAGGCGAGCGCCATTAAGCGCACGCGAGGGATGCATATGCACCATAATGTGGCGCCATCGACGGTAAGTCGCGGAACCGCTGCGTGTGTTCCAAAGAGAACGTACTGGAAGAGAACGCAGTCGATATATCGAGCAGGAAACCTGTTTTATCGATCATATTTTTATCTACCACAAGTGAGGAAGTTCACAAAGTTCACGACGATATCAATAAGCAGACTCGAGACAAATTCAGCGGTACGTTACACTGTTTTGTTTATCTATCGTCGATTGCACTGTGATATTCAACGTTCATTGCATCGTAACGAGAAACTCTCTTTCTATTTATATTAATTATAAATTGCAACTCATCTCGCATGCCAGATAATCGAACGTACAACGATCAACGTTTACTCATCGTTGGCGCATCAGCATCTGCATTGCCCGGCGCATGAAATAAGCCTGCAGGAGATTCCTCCATTTTTCCGCCCAAAAATCCCATCTATGATCCAGCAAGCTTCAAATCCTCGCAAAGTTACCGCGCGAGGATCTCGATTGATACTCGCGAACATTTCCGAACACCTCCGAGCACTCCCGATCACTTCGCACTGTACCGCATTTCGAACGACGCGGAATAATGGCGGCGCATGCGCACTTTGCAATCCGTTAAAGCGAAATTTCCCGGGATCACAAATATAAATCGTATTGCGAATAAGTAATAGCGGCCGTTTATCAGTTGCTTATCATCCGAGTTGACCGAATTTCTTATGTTAATGCTCGAACGTTAATGTTATTGCCTGCAAGACAGGTGCCTTCTTGCTTTCTTTGTCTCTTTGATGACGCCGGTGATAAGTGACTCGACGCGCACACTTTAGATGCAACGAGACGACCAACTTTGTTGCTAAAGTCTTCAATTATTGCCACTTATACGGTGAATAACGTAGCGCGAACATTGTCCTTCACTCTAATCGATATACGTGAATGCTTAATACGTTACGTTAATTTCCGACGAGTAAAAATAATGCGACTCGAGCCAGCCTCGGAGCGGCGCGAACTGAAGTTGGCGCGAACTGAAGTAACGCGCAGTGCTGACTGAATTGAGTTTACTAATGCTAGTAAACGTTACGTCGTAAAAGACACCAAGTCATTAACCTACAATTACGAATCGACTCACTGCTCGCTGTAACCGTCTAACCGTCTGCCGTTTCTGCGAATGTTCAAATGAAGGAAAGGATTGATTACATCGCGGGTAACTCGAAATGAGATTTGCGTGCAAAAATCCATGCGATATCGCGAGGTCGGCGTTTAATTCTTCACATAGATACTCTCGATAATTTGAAATGGTTATTTGATAACACGAATGAAACGCGAATCAGATTTATCGCAATTACGAGCGACGCGATATGGCGCGCGAAACGTAATTAATGCAACCGCAATGAAATCCATATATACAAATGTAATATCTTGAAAAATATGATTATTTGAACCGACAAACGCGATAAATGCATCTTTTATTTCATTCGTTTCGCCATTTGTCTCTCGCGTATTAAAGAAGAAAATTTCACGACGCCGTGATAACCTATACACGTACGCGACGATAGCATCTCGATAAAGCTTCAAATGCATTTAAAGCATTTGAAAAGTTTATCGCTCCTTTAAAGCAATTGCTCCGTAAAGTAATAAGTATTTGGCAGTCTCTGCTGATGTAAATCTTGCTAAAGTAATCTCAGTCTCGATTTAAGTAAAATATTTTTACACAATTTTTATCAAGTACTTCCGTTCAACGCAATTTACAGGGCAAACCAAACGAGCGGCCAAACTCGTACTTTAAAGCTCGAGCAACTAAATAGGATGAAATCCTGCACGCGAGAGAGCAGATCTCGTGTCTATGTATTATCATCCTTTTGATGTCCTTCTCCAAGCCGGACCCTGTCCAGCTTACATTCCTCGTTGCTGTAAGCACAGGGAGGTAGAAGCTGCGTATTCGAGCAACTTAATTGACCATCCGTAGATTATTATCGTTTCAGAGGTATGCCATTAGACGCAACATTCTTGACGGTAATTTTATAAAGTCATAAATCATCACTGATCGCTCAACGGCGACGCATGCGAAGCGGTTAGAAATTTTGATACCGGATTCAATTAATCATGCAAGCAGAGTACCAAATTTATCGCTCATACGAAACGTTATGCGAAAAGTATGCTGCGAACTGGGTGCACTTTTTAAAAATTGAAAAGTGGAAAATCTAGTATCCAATATACGTTGATGTGCAGAATACTCGTCGATAATACTTGAATACTTCACGAAAGAACGCGTTCGAGAGACCCTTCAAAGATATTTTACGTGCGGAATACTTTTAGCAAGACGTCAAGCACGTTTGATACTGCTCACAAGTTACGCATCAATCTTTCTCAGGTGAAGAGAGCGAGTTCATCCTCCCAGACGCGAGATACTTCAAAATTTCGAAGAAAGCTGCTGCAACGCAACGACGATAAAATCGATCGTTGTAACAAGAGTATCATCGCCACATCAAGATTTTCGTCTTGGCGAAAATTTGGCGAAACTCGAGCGCCATCCCTGCATCGTCGGAATCTGGACTGTACCGGACAATACACACAGGGAAACAGTCGCAGCGGGGCTTTATTAAGCTTATTAACGGTACATACAAGGGTGGACACATGTACACGTCGGTGGTCGGGGAAAGTATAGCCGCTGAGAGGAACGCGAGGATACAAGATAATGGTGGCGGAAGAGCTGTGTTTCAACTCGTTTAATCGTGGCGCATTCGAGGCTCCCATTTGTCGTATCTAATATCATTGCGTGCTCTTCCATTTTTACCTTGCCCCGCCCGAGTTATCCCTCAAACAACACGCGGTAGAATTAAACGGCAATGTAACGTTCCGCGAGCAATTTTAATTAAGCGTTGATACTTTGTGATACTTTGAAACCAACGCTTCTTTACGTTCACTAATCTCATTAGGCATACCGTTGCCGGCTTCCTGTTGACTTTCACCTTGATAATTAACGAAATTACTCTTTCAAGACTTTCCAACGTCGCGTTTTAACGTCAAAAATACCTGTTTGTCATGTAAGAACGACATATATATATATATATATATATATATATATATATATATATGTTGCGGTATCAGTAGCGAAGAATCGGCTGGAAAAATGAGAATCTCTCCTTTTCCAATTTTCGTTCCGCTTCAGCTCAGAAAATTTTCTGTTTCCTTCTGTTCCATTAGCAGTTTTATCGCGTGTTCTCCGCGAAAGGATTATTAGCTGCACGCTTCGTAGTTGGATTAACGGAAGGCGAATTATATCGACGGAAACGGAAACGGGAAGAATCGCATGGTCACGAACGGACTAACCAAAGGAACTACGTCCTGATTTCTTCCTTTCGGATAATAATATTCGCCGATATTCGTGTATAACGTCACATTTATCGTCACACCACGCGCCTTGTCACCCGATCGTTCGGATTTTTATCAAAATCTGGTCATCGCGTCAGCTGGACACACTTTCCGTATGAATTTCTGGAAAATTTATGTTTGTAATAAAGCCGTGCGCGCACGTGAGAACCGAGGGAGATGAAGGCTCAAATACGTAAGGGCCGCGGTGGATTTGCTCGTAAGCTGACGGAGTAGGAGCGATCCTCGTCTAATCGCATCCCTAGTCCTGATTTAGGACGGGATTTTAATTACGAAAGGGTCAGTAAGTGCGGCTGTCCACTTGGCGCGCACACGCGCGTATTCCTCCCTTATTTATAGTTCATTAGCCTCGGCTTTCGCGTAGAAGGCGAATTAACTTGCGCCTTCGCAAGCGACACTTTGCGTTTGTCCAGTTTGGCGAGAACGAAAACGCGCGACCGGAAGTCGCGGGAAGAAGGTGGAATTATTTAAGATGGAAATCACCATGGCCATTTCTTCGACTTTGACGATCGAATCTCTACGCAAGACTCTTCGTGGTTCGACAAACGATTCGATCGAACGAGATGTGCTATGCACGAATGCATGAACGAAATAGTCAGCTTAGAGAATACCGCTTTGTGTAAGCCGACGCTTTTCTGAGAAAACAATCAACGATAAGCTCGCGTTCTTGCGAGCTTTTCCGGTGGCGCTGGAAGTGGCTCACTATGGAGCGATATCGTCACGCTGATAAAAGAAAGCGTCAAAAAATCCTTCCATTTATCTTGACCGCTCGCTGTTAATCTGTTATCTTGCCCTGCCTAACGCAGCCGTCAAGCCGTAATCTAGTCGCGGTTGAATAATGTCTTACCAACCCTCCTTATGGGCGGACGTTGCTCGTCAACGCTGTTCGTCGATCAAATCACTTATTAATGCGCAGAAAAATACGAAAGACACAACGAAGGCGGTGGAAGAAAAAGAAAACTGCGCGGTATCCACAAGAGAAGACGATCATTCCGAGCGGTCGAGCAATCAGAATGTCGTAAATCTCATTCAACGAATGATTTTGTATTCCTCTTTCCTTCTCCCTCTCCCTTTCTTCATTCCGCATCGCTGACTGCTGCATCCAGTCGCGGCTCACGATCGAGAGGGTTAACGTCTTAATTCCTGGGTCAGGGATCGCGCTACTTGCATCGCGCTACTTGAATAACTTGCAAATAATGCAGTCGCAGTGGTTGCGGTTTCGCGATTGATCGCAGCGCCGATTTTTGCGGCGATGATACCGAACATTCCGCCGTTTCGCGATGCGGATAGGTGAGCGATCGGTTAACTCACCCGCCCCGTCCCGCCCCGCCCCGCCTCGCCTCGCCTCGCCTCGCCTCGCCTCGCCTCCCCCCGTGCACGTGGGGAGCACACCCAAGGAGTTAATCACCTGTATTCTTGCGAACGCGGCAAACCGCATCAACCTTCTCGATTGCGCTTCACGAGCAGACCACAGTGCAATAAACAGTAGCGCACAGTGATACGGAATTTTATTTGCAGGGAAGCAAGTAACTAGAGGAAGAAAAGGAAGGGGAGGAAGAAGGGAAAGAAGTAACTGCGAACGAGCATTTTGCGAGTGTTTGATCGCGACCTGATCGATAACAGGTTGATACAACGGGACAAACAATCGCGCGTTTTGGATCGTCGTGGAAGCGTAAAACGAATCAATCACGTGACAGCGAGGATTAACAGCGGGTGCTTCAAGTACGGCCGAGGAGGTTTCCCTGATGATTTATGCAACAATGGCTGACTGCAGAGGAGTACCGTTCACCTGGACTAGTGTTGCAGTGCTCGAGCGAGAAGCATCGAGATCGTAAGCCTCCGCAGGAAAGGAAAAAGGGGTCGAGTGAAGGAGGAGATGGAAAACAGCGGAGAGACGAGAAGGAACAAAATCACGAGGGTGGGGCGAGCGGTGCATGACGCGGGAGAGCTTGACCCCTCCACCTGCTTCCCCAACGAGAAGCTCCGCCTCCAGAAAGCCGAGTGACGTCACATGGACACTTGTTACGCCTTGCCGTTGCTTGATGGGATGCTGGCATCTCGCTGAGATCTCGCGGGGCAGGAGGGGCGGGAGGGGGAGGGGCGGGGGGGGGGGGGGGGGGGGGGGGGGGGGGGGGGGGGGGAGGGGGGAGGGGACCGAGGGAAACTGGTTGATGCAGCGAGTCGCGGCGCGCGAGTATCATCCTTCTAAGCTCAAAATCATCCTCCGGTCGATCCTGATGAACCTGATGAATCCCAATTCCAACTTGGATATCGGCTATATCCGATTGGCGGGGGCGAAAAGCCCCCGTTGCCTGGGGAAAACCCCGTGGATCAAACAGACTCGTCAACTCCGCTCTCGATGAATACGCGGGACGGTTGACAGATACGCGAAAGCGTGAAAGAAGCAGAGAAGCGTTATCAAGATCGCGCGTAAGAATCGCGCGAGTGATTCGAAACGGAGCGATTCGGAACGTTCGCTGATCTCCCCAAGTTACGTTATGGTGGACAGGTTTAATGGGAGATCTGCTCGCAGCCTATCACCGCGTCCCACCCCCACGTCGCGTGGTCTCACTTTGCAAAGAAAGGAGGGGAAGAATCGCCCAAAGGCTGGGCCATCGTGATATCACGGCCAGCCGGGAGGCTGGGCGAATCGTCACGGGAAATGACGCGATAACGCGAAGAATTTTGCCGAAGAACTTTCTCTAGCGCGCGTAGAAGCGCGAGTGGGATAAAGAGGTTCGATCGTTGCCGATCTGCGATCTCCGATCGACGCGCGTTTGTTTCCTCGATGTTGCCGATGTACGAGACTCTCGAGACTCTCGTTTCGACTCGCAGAAGAAGCTCGCTCGCGAATACTCGAGCAAAATCGCGGCAGAGATACAGAGGTCGCCAGTCACCGCGTAGGAAAACCGTGCGCTGATGAACAGCTGCGCTGACACACGGGGAATCCCAGCGCGTATCGCAATGCGTATCACGTTTATTGGTCGTGCACGGTCCGGTGAATTTGCAGTCGGATGCAAATCTGTCGGCGGAATAACGGTCGTCGTCGTCGTCGTCGTCGTCGTCGTCGTCGTGGTTCGGATGCCGGGCGGAAGTGCCAAAGTTGGAGAAACATCGTCGTCGGTGAGGCGTGCACCGACGGAGACTCCGCCGTAGAGATCGCAGTTCGAAAAGCCGCGCGGCGACGCGACGTGGGGCGGACGGCTCGTGGAGCGCGCGGTGGTGGGAGCAGCCAAGTGTAGCCCGTTCCAGTCGGCGAGGGGCGTCAGTCCGGGGGCAGAAGCGGAAGCGGGGGTCCAGAATCGCGGGGTTTAGGCCGTCCCGGGCCGCTTACGCGCGGAACACGCGGCCCGCCGAGCCGCTCCGCGCGGCATTACGTCGCGCACCGTCGACTGCGACTGACGTCCGCGTGAGAGGAACGTCGTCCCACCGACAATCGCGATCATGACATAGGCCGCTTCCCGCCGCTGTGGGAGGAAATGGCAACAGGCGTCATGTAGGAAAAAGTGCGCTGTTTATCCGAGTGTGATGACGTGACAGATCGTTAGATCGATTCGAGGAAAGGACGTTTAGCCCGTAGCGACAACCTGTCGCTCCTAGGAACGGAAAAATCGTGACGGATGATTTAGGTGATCGTTGGATGATCGTCGCCGATAGTGATCGGCGCTCTGGAAGAATCCAATCGCGCAGTAACACTGTGACGTTATCGAGTATCGGAACATTGTCGTACGAGGTACAGGTGTAATTCGAGTGTGGAAGCTGAGGAACGGTGATGATGGACGGATCTCGCATCGCTCGCTGAGACTCTCCGATCACGCGTCGCGCAAGAAGTGTAACGGTACAACTCGCTTGCTCCAAGCTCCAGCTGAAAACAGCTGCCGTGTCGATCATGGAGCAAGAGCCGGAACGCGCGATCCGCCAGTGTTGACATCCCGCTTGTAGCTATGACGATCGAGCGATTGATCGTGAGAGCCGGTCATGAGAGCGAGGTCACCGAGAAACAGAAACGGCTCGAGATTGCTCGCGAGCAACGCGGGATTGCCCGTAGCGATTGCGATCGGAGCAACTAGTCGGAGGCATTAGGAACAACGGGATCGCCTCCGTCCGCGAAACAAGCGAAGAATCACGACGTCCCGGCCGGAGGGTGCGTGCTTGGGCGACGAGGGGCGGCTACTGGCCGATGGGATGCATCTACCGGTGGGTTCCGTGGGCTGCGGGGAGAATTACGGCACCGTTGTTGGATCCCACGAAGGCGCCGGCCCGTGCGGTCCCTCCCTGGCGCCGCTGCAAGGTGTGAACAGCAGGTACCACCAGGTAGACGACGCCGACAACGGGGGTGGAGGCGGCGAGATGAGCGAGAGTGCCGCCGTCGGCGAACTGTGGTGGACCGAAAGGCTCGTCGACGAGGCGCAAGCCGAGCATCTCGGCGAACTGGTTAGAACAGGTTGGCATTACCATCGCTATCATGCCGATGAGTATGAAACATTAACATAAGAACCGCTATCTATGCGCTAGCGAAGCGATAAAAAGGAACAACGTGAATGGATTCTAGATCGGAGACGTTGGATTCTAGATCGCGGAACGTTCTCTTCGGGAAGCGGGATCGATCCTCCGCTTCGGGAGACTCGACTCGATCGACTCGCGATTTCTCTTTGCGAGAAAAGAAAGAAAAAGAAGAAAAAAAGATATATATATATATATATACATACATACACATACGCACACATACGCATGTCACTGTGTTTCAGGATCGCCGTACTTCCTGTGCAGCCAGCTACCGACGCACTGGCGATCCAACAAGACCCTTCCAGTGGCGTTTAAAGTGGTCGCCCTCGGCGAGATCGGGGATGGGACTTTGGTGACCGTCCGCGCTGGCAATGACGAGAATTGTTGCGCGGAACTACGGAACTCCACCGCGCTCATGAAGAACCAAGTCGCCAAGTTCAACGACCTCAGGTTCGTCGGCAGGAGCGGCAGAGGTTAGTCTTCTCCTTCGGAGCAGATATCCGGCTTTATCCGGCGACTAATCATTCATCTCTCGACGAAATATTTCGTTTCAAGGGAACCTTTCGCTTCCCCCCCCCCCCCCCCGAAGGAGGACGCGTACGAGAGAGAGCATCGCTATCGAGAGGGGGGAGGGGGGCATATTCCGATATTCCGATTATTCTGCCGGAAGCAGTTTGCTGCTACACCTTTGACATCGTAGTTGGACGTAGTCGGCAGCCGTGTCGGCGGAACGGGCAAAAGCGCGTGCCGCGATTTCCAGCCCTCTAAAATCACGGTTATTGTAATCAGCATCATCGGGCCACCCTCGTTCGCCCCCAGCCCGCCCGCTGCCCTGCCCTCCCCGACCCCCGTCCGCCAGTCCTCCTGCCGTTCTCCTGCCGCCCCCAGAGTCATTACTCGATGTCTGCCGCAAGCCCCAACCGAGCATTCGAAACAACTGGCCGTTAATCAGAAATCATCCGACGGATATGGACGGATATAGACGGAGAGGATGACTTGCCAAAATCAACCGGCGCTCTCTCTCTCTCTCTCTCTCTCTCGATCGATGCTCTCTTGACTCGTTTAATCTCTTGCTCTAATTTCGCTGCAGCCTTCCTGCGGCCGGTTCTCGCGCGCAAATCGATTAAAAATATGAAGGCAAATATGAAAGCTGATTAAACACTCGGATAAATCTGGCGACGCCAAAACCGGTCAAGGCGATGACCTTTCCCCTTTTCTCTGTTTTCGTTCTTTTTTTTTTTTTTTTCCCTTTTCTTTTTGGAGGGATGGGAGGAATTTTAAATGTCCCAAGAACGAAAACCCAAAAATCTCTGCCCTTGGTTTTGTTTCCGCGATATCCATATCGATGAAATGGAAACCAATTCCAACGGGAAAGGAATCAGTGGAGTGGAAATTAATTCATCTTCGTGTTATTATTTAATCGATGCGTCATGTATGATTAACGGAGAGGCATCTAGCGCTGCATGAGAACGCTAAGAATCGCATAATTCCATCGATATTCGTATTCGTGGAAATGATGCCTGGTACGATAGATTCTTACTTGCCTCGTTGCCTTGCAATTACGGAATGAGATTACGGAATCGGTCGCCAAATGAAATCGCGCGCGAGAGTTTTCCTAATTAGTGCTTCGTTAATGTAGGAAGCGAATTCAGCCGGCGCGTGAGAGGAAACGATCGTCTTTGGTTTTGCGAACCGGGCATCCGTGCTCGGCAAGTAGACGAACGTTCGTGATCGAGTCGATCTCATTTGATAAGCTCATCTAGTCAGTCAGTTGCTTTGAATATTGAGATCGCGCTCTTCTTGAGCGCTCAATCTCTCGATTATCATCGAAACATTGATCTCACGTCAGCTTTCACGTATTCGATGCACTTTACATGCCGGAAAGCAAAAGCAAGAGTTGGCAGTCGTGCGAACTCGCTCCTCCGTTAATTTCGCGTTAATTTCGCTCGATCCTCGAGGAAGATTGAAGGCTGATTGGCGTCGTGGCGCTTTCTTACTAAAACGTTCACGTTCGATCCGTTTGCACTCTGGAAATATCGATCTTCCGGCTGATAATGATTATTCACGGATCGGCAGGCGGCTTTGTCAAAGCCTACAAATGCATTTTGCACCCCAATGATCCGGAGGGCGCGTTTATGAATTAACGGGCCGGACTGCCCGTCCGCGATGCGCGTCATCTATGTTTCATCTGATTCGATCATGAAGTGCAGGGTCAGCGATTTTCATCCTCCTGCACGCACAGGTGCATCAAGTCCCCGGAGTCAATTAGCGAAAGAGACACCTCCCTCGTCCGAAGTCCTACGATCCCCTTTGTCGATTTTTCGGCTCGTTGTTATACGTTTCGCCCCCTGCCCCCTGCCCCATGTCCCCCTGTCCCCGCCCGCCCCCTTTTTTTTCGCCTCGTTTTTATCTTTCTCGTCGTTCCAATCTCTCCCCGATAATCCATAATACTCAATTTCGGCGATTGACCAAACCGCCCTCGGTGCGTTGATAGCGGCCACCACCATGCCCGGCCGTGCCCGGCCCTCTCCTATCATCGAGGTTTTGTTTCCGCGACTTATTAATTTGATTGAATTGCATCGCATCGGCCGGCAAACTGATTCAAGAAATTGCTGCGACGATTTTCAAACGAGCCGAGGCCACGAAAAATCGAGGCCACCCAGCCTCGGCCGATTAAAAAGAGCGGCGCGCGATCATTTCACGGGCGCGCGACGGCAGATTATTTTTCGGCGACTTCGGTAGCCGATGGGCGGAGGGTCGGAGGAGCGGAGGGGCGGAGGGGAGGACCGCGATGTATATCGCTCCGACGATTTTTCTCACCGCACAATTTCCACCGGCGCGCCGGCGCGCATTCCCGATCGGGATTGCTTTTACACGTGTCTTTCGCCGTCGCGCGAGAATTATGACTCCGATCGCGCCTCGCGGTTTATTACCTCTAATCAGCCGGCCATTAAAGTCACTTTACGCCAAGAGGGCGAAATAACGCGAGATAACCGCAAGCGATCGGTCAGCGATCAAAGCATCGTCGGGACATCGGGACATCGGGATTCATCGGGGACACGGGGGAGGAGGGTGGTCGGGGCGAGTCTTGCGACGAGAGGTGCGACAGAGCGAGAGTCAGAGGATCGCGTCTGTCCCGCCTCCCCGTATGTTTACGAGCGGCAGATCCCGAAAACGGAAAGGCGGAAAGAAACGGGACGCAGTAGCGTCGGATGAAAGAGGGCCGGAGGCTGGAAAGCGGCGACGACCGTTCCATCATCGTCGGGCCGGGCTCGAAAGCGGCCCGTGCCTATAATTAGTAATATACCGCAGTCTATATCGACACGGCTGAAATTACCACCGATAGTAATTATTTGACAATTGCAGAGACATCCTGTTGGGAGACTCGGGGACCTCCGCTCCGTCCCTACCACCGAAAGCGGGCGCGTTCGTCCGTTCCGTTCCCCTCCCCCTCCCGCGCGCGCTCGCCCGTTCACCCCCTTAACCTTTCTATCCCGTACGCTGCTCGCTTAGCCCTACGCGACCTCGTCCCCCTCCGCCCGCGTCGCCGCGAGTATTAACGGACGGTTTCGAGTGGTTTCGGCCGGCCGTGTGTGGGTGGTTTGTGCCGGCGCGCTCATCTCGTCGCCGGTGTGTTGCCAACGCACCGACACGCGCGCGCACGTCGGAAGAGAGAGAGAGAGAGAGAGAGAGAGAGAGAGAGAGAGAGAGAGAGAGAGAGAGAGGGACACGCGCTCGCGCTCGCGCGGGGAGACCGGGTGAGTAGTCGAGACCGTGCGATGCCGCCGCACGTTATATAGGTGCCACATACGCGTGGCCCGGTTTTGTCTGTCCGTCTGTCCGTCTGTCCGTACGTTCGCCCGTTCGCCCGTCCATCCGCTCGCCTGTCCGTCCGTCCGTCCGTCCGTCCGTCCGTCCGTTCGTCGTTCGCGAATGCACAGGCCGGGTCCTGTCTCTGCAGATGACCGTTCCCATCATCGAGTATTAACCGCAGGTCCGGGCGCCGGAGAGGGGAGCCGGCTGTGCGGCATTATTAGCCCCAAATGTGCGATGGACTCGACCAAGGGGGTGAGGCGGGTGCCCAGGGGGAGGAGGAGGAGGAGGAGCAGGAGGAGGAGGAGGAGGAGGAGAGCGAGGGGGTCCAGCGTAGCGCGACTTTCCTTTCTCCGACTTTGGCGCGGATTTTCCGCGGATTCTTCCGCCCGCGTCTTGAATTTTCGTCAGGCGGGCTCGGAAACGTGTAGAACGGTATAGAAGCGTGTAGAAGCGAGGGTCCGGCCTCTCGCGTAAATTGCTCGAATCCCTTCGGCGGAAGCTGGAACGCGTCGGACGTCATCTCCGTCCGACCATCGCCTGCTCCCTGCGAGGGATCGAGGAGATTCGCTCTCGACTGCGCGCGAAAAAACGCGCGGGCTTCACCGTGATGCACCGTGCGCGCGACAGATGAACAATGACGATGGCAATGACGGCCGCGAGAGGTATCCTGGGAGCGGGCGGAGGTTGCCGGGGAAGGGGGGGGGAGGACGGGGGTTTGGCTCGGCTCTGTCGCGGAAGAGCGGAGAGGGCCGCGCGATATAACTGGGATATAACGCCGTGCAGCTCCGCTGCAGTCAGTTGCAGCTCCCGGGGGTGGGACGGGGAGGAGGAGAGGGGGGGGGGKGAGATGGGGGGAGGCGGCTCGGCGGTGTTTGATGCCGGTTATCATGTTGACAGACACAGCGAGGTGGAACACTGGGTGCACCAAGGGGAGACAATTACAAATCGTTGACATTTACGCCAACACAAACGATTGCATGTCCGCGGCGCGTTAGGTATCGTCTCTTTTGGGCGTAAACAGCAGTCTTGGTCGTGTTTCGTTTTCGTCATACCGGACGACAGGCTGACACCGAGGGGTATTCCGGGAGAGCGCGGGCCCCGCGAAATGGACGTCATCCCCCGGTGGGAGGGAGGGGCGGACGGGGGTCGTCCACGTCAAGTTATCGCCTGCTACGTCGGCCGGGTTGACGGCGGGCCGCGCCGTTCGGTTAAAAACGTATCGGACTCGTCGGTTCCTAATCCCGTGGAACGTAAATAACGCGGGGCCGAGCCGAGTGTGTAAATTTTTCGCCGCGTGATGGAGACCGACTGTCCGGCAGGGACAATTGGTCGGAAGGGACAACCGGCCGCCTCTCCTACCAAACGGAAGAGCGAAAGAGCGGCGAATTACCGAATGCATATTAGCGCGCGATGGGCCGTTTAAAAGCGCGTAGTCAATCTCTCCGACGGACGTTTATGGAGAGGGAATTAATATACCGGACCTTCAACTTTCAGACCTTCCTCGATGATATATGTACACGGCTGCTCCACCCCCGAGCATCCACTCCTCTTCTATTACCTTTTAACGCGCTTAAGAATACCGGGAGGCTCCGTTAAGATCTAATAGACACGCGGACGTAACCGCGAGGCTGCGAATTGTAAAACGGACTCGGTTGCCTGTCGTCCGCGTCCGCGGGGGCAGCGGGGTTCGGAGGGCGGGATGTCTCTTGATATCGGAACCGGTCGCCATTTCTCGCGACGAGAAAGAGAGATGAATGAACAGAGAGAGAGAGAGAGAGAGAGAGAGAGAGAGAGAGAGAGAGAGAGAGAGAGAGAGAGAGAGATTTCGCAAAGGCGCGAGAATTAAAAAAGAAAAAAAAAGAAAAAAAAAAGAAAAAAGAAAAAAAAACGCACGACGCACCTCAATCAAAGCACCTTAATCTCCGCATGCTCTGTAACCGATTCTGTAACCGATTCTGTAACCGATTCTGTAACCGACCGATGTAACCGTTTACTGTCGCAGGGAAGAGCTTCAGCATCACCATTACCGTGTCGACGACGCCACCCCAAGTGGCGACCTACACAAGGGCGATTAAGGTGACCGTCGACGGACCGCGGGAGCCGCGATCGAAAACGAGTAAGTGGATCATGCGACACTCTGCGCGACGCTTCGATCACGAGATCCGTCCGGCGCGGTCCGGCCCGCCGGGGATTCCCTGAAAATGTACCGATAATTCAACGAAAGTCCCTATGCGCGGTAATGGGGAGTCATTACCGAGCAGATGGTGCGCGATGATGCAGCGGTCGACGCGCGTATCGCGCTCGCTGCGTGTTTTCGGTCGGGCCACTCGCGCACCTACGCACACGCGCGCACGCACGCACGCACGCATGCACGCAGGCAGGGAGACAATGCTTTTACAGACGCTCGTCCGCGCCGGATACGCTAACTCGCTTACGCTAATTCACCGCGAAAACCCCCGAAAAATTGCTAAAACATTCTGTTGGCGAACTCATTATCGGTCGGCCGAAATTGACAGAATCACGCGAAATCTAGCGGCGTAAAAGTCGATCCCGCGCTAAGGGGCGGATTGCGTCCCTCGACCCTCCGGTTTTACAACTCGACCGCGAGTCCCGGAGCGAGCCCTCCCCCCCTTCGCGTCGGAAGGAGACGTCGCGAGCGTTTGCGAGCGTTTGCGCCGACGATTCGGCGCCGACACCTATTTTTCGGATGCGTCTCTGCGAACGTGCTCCCCGCGATAGTGGACGAGAGAGAGAGAGAGAGAGAGAGAGAGAGAGAGAGAGAGAGAGAAAAGAGAGGCCGGTCGTTATTTCGATATCAGATTAATAGCCGCTGCGGAGTTAACCGCGAAAACGGCAGTTTTTTGCGGGCGTTTCGCATTTGTTGTATAAAGTATTGATGGTAGCAGGGCGCCGCGTATGCACCCCGCTGGTTCCGCTATTTTTTTCGAAATGGTCGGGCGTGATTGATTTTACTGATGTTTTTACTGCTTGACTCGGCCCGGGCGGGACCAGGCGCAAAAACGCGTGAACCTCGTCAATTTTCCAGTTGGCATAAAGTGCACTTAACGGCGGAGTTAAAGTTTCAAGTCGGCCGACCGGCCGCGACCCTTATCTCTGACGGCCAACATTTTTAATGCCTTCCTCCACGGATATGACACATGCACGCGCGCACACGCACGTACGTGCGTACGTGCGTCGATCAACTTTGCTCGGCTTTTACTCCTCACGGGCGATTCCAGCCACGATCGAGCCATCGAAACATTTGCATCGAACAGTTCCGAGATCGGAAGACCCGTGTCGACAGAGTCGACACGTCGATGGCTCGCGAGGTTGGTCCGATCGGTTCCGACCGGACATCGCGTCGCCGACCTACTGGCCCTTTCCGCAACGAAAGGGACGTGTCGCGTGGCACGCCGCGGAATGGAACACGCATGACGACATATTGCATACACGGGTGGTTCGGCACTGCCCCATGGCGTGCCATCGCCCGGCACGCATCGGGGAGACGATCTATGCGGCAACGAGCGCCAGTTCCGAACGAGACAACAGCGCTTTTATTGTGCCGCCAACAATGCGCCACGCTCGGTGCCCCGCAGACACCTGCCGGCTCTCATTATTGCGTGCATAATCGCGAGCTTTTTGTTATCGGGAATCATCCCTCCGCGCCTCGTGGCCGGTAATCGGGCAATTTCCGTAATTCGCCGCTTCGTTTCGCAGTAGCGGCGCGCGCGCGCGCTAGAGAGAGAGAGAGAGAGAGAGAGAGAGAGAGAGAGAGAGAGAATTGGAGACGATCCTCTTCGAGGGAAGGGAGTCGTGGCGGGACGCGTGAGACGCCGGAAATGCAATCGCAACGTCGCGAGCAGTTACGCGACACGAGGGTTTTCGGAGCGGATTGAAAGGTGAGGCGATAATGTTGCCCGCGACGTTTCATTAGACGGATCAATGACGGTGGGAGTGGCGGGGCTGAGTAATTTGTCAGTTGCCAATAACCGAAACGGCGACGTAACGCAGGTCGAAGCGAGGACCGCGGACGGATAAATCGGGAAAGAGAGAGGCGCCCGCGGAACAAAGTGGCCCGGCTGCCCGTCACCGTGGCCCAAAATCATCGGAATGCGAGCGAGCGAAACGATATCGATAGATGGGCGCTGTCAGTCAAAGGTCGAAATTGAATTTGCTCCGGCTCCGTAATTGCCGCCGTATTTGGAATGTCGTCTATTAGCGGCATGTCACAGATTCGCCGAGTGATTTCCTGCTTTTAATACGAGCGACGACGCGCCGGCTGCTAGCACGCTGTCGCCGTGGCGGTTATCCTTGTTCCTTGATCGGAATTTCGACGATAAACGAGACGATGATGCGTGCATGTATACGGGACGTGCGTTTCTTTTGGGGAAACCGCGCGGCGGATCCGGATAAGGGACGCGAGAGGCGCCAACTCGTCGCTGTATCAGCCGAGATGACGAGACTGGTCGGTTTCCCGCCGGCGAGGGTCGATCGATGTTTCGTTTCACCGCTCTGGAAAATCGTACGTCCGCACAATCGACGTTCTCTTAAATGTAGTTTTCGAGAAAACCGATAGCGACGAAAGGAAGAACCAAATACGAAGCAATTTCGACGGTCGTCGGTGGCCGACAATCAAAATGTTAAAATTGAAACGGCTGCTACTTCGCGATTGGATTCTCTCTCGGTGGCCGGCTCTTGATCCTGATACCGGTCAGAGGAAGGCTCTATCGGCGACCGAAAAGTCCGATTAAAGACCACCTCCTGATAAAGCGACGCCGACGAGCGTGAGCGGAGAGGCGAGGCTTCTCGCGCGAGGCTTCCGCTCGCGGAGCGCGCGCGGTCTCGCCGGGACCAAGTCAGAAGTCGGAAGCGGATACCGCGCTACGGAGCGCCGAGGGGCGAGGGAAAAAAAACGAGAGGAGAAGAAGAAGAGGATGAAGAAGAAGAAGAAGAAGAAGAAGAAGCAGACGAAGAAGAAGACGAAGAAGAAGAAGAAGGAAAAAGGAAAAAGAAACCGAGTCACCGGAGGAGAATAAAATCTGTAAAACGGTCCCGTGGCCGGTCTGCCTACTGGCGTCAAGGAGAACGTAAGACGGGCGGGGAGGGAGGGGCCCCTCCGCGTTATTAGAGAGGAGGAAAAAGCCGCGCTATTTCCGTCCTCCCGGGGCCGCCACACTTTGATTAGATAAGCCCACCACTCGTGCCGTGGAGATTGGAATTATTGTTCTCTCCGTTCTACCTACTCGTTCTCGCTCACTCCGCTTATCCGGGCCTCCGCGCACCAGAGGGGCAATTGATGAAGGTGTTATATCAGCGTCGTTCTCTCGTTTGTTGTTTAATTAAATGTTTTTCGTATTCCCTCACGTGCGCTCCGCGACTTACGAGTGGCTCTAACGGACCTGCAGCGTTCGCGCCTGTGCTGTCTACCGCCGCTAGATAGCGTTCGCCGCTATAGCGATTACGCTAGATCTCCTCTTACTCCAGGCAACTCGTTGCGCGCAGCGTGCCTGCATGAAGAACTCATCTCTCTCTCTCCCTCTCTCTCCAACTTGTTCTCCGAGCGTCCTCCTCTCGCAAGAGATCCAGCTGCAAGAGACGAAGCCCGCGTCGAAGGTGTCTACCGGTTGACCTTTCGCGAATGCCCGAACCGAGCGCGGAGTACACCGGCGGGTTCATCGCTGCGTAACACATCGCTCCGTACGTTTGGGGCATTATCGGCGTCCGGTACGTGAGAAGTCCGGTACGTGGGATCCGCGCGGGGCCCCGTACACGGGCCCTTCGCTTGTACCGTCTCCTGGCGCGGGCCGGTCGTGGTAGTCGGTAGCAGGGAATAATCTTGTAGGCATCGGTCAGAGCACTGGAGCTGACCATCTGGGCTCGCCGACAATTTCGTGCAGTTTGCGGTCGAACTTTATTTGTCGTTCGCCCTCGTGGCCGGAGGTGTCTTCCTCTTTTCCTTTATCTCGCTCTCCCGTCTCTCGCCGCGTCTCTCCCTCTCCCTCCGCCTCTCGTCTACTCATCATCCCTCTCCGTTCTCTCTCTCTCTCTCTCTCTCTCTCTCTCTCTCTCTCTCTCTCTCTCTCTCTCTCTCCCTTCTGCCCCCTTCTACTCCCGGGGAATAACAATTTGCGCCTAGGCTCCCATTCTTCGTCTCTCCTCTCGATGCCGAGAGGCCGTTGGAGAAAGACGGAAGGACCGGGGGGCCGGGGGACGGGCACCGAGGGCGAACGTGCTACTTCTGTTGCCTCACCGGAGGTGACGGATGAACACGGAGTGTTATTCCATCGTTCCGAAAATGCCGGCAAGTCCGAGGATCGGACATCCGATGAGCGCATCTTGTTCCCTCCGAGCGATCGCTCTTGATTCATCATCAGACGCGCTTTAACGAACGATGCGCATAATTATGTAAACGTGTGTCGCGCATTGTTGCGCATGCGGAGCGCACGTGTGCACCGCGCAACGATATGTATCGGGATCCGACGTAATAGGGAATCGGAGCACTCGCGTTATGTACACGCCGCGATACTTGGCTGGAGGATTCTGCTCATCCACGAGGGTCCCGGATATGCGAGGAATGCTATTGAAGTCTGTCAAAGGAAGAGAGATCGAGTTTCTTCATTATCCTGCTCTATTGGTCTAATGACGTAGACGCGCGCTGGTCAATCTATCCAATTTGTGGATTCCACGTGTCCGAGTCGCAAGTCAAAGTCGCAAATAGCGCAAAAATCCCCAAGCGATCCGCGAGAGTCCGCGAGAGTCCTCGCTGAAATTTCCCTCCGCGAGACGATTCGACGAGACGATCGAAGAGGAAACGGAAGAAGCGCAACCACTCGATCGAGCTCGCGTTATCGAGTGTACACAGCGACGATCGAACCGAACGATCCAACGATCCAACGATCGAACCGCGACGCGGATCACTATACCGCGCGCCATCACTTTTCAGGACAGCAACATCAACAGTTCCGCGCCCTCGGTCTGGGACAGAGACCCTTCCTCGACGCGTCGTCCTCCTTCAGATCCCACCTGCGGGAACTCGAATCCTTCGGTAGGAATAAGCCTCAGCATCATCACAGCGGCAGCAGTCACTTACACGATCAGCAGACCGGCAACAACGTCACCACGAATTCGGTTAGCGGTGCCTGCAGCAACCCCAACAACACCGACCCGACCGCATCGCCGGCTTCCAGTACACACCTCGGGGCTACCGGCGGCTCCTCCGCTCATCAGGATTGCTACAAGCGCAGTCCCCAACATGGCGGTGAGTTTTGATCCTCCGTGCATGTTGCTCGGTCTCTTCTTAGTCCCCGCTCAGGCAGTTTGATTTGTCTCGTGACACGCGCACGCACACGTATAGAGCATTCCGATTACAGCTCTCCGTGAAGCTTCCAAGAGATTCGGCTTGCGAGGAGAGAAAAATCCTTGGAAAAAGGAGATCAGCCTCCGCGCAGATTCGCGCTTGTTTGTATCGCAGTGATTTATGCGATGTTCGCCTAAGCGTTAAGTAGAAACAACATCTCTTCCGCTCTATTTGCTCCTTTCGTTCGTGATGGATATTCGCGATGCCGGCTATCATCATCTCGCGCTGCTCTCGCGCTCCTTCGCGCTCCCTCGCGCTCCTCTCGCGCCCCCTCGCGCTCCTCTCGCGCTCCTCTCGCGCAGCATCCTCGTGCCTCGTGGAGAGCGACTCGAAACTACACACTTACCCCACCCAACCCTTGCTCGCGAGAGGGTGAAGAAGGAGAGAAATCGTAGAGGGGGATCGACCGATGAGATGGAAAGAGACGAAACCACCGCCGTTTCGCGAGGTAATAGTTTCATACCTCGTTCCGCCTCTGCACCCTCTAATTCAGCGTAATAACGACATTCAACCTGCCGTTTCCATCTCCCTTCCCCCTCCCCCCCCCTCTCTCTCTCTCTCTCTCTCTCTCTCTCTCTCTCTCTCGATGCACCGTTGCGTCGCTACAGCGCTACAGCAGAAAGTGTCCTCCTCTCCTCTCGAGGAGACCTCATCGGTCGCGAATGAGCGAGCTACCGGCTCGAGTCCTACGCAGAGATTTTCCATGAGCGGGAAAATTTCTTTCTTGCCCGGGATGGATGCCCCCTCCTCCCTGGTTTGAGAGATTCCGCATTCCGGTATTAAATCGCGAGTGAACTGCAACTAAAAATTCGCTCGGCCGGTCAAGAACACGTGCAGCGTTCTCGTCGAGCGTATGAGCGATGCCGCGCGCGGAACCCTGCGTCCGTCCTGCGTGCAGCTCCGATATTTCGAACTATCGGGATAATTTAGGATGCAAAAAGGCGGGAAGGTCGAGGCGAGGCACTTTATTTCTGCGCGGCTCGTCTCGCATCAGCGGTCTCGACCTGATCAAAGTTAAGTAGACGCTCCCCTGGCTGGCGAGACCTCTTTGAAGCTACGTTGCGGTTTCTCTTTGCCCTAATCTCCTCCTCCCCCGACACGGCTTTCTCGCCTCCCCTGCGATCCTGCGATCGGGTCCTCCGAGGGCCGAGACTTCTCTCGTCACCCGAGACACCTTCGTGGATCGACCATCGTAATTAGCTCGTTTATTCGCGCAAAGCCCCGAAAGAACCGGGGCGCGCGAGCCGGCTCCTTGGATACGAATATATATATATATATATATATATATATATATATATATATATATATGTATATCGAGTAGCTCGCTCGTCTATCACCCTCGCATGAATGAACGTTCGGCATCTCGTCAAACATTCCATTTACCGACCACTTCCATTCATCCGACGCACTTGTTTCCATCTTCGCGTATCTAATGAGCAGTTCCGAATTTCGATGCGCGCCGGGCGCGCCTCGACTGCTTGGTGCAAATTGGCGTCGGTGGATGCAATTTTCTTCTTTCCTCCCGCCGGCCAGAGGAGGGAAGAGGGAGGACGAGGGGGCGGGAGAGGTGTCCGTTCCGTTCTTAGCGGATGCTCCATCTTTGGATAACTCTTTTCATCCGATCCGGATCTCTCGGCCGACAAGCTCGCGCACTCACGTACGACTCACGTGCACGTCTGCGTAATACCAGGGATCGATCGGTCGCTTCTCGATCGATCCGATGCTGGATCCATGTTGTTTTTGCCCTTCGCTCGCGCGACTCCTCCTTTTATCTTCTGTTCGCTTCGCTTGCGACGTTACTGAATCGAACCTATTCGCCTCCCTCTTCTCCTCGCCTTCTTCCTCCGGTGATTGCTTTCTAAATCTCACGTACGTGCCGGAAAGTTGCGCAAGAAAGAGCGGGATTGCCGACGAGACATTTCCCGACGACCGAGATAAAAGTACTAGGGGAAAACGAAGATGTACTTCGAACAGTGAGAAAGAGAGGGAAGAGCAGGAATGTAAAATGGAGTAAGAGCGTTCGCCGAGGAGATTTCTCTCGTGGGTATCGCGCGCGCGCGGATCCCACGATTACTCGCTATCGCTGCAGAAATTCTCTCGTTCGCGTTGTCCTCGCCGAAAGAACAAATGCCACGTTGATCGCTCGGTCGGCCGGGAGGTCCCTAGATAAAGAAAAAAGGGAAGCGAGCGTTATTGCTGTCTCTTATAATATAACCGTGTCTGTTTCTCGTCTTCGTTGGCCGTCTTCGAGTCTCATTTCGAGTCGTGATCGGGGTAATGAGGCCCCGCGCGCAGTGGCAGCGGACCCGAAGTAGGTACCCGAAGAGGTGATGCGAGAGGAGGTGGGGACGGCGGGGGRGGGGGSGGGGGGRGGGRGGGGAACGGATCTCGGCTGGTATCAACGTGAAAGGAACGGAGAACAGTGCCCGGCTGGCTGCAACGCCGGGAAGAGGAGATACGCGCGGGCGGAGGGAGGCAAAACGAAGCCACGATGCAGCCGTGGCCTGGTAGGGGTAAGGACGCTGATTATGGGGTGTCAAACAATCATGCTGATTGTATATTCCGTGCTGACTCCCGCTGTCTGCCTCCACGTCTACTCGGCTGCAGGTTGCAAGCAGCGGCTGACTCTCGTTTCCCTTCTTCGCGTCTTCCTTCTTCGTCGTCGTCGTCGTCGTCGTCGTCGTCGTCGTTGTCGTCGTCGCGAGTCGTCCTCCTTTCCCCTCTCTGGCGACAAACTAGCCGGAGAGCGAGACGGAGAAAAGAGGGGTACCGTCCGGTGTGCCTTCTGATGGATTCGGGGAGGGAGAGACGACGAGAACTGTGACTCTGAAGGCGCGCCTTATGGCGGTTTACGAGAAGGAAGTCATTTATCCGGCTGCGATAAACGGACGAATCGGATGGAATTGGAAAAATTCGCCGCATTTTTAACTCAAGACAATCAAGACGAAGCTGCCTCTCCTTCCGTCGCGAGCGCCTCGAGACCGACAGCAGTGATCCTCGTCGATGAACGGGTCGCGACGAAATCTTTCGTCCGGCGTAAACGACGAGCGAATTTTTACGCGCGGCCGATTACCGGCTACTTAGGGGTTAAGAAGCGTGTAATTCGCGTTGCGAGCTTCGTCCCTGGAGCTTCGCGCGCGCGAAGAAGAAGAATCCAGGAGCAGCTTGTCGCGAGTTAGCAAGAAGGCAGTCATCTCTCTCACGTCCCTCGTCCCCCCGTCTCGCCTCCGTCTCTTCTCCTYCCCTCCCCTCCCGCTCCCCCCTTCGCGCTGGCGCATTACCCGCCGGCGGGAAAGGGACAAAGAGGCCGCACTGGCTCTTTACCTATTTACCGGGACGCTCGTATACTTTATACCCGGTATACGGTATACCCAAAAAGACAACGAGCCCGGTGCAACGGGGTGCACGAGGAGCGCACTGCACCGCCGGGACCGGCGGAGGGGCAGCGGCCCCCCCCGGTCTCGCGATTCCCACGTGATTCCTCGCGCAGCTACCAAGAATGCGGCTACCTTTCTGGCTGTTCCGTGGATTTTTTTCCGCCTACTGATTGTCCCGCCGTGGATCTCTCGGTAACCCAGCTTCTCCGGCTTCACCGGAGTGCACTTTATCCGTCGGTAGTTAGAATGCTGCCGACACGGCTTAATGGGAGAGCCCAGTGCGTGCTTGTACGAGATTATTACGCCTCCTTGCTGCTACTTGCACTCCGCAGCTGGCACTCTCTTACTTAAACGTTGCTTCGGTGTTGCTGGGATCCCGGCGCGATCCCATCCGTGTACGCATTAGCTGGCGAGTCCATTTCCAATATCCCATTTCAACCGACGTTGAAGCTTGAATCGAAGAATGCAAGCTCGGACAGTTCGACATCGATTTTGTCGTCTTGCATCGAAGCGACCGGCGAGCGAGCGAACGCTCGCTAAAATTTGCTCGCGCTCCTTAAAGCTTTCAGCTTATTGCGTAAAACGTTGATTTCACGGTGCAATGATGGGTAGCAGAAGTTCAGTTGTTGCTCGCAAGTTGGCAGATTCGGAGTCTAGCAGCCCCGCGAGGAACGGCCGGATAAGGGTTGCTTTTCTTAAACGGGAGGAGGGGCAGGAAGTTGCGAGGCAATTAGGAAAGTGTCACACACACTCCTATCGCGACTCACCCTCGCAACGCGGACCCCTATCATGCTCTATCACGAGGTTATTAACGTACGCGCTAAATCCGTCTATGGGATGTGAAAGGATCCATGACACGTTAAGAAGCAACGTATCAGCGCGTTTCGCACCCTCTCCTCGCGCACGTTCGCGAATTCTGCACGCAGAACTTGACGTCTCGCGTCAAGTTTTCAACGACGTGAGAGAGAAAGAGAGAGGCTCACACGCGAACGGAGAATTATCATCGTAACACTGCTTGAAAGAAGCAGCTAGAAAAGATGGGAAACGCGGCAGAGCCTTCCTCCTTCTCTTCTCCTTCTTCCTCCTCCTCCTCCTCTTCTTCTTCTTCTTCTTCTTCTTCTTCTTCTTCTTGTTCTTCCTCTTCTTCGTAGTTTGTACTTCCCGCAGGAAAGCAAAGTTCGAAGCGTGGCCAACGAGCCTTCGATGCCTGCTAAAATGACAAACGCGACCGCAGAACTTAATTAAACTCGTAAATCCGTCCGCACCATCCATAGACTTCCACGACCATTGTTGCGTCTTCTAGTACTTATTTACCTCGGGATACACGCTAAACGGCCTGCCGGCCAATCACGAATGTCGAATGCATTGTGCATGCTTGCGCGAGCTGCGTCCATGACGGATTCCACGTCGCATCGGAAAACTTTATGCTAATACCGCTGCATAATGATCCGATAATGATACGATTCCGATGATGAGCGAACTGCGCAATTGTACGAAACGCGAAAGCCTCTTTCATCCTTGATCGCGCTGCGACCGCCTTTCCTTCCGGCAAGATCTTCAACGCCTCTCCCTCGCCCCCTCCTCTCTCTCTCTCTCTCTCTCTCTCTCTCTCTCTCTCTCTCTCTCTTTCTTTCAAATAAGCAGTGGCAAAGTGAAATTCTATCATAAAGCGAGATTGAATACAGATCATCGATGGGGGAGGATGCTGAAGGATTTCCGGCGCGGCGACCTTCTCGAAGTCGCTCGTCGGATCTCGGGAGGGATCGCGGGAGGCGCCTTCCGCAAAGTGGAATTTCAGAAATCGCCCTGCCCTGCGGTGGCCGGTGGAACCTTATCGGCCGGCGGTTTATCGCGTATCCTGGTGCTACGACATCCTTCGTGTCCGTCCAATCAGGCGCGCAGCCGGCTTAAGGAAACCCGTGGCGACCGCTTAAACCCAGACCGCGATAATAAACAGGGCACAGGCCGTGTGCCGTTCCGTTTCCACGTATTCTTCGTGTTCACGCGAGGGCGAGGGGAGCAGGGCTAAAAAGACTCGGCCGCAGATAGGCGGAAGCACGGCGACTCCTTTCCTCGCCTCCTTACGATCTCCGTATCTCCCGGCATGGCGATAAAGTCAACGAGCGTGTCCGACTAGAGACGGCCGCTAATTAGTTGTAGCAGTGAGCCATATTCATCCTCGATTCACGCCGATGTGTGGCCTGCAACGCGTTTTTGCGCACCTGCGGCGGGAGACCTCGACGCGCCGGATCGCCGCGCTGGATGCTGCCGGCGCTCCGGTCCAGCCTCGAGCGGAAGATGCGCTCTTTTCGCACAAGATTTTCGCGCAGTCCGTGGGATCGTCCTGAGATCTCGGGATTGATCTCGGGATTAAGCGGAGAGTCGAAAGTATCGACGCGCCAGATGTATGGCGGATCGATACGTATCGATGAAGCGTTTAAGAGGAAAACTCAATCGACCTCTCGAACTCTCTGCTCCGCGAATGCATCCGCTTTCTTTCCTCCGAAATGCGAATTCCATCTCGCCGAGGATGGATCGTCCTTACATTCCGCTTCTTTCTTCCGCGCTCTATCGCTCGTTTAATTTTGCGTTTAATTTCGCGGAGAGCAGATTCGAATTCAGAAGAATCCGTCGTTAGCGTTCTCGCGTTAAGCGAGCGGATAGCTAGCTTGAACGCTAGCTTATTCGAGAGGTTCGACCTTTCTCGGGGAATGCACGCAAAGTTATCGGAGCCGCTAACGCGGCTCGTATTGACGATACTGATTCAGTACCGAAAACCGAGACGTCCCTCGATCGACGATCTGGTTCGAATCGATTTGAGTCGACCATCGAAGGACCATCTCGGACGGATCGCTCAAGGCTGATTCGCTGACTGGAATCGTAGAAAGAATCGTATCAGACGAGCGAAGCGAGAAAGCGATTCGCGAAGAGAGCTCGAGATCGTCATTTTACGGCAGAAACATCCGGCAGAACGGCTGGATAAAAATATTTCCCTTCTCGCTTCAAAGCAACGAATAATTTTTCCGTGAAGAAACTAAAACTGCGAAACGTTACGTGACGATTAAATCGTTGAAATCGCATCCTTGTTTTCATCGTTCGAGAAAACAGCGTCTCTCGCGATGATAAAGGAACTTTCTAACGTCATTCGCGATTCGTGCCGCGTTTCATCCCGTTACTTCTCCGAGTCGTAAATAATCCCGACCTTTGCCGGCGGATTTGAACTTCTCACCACGTTTCTCGTAATCGCTGCCATTCGTAGAAAATATTCGCTGATTAGCATACGTTTACAGGCATACAGGCAATACGTTACAGCAAAACTCGCTCGACCGGCTGATTTCGTGGATTATACTTAAACATGTTAAGCAGCGAACAGTCGAGTTAGGCTTAGCTTAGCTGAGTCACCAGCGTGCCGCTCTTCAGGAATACCGCCCACGATGAAAACTCCATGTTCGATCTCTCGATGTCAGCAGACCGACCGATTCCACGGATCCGCGATTGCCGACTCTTTCCTCCACCGGAGGATTTCGACACCGGAAATTCCACGGATCCCAATCCCCGTCACGCGATTTACCTCGATACGCAGCTCGTACTCTCGGCAGAGCAGATCGCGTAACCGCGCGAATAATTAGCTGATGAAATCGCTAATCGCTGAAACGGCTCCCCGCTCCCGCGGAAAAATGCGATACACACCGATTCGGTATGTATAAATCCTGCCGGAGTGATCGTCTCATCGGAGGCGATCTCGGGGTGTCTACCTGTAATTGAAAAAAACACGGGGGAAGGCGGGCGGGCGGGCGGGCAGGGCCCGCTTTGTGGGAAGAGGGAGCGCTGAAAGGGGCGAACGGAAGTACCGAGCCGAGGCGGACGAATTAGGATCGGGAAGAAGCCCATGCTTCTTCGGGCCTTTTTTTCCTGCACGAAATTCTTATACTCGTAACATCGCCGGTACACTGACTCGATCGTGTCGACGGAGGAAGAAAGGAGAGGAGAGCGACGAAACGAGAGCGAGACGAGTGGCGAGGGGCGAGGGGCGAGGGGCGAGGGGAGGGAGCGAGAGGGTAAGGAATAGAAAGGATACACAACTGGTGTGGGGGGGGGGCGGGGGACGGGGGACGGGGGAGAGGGCACCGCATCTCTCTCGCGGAGATGAGGGAGAGGCGGACCAGGGAGGTAAGGGACGGGGGAGAGGACGAGGGGGATGTAGACGGCGGGGGAGGAGGCAGTTACGTGATCCACGCTCGAGAGGGCACGGACGCGCTTCCTTTTGATCGTTCCGTTTTGCCAGACAAATCCGTGTTGCCGATCTCACCTGCTGATCTCGCTATTTATTTTTTAATATCCGCGAAACGTGCCAGAGGAGCGTCCTCCCCTCGGCGTGGTGCGTTCTCCGCGTCACTTTAGCGCTGAAAAATGGATCCCTAATGACGTCGTAGCGCGATCCCGTAATATCGGAGGGGAAGGGAAGGGAAGCAGAGCGCGACTGTTGTTGCTGTTGTTGTACAATGAACTGTGCGAGCGAGCGACATGAGGCATGAGATAAGGCGAGCCGTGACGGTGAGCCCTGAAAACCACGTGAAAACGGATCGGTACGTGCATGATGGCTCGCGAAAAAAGCGGTCACGGGCGACGGCGATCCGTCGGGGAAAAAGTGAAGCAACATTGTCGCGGACGGAGTCCAGCCAGGTACAGCAATAACGGAATCGGTGTGCCGATCAACGGTCCATCCGAAACGCCGACCCAGTGCAGTCGAGTGAAGCAAGAATCCTTCGAGGTTCTCTTCCGCCGTGCTTTTTTTCCCACGGATTAATTGATAGCCAATCAACGGCACGATTTGAGCGTGGTCGATTGATTAACGAACTGCTACCGCTTTCGCTGCTCTTACTGAAGCGTAATCCGCCGTAAGAGGGTCAGCAGCATCGACGTTGCTTCCGTTCGGTTTTCTCATCTCGGATGCAAAGCCAAGATGGCTAGCTTCCAGTAAGCTCCGCGATGAATCCGAATCTCGTCGAATGCGACGACGATTCGGCAATGCCGGATTCAAAGCCAACTCGAGGTTTTCCAAGAGGGAGAGGGGGCAAAGAGAAAAATCTTAAACGCGAGCGCATTTGTCGAACTAACGAGGAGCGTGGCTCGTCAAGCTTGTTACCGGGACAAAAGGGAAAGAATAGTCTGAAAATTTCAGGAAAGTCTGGAGATTGGAAAAGATATTTTATTTTACGATCAAGGGCCACCTACGCAAGGTCCGGTCGGCCTGGATCATAATGAAAGACCTTCCGTGACCGTACCGCGTTTCAGTAACAAGGAATCTCAGCATAGTGGCTTAAACGAATTCGGAACCAGGCCGAACTGGAGCTGCAAGATTGTAGAGTCTGTACGACCGTTCCGAGAAGCCATTCCTGGCGATAGTAGTGTCGTTGAATGAAAGATGCCTCTCTCTCTCTCTCTCTCTCTCTCTTTCTCTTTCCCGTATGCTCTAATCGCGTCTAATCGTTGCAATCGACGGTCATTTGCCTGCAAAAAATATCCGCTTGAATTTCTTCAAGCTGACGAAATATCTTGTCGTCCCGTTTAAAAGTAGAGAGAAAGAGAGAGAGAGGGCAATGTGCAATTCGAAGAGTGCAGGTCAAACGACAAACAATCGACGCGACGATGCGTGAAGAGAAATGGCGTGAATAAAAGGAGCGTTGAATACACATACGGGCGTACTGTTACCTCAATTATCCTTTCCGCTTTTCGAAGACGCGCACAATAAATAACACCGGCTTTCAGGAGCGAGAAGAGACGTAATTGAAAGTCGCTTCCTTTCAGCGCCCACTTTTCGGGCGGTCCCGCGAGAACGTTTAGCGTAACGAAATTACGCGCAAGCACCGGAAACTCGTTCGCGAAATCTCACAGGCGGCGGCGTTGACGGCGCGGCCGACATTTTCGCACGGATATTTTCGCGTCATTTCTCTCGATGATTTCTGAACTCTTAATTAATTAATAATATCCAAATTGCCTATCTCTCTCTCTCTCTCTCTCTCTCTCTCTCTCTCTCTCTCTCTCTCTCTCTCTCTCTCTCTCTCTCTTGATATGGATCTGTCGGTCTCCATTGATTGATTGATCTAATGACTCAATTTTCATTTACGGTCTTGCCGAGAGAGATTCCCCCCATTGACCGCGATCGCTACGATAGGCAAGAATCCGAGGCAAGACCTGCGGCGTTTCCGGGCGCGTCAGAGCTCTCGCCATTCATGCCTCCGTCTTCATTCATCCTGGAAATTACGCGCGGACGTGCGAGATGGAGCGGGACGCGCGTGAGAGGTAATCTCGGCAGATCATATCAAGAAAGGTACAAACACCGAAGATTATCGGAGCAGCCGGTGGAAGCAGGGGGGATGCATGTACGAGAAGCGACAGAATGCGGCCTAAGCGGAAGGGGCAGATTCGCTGATCGGTCTTTTTCTTCTGCCACCTAAGCCCCCGGGCCCCCATTGTCCGTTGTGCCGAGGCAAATTACCGCACGATGCGTGCGTGCGAAACACAGGGGCCCGGGCTCTTGCGGCCGGCGACGTTACGCTAAACAGATTTCCTCCTCTTACAAATTCGGGGCCCGCGGATTGAATGGCGCCCGGCAGCGGCGAGATAAAGGAGCGCACGGGGGATGAATGGCGATGTGAATGAGAGCGGGTTGCAAGGAGGAGGAGGAGGAGGAGGAGGAGGAGGAGGAGGAGGAGGCCAAGATGATGCACGAGGTGGGAAAGGAGAAGGAGGAGGGGGGAGGGGGAGGGGGACTTTGCGCAAGAACGCAAGTCGAGCGAACGAAATTACCGGCGCGGACGGACCGAATGATCGTTGAAGTCGAGCAGCGCGCGGACCAGTATTGTCGATCTCGGTTTCGCAGATTGAACAGCTCCAGCTTACCGACTCGCAGCCGGGACGGCGGGGGGGAAGAGGAGGGAGGGAAGGGTAGAGGAGATGCCGATCTAAGGGATCGGCGAGGGCGATCGGGTTACTTTGAAATGGACAGAAGGAACCTTCGATTCCACCTCCGCGCTCCTTTTTCTTCCCTTTCTCTCTCTCTCTCTCTCTTCCTCTTTTTTTTCCTTTCCTTTTTTTTTTTTTACGTAACCAATGCGAGCCGTGATTGAGCCGTTGGAGGCTCAATACGGATAAGAATATCGACTCTGCGTTTTCGTTGCACGCGGTTGCGCGCGGCATGCAGCTCCAGGCATCGTCACGAGACGGAGAGGTCGAGACTTTGTTTTTTATTTAAAACACCGGCACCCGAAAGTGCAAGTTCCTCGCGAGAAGTAGAGAGGCTCGCGTCTACGATGTTGAGTCGCGCGTCCTGCCAACGGGACGTCAGGAGATGAGAGCGGCAGTGGACAGACAGACTCCTCGCCGGGATCTCGCCGTTCCCGGAGGAGAAACATTATCCTCGAGACAGGATACCCGCTGCTCGAGAAGAAATCGTTGACGGTAAGCGATACGCGCGAGTTTCCTGGACGCGTAAGACTTCTCTCGCGTTCGGCACGGTTTATGAGCCGGCATATCGACCGATACGTCGATCGCCCGACACAATCCGGAGGCCGATCGTAGCAAGACGACGCGGCCAATATCGCCTTACATTACACCACCGAGCGTGGACCTATCTCGGTGGGAACCGAAGCCCCACGCGGGCTTCTTGAGTTCTTCTCGACTTAACGGCTGCGATGTTGAATTCTGCGCACGCCACTCGTCGAAGGACGAGATTGACGGAACCGATGTTGACGCGATCGTTCCGCGATCGAGGAAAAGTCCGCGTCATGATACAGGAAAACGTCCGAGCGAGCGCTGGAGCGTTCCTCCAACGAGGAAAAGAAGTTTAGCGGAGTTTTCCCACGGTGAAATTCTTCTTGGACAGCTCTCCGAGCGAGTGTGGCAGCCCGAGACTCGGTCGTTATGCAACTGCCGGCGCATCCTGCGGTCAAGCGTGCAACAATAGCAGTCCAGTTAGCGATTAATTAGAATTCACTTTCTCGCTCTCTACGAGGGAAGCTGATTTTCGTGCGATCGCGACGTCACGATGGCGGGAAGGCCACTGTGCAACTTTGGCGAGCATCAAGGTCAGCAACAAAGTGGAAGCGGCGGCAGTCACGATCGCTCGGATCAGCTCTCTCTCTCTCTCTCTCTCTCTCTCTCTCTCTCTCTCTCTCTCTCTTGTCGGCGAGGAACAGAAATCTCTATGCGATCTTTAAGCGGTCGGTAGCGAGAAGATGAGATCGATCGAACCAACGGATAGCGGTAGCACCGCTGGACGAGGAGGTGGAGGGGGAGCGGGGGCGACGGCTAGATGGGAGGGAAACCGAGAAACGACGAAATGACGGCGGTCGATGGACGGTTCGTTAAGTAGATGGCTGGTCGGAGGACTAAGCACCAAAACCACCTCACTGTGGTTTCACACCCATTGAGTAAGATAGAGAGGGCGAGAGAGAAAGAGAGAGAGAGAGAGAGAGAGAGAGAGNGAGAGAGAGAGAGAGGAGGGAGGGGGGGAGAGAGAGCGAGAGAGAATGAAAGAGAAAGAGAGGGCGGCAGTAAACAGCTCCGAGTTCCTTCGGTCAGGACTCGTGCGTTCTTTCGGTCGAAAGAAAACGAGCGAAGACTCTGCGATCCTTGATGAAAAAGAGGAAGACGACGAAGGAGAAGAAGAAGAAGACGAAGACGAAGAAATCGTCTCCTGAGAATCGGTCAGCAGCGCGAGCATTGGCGTGACGGCGACGGTCAGCTGCGCGATGAATGTCGAAGGCGAGGACGACGAGGACGACGACGACGACGACGACGACGACGACGATGGCAGCAAAAATAAGAGAACGCGATGCCGATCGTTAAATTATTAACCGAGTAACAATCGAAAGACCGCTTCCGAGGCTTGTTTGCCTTCGTTCTTGTCACTGCGGATCTTTCGCTGTTTATTAGTTAGATCATGGCGCGATTATCGCGAACGGAAGAAAGAGAACATCATCGCGGCACAGAGAGAACGAGGATACCGATGAAGCCGAATCGAAGGCTGATGAAAGCTACTTACGGTTTCTAACGACACCGCGATACGCGAGATCTTTTCATCGCGCAGCGTAACGCGCTCCGACAGTGCGCCAGTCCGAGCCGCAGAATCCAATATCCGAGTTGACAATAGTTGGCAAATGCGATTATCATAACCCCCGAGTCTCAATTCGGGGCACCGGACGATCGTCGTAACAACGGCAAGGTTCGCGTAGAGCTTTATAAAGGAATAATCCGGGGAAGGATATAATTAAACGCATTGTATCTCGAATAGCGCTAATTGGACGGCATTGTCCAAGTTTGGAATTGTCCCTCAGGAATTCGAAACGTATGGCCGCCGCGCTAATAAAGCAAGAAGAAGAAGAAGAAGAAGACAAAGATCCTCGTGAATGGAATCGAGCGTCACTTTCCTTTTCTCGCGCTGCCGCTCATAGAGCGAGAACCATCCGGGAGAGACGGACTATTATCCAACAGATGGTCCCGCACCGACACCGACCCGAGTGTAGAGTATGGTGCGTTTGTGTTTTTTTGTTACCGTTGTTCCGGTAATTGCGGCAAATACACGGCCATTTTCGGTAATCACCCCCGAACGCCTCCTGTGCCCTGCCCGGTCATCCCGCCACGGCGGTGCCCTTTGAGAATTCCGGAACGACCTCGACCTTCCGCCCGGTAGGCGTAACGACAGTTTTGTACGGGGACGGATCCGTCCCGACCTCGACCTCACCTCGTGATGGCTCGTGAGCGTAGCCGATCTCAAGGATGCCGGAAAACCATGTCGATCGTGCCAGGATATAAATCAAGCCGAGCTCGGCTGTCGAGCGGCTCTCGAATTTGCGAAAGTTCAACTCGAGGAGAGTTCACCGCGTGATTCAGAGAGACCGGCGCGAGAGTACTGATTGGTGATGCGGATAAGATTGGAGGGATGACTCGGATGATGCCGAACATAATGACGAGGGTGTCATGCATGCGAGGTTATTGAGTTTCGTGTTAATTCTCCCCGAAGCTACGAAACACTTAGCTGCAACCAAGTATCATTATCATCGGCGAACGCGCGTTATACGTTAACGGCGATTCCGTGTAGAGTAGTCACGCGAAGCAACCTGTTTCGAAATCTTATTCAAATGGCGATCGTCGTGGAAGGACAGGAGCTTAAGCCGGCCTCTCCTCAACGAGACCTCGAAGAAACGAAATTTCCCTTTTGCAACTTGACAATCCGAAAGAACTCATCTCGGTAAAATCGTTTCAACGCTGCTGAATCTCTCCGCGAGAGATCCACGAATTTCTCACTTCAACAGAGCGCGCGCGTGCACGAGAGAGAGAGAGAGAGAGAGAGAGAGAGAGAGAGAGAGAGAGCGAGCGCTCGCTCGCGAGGAACAAGTTTTCTCGTCAGTCGAGAATTATTAATATATCGTCGCTTTCCATCGACCGTTGTTGCTTGAGAAACGCTCGTACGTTCGCGCATGCATGCTAATCTTTGCAAACGTTGGACAGGCAATCGTCCATTAAACGAGTTCCAACGGACGAACGAGAGTTCTAATGATTTGGAAATAAATAAATCCAGAGATACGAGATCGGGTGGACGAAGCTGGGAAGACGTTTCTGCACGATTCTTATGTTGTCGAATCTCACGATTCTGCACGTTTTCGTTTCGGGAACGAAACAGAATCGCAAACCCGCGCAGGCTCACGTTCTGATGAAGCGATGCGCTTCGCGCAAGCCTCATACATATGTAGGACAACGACATCAAAAAATTTCTCGGTATCGCGCGATTGTGATTCATCGTGTCTATCCTTTTCTCCGTCTCTCCTTCTCCTTCTCCTTTCCCACACGTAATCCGGAAATTAAAGCCATAATACCCCAGGGATCCCGTCACTCGTCGTGACGTAGCGATATAATAAGCATATGAAGCGGCATTACTAATCTTTCCGACAAACGGAGCCGACCGATGATACGAGGAATCGTGATTTGGGTTTTCTTCGGTCGGTCGGTCTCTCTCTCTCTCTCTCTCTCTCTCTCTCGTCGTCGGACAGTCGAAGAAGTCGCGATATGAAATTGCGATTACGGGGCATTCCGCCTGCCGCGAAAACATCCCCGGTCTTCCCGTGGATCCGAAGCGCGCGGGGGGACATTGTCGCGGAGGAGATCACCCGCGCGCGACGAGATCCGGGAGGAAAATGCGATTCGAAAGTCCCACGAGCTGCCTAACGTTACCGGCGGCGCGCTGCTGATCTTGCGCAACAACATCGCTTCGTTTAACGATCGTGATCTCGTTGCGCGCATGCATGCGAGCGCGAGAGAAAGAGAGAGAGAGAGAGAGAGGCGTCTGACGTACGTGTGCGTATAGGTTCGCTTCGAAGCGTGCGTCGTTGAAATTTCCATCGCTTCGGCCGTGACTCATGTCAATTAATCTGCCGGTGTTACTCACTCGAAGCTCCGTTACCGAGTCACGGGACTCGCTGCGCATTTTAAGAAGCGTGTTTTATTGCAACATTTGCATCCGCCGGAGCGCAGACTTCATACGCGTTCAATGAAGCCGAGAGGAGACAGTGCGCTCGCGAAGATCCGCGAGAGATTCGCATCGATCGGCAGAGAGAACGCACGGAAACTCCATGAAAGAATTGCTTTCTGTTACAGACACGGGCATCGGTCCCGCAGAATGGACCTATCCATCCGCAGCACCGTCTTATCCGGCTCCTCCAGTCAGCAGCGGTGGTTCGTACTCACCCCTGCCCGGTGGCGCGTTTTCATACCCGGGAGAATCGCTGTCGCATCATCCGACGACGGAACCGGTACCGCTGCCGACCGGTACGTGCGATTAACATACGCGATTCGATTCGCATGTTGTTGGTTCGAGCGCGCGATTCGGCGATCAAGTAACTGCTAATTAGAAGACTCGGCGATTTAATAGCGCTCTGACGCACGATTCCGGGAACGAGTTTCGCAACGTGCCAGCTAGAAAGTCCATGTTTGTCTTTGAAAAATCCTGCCGTAGGTCAGTTTTCGCATTACGATAGTATCGCTTCGCGCGAACGAAGATCACGAGATCAGATCACGAGATCAGATCAGCAAAGAGACGTCGCGAAGCTGCGAACTCGTGTCGCCGTATCCAACGGCTCGTCATTGTCCGAGATTAAGCTTAAGCAGTCTTCCGTTTGCAGTGCTCTCGTCGGAGAATCAGCAAGACAACTATCCGGCGAACTGCGTGTCCATGTACCCGGGACACGGCACCTCGCCGACCACGTCCTTGCCCCTGGTCCCGGCCAGACCCAGCGAATCCGACATCTTCACCGGGGGCGGCACGGGCAGTGCAGGTAGTCCTGGTTACCATTACGGTTCCTGGACGCCGGGCCCGGCGACGCCAGTCCCGGTGGCCTCGCACAACTACAACCCCAATTACCAAGGCTACTACAACAACCCGGGTCAGAACTACATCAGCCCGCCACCGATGGTCTTGTATCCGCAGCTCTACAGCACGGTCAACCAGAACCAGATCCACCTGCACCTGCACGGTGACCTGAGCGAGGAGCAAGTCACCATAGCCGGCGGCAATCTCACCATCAGCAGCATCCGAGAGATCGGCGTGCTCGGCGAGGAGAGCGAGCAGAGAAACGACGTGTGGAGACCATACTGAGACGAAGAGGTATCCGATGATTAAGACTCGTCGAATCGCAGTGCGCGAACTTTTGATCCATTCGGTTATCTCGCGGTTAGTGCAGGAGTGGACGAGATACGCAGGCGAATCGGGAGATGCGCGCCGGATGCCTTTTAGTCATCACGCGGTATCATTGCCGCGAGATCTGATCGTTACTTCGGTCCGATTAATGGCGGTTCTCTCGATCGCGAACGCGCGAAAGAAGCGATCGAGGAAGGTTCTCTCGATCGGCGAACGATAACTCCGGTAGCTCCGGTAACAGTGACGAAAGTGAAAATTATTCGCTTCGAAGGTGACGCGAGTGAGAAAGCCGTACTTGAAATTAAAACGAACTCGCAAACTCGTGCGATGAAGGAAGCGATGGAAGCGAGGGACTAATCCGAGTGACGATTCTTCAAGTGCGCGCATCGCGAGGAACCTTTCGTCGCGTCGCATCGCTGTTTGACTCTTGAATGGGGAGATTAGTCAAACGCTGTAATCTTGTAAATACACAGATATTTTCAGAGAAATGAAATAAAGTATTGCCTGATAGGCTTCTTAAATCCCTTCTCATGACGTCTCGCGGGAATCTGTCGACGGGAGGACAGCCGGAGCTGAACGCTATCGAAACTGCATTCGCGCATCGGAAGTAAAAAGAGATACCGTGTGAATGGAATTTGTCAAATTCCCTTCGCGAATTTGCGATCGATTTTATAAAAGTATCCCGCGACCATTCACGCGGCGATGGTCTCTTCAAGTAGAAAAATCTTTGTTCGCTCGCACAATGGGGGAGGACGAGCCGTAGCAACGTAGCCGTTGTCTCTCTCGCTGTCTCTCTTTCTCTCCCTCTCGTCGCGGGGGGAAACAGATAACCCTTTTTACGAGCGCAGCGAGCTCTATTTAATATTTAAAGCACGCTGAAATGACGAACGGATGGATAGTTGCGGTCTGGCCGGTCGCGACATCGCCGGTTCGTCGTTCGCGCGTCCCTTTATTAGCGAGCCACCCTGTCCTGCTTGGCGCGTCAGCAAAATCTTCAAACCTGTTTCACTTAAATTAGCCCGCAGCGTTATGCAACGATTAATTTATTTTTCGGAGCGAGGCAAACGCTGCTAGAATTATCTAAACGATAAAGAAAGGCGCCCTCTCCCCCGGGTTTGAAGATTGAATAATTCTCATTTAGTTTCTCGCCGTTCTCCGTAATACCCTTTCGATTTATTGGCGACTTTTATACGCGCGCAAACGCGCGAGAGATCCATCGGAAACAGCCTGCCGCGAATACATTGCATACGGTGCTTGATAGGAAAGCATAGTAAATAATAGAAAATTGTCCGAACGTACATTCGACGAAATTATTGTGCGGCGAGGCACTCGATAAGCGTCGCGGCGATTTTGCTATCTGACATCTGTGCGTGCGACTTGCGAGGCGTAATCTTCGTAAATCTAAAATCAAACGCTATAATAAGAGGCTGGAAACGCTGTTCATTTTCCTGTTAATACTCCCTTTCCGTCGTCGTCTTTCTTTTCGCTCTTGTACTCGCATTGTCTGCGGGTTTCTGCTGTACGCAATCGTAATCGTAGGAAAGAAAGAGTCCGAGACATTCGTTCGAGGACCGTTCTATAAAGAGAAAGGAGAAAAAAAAAGAGAAAGAAAAAGAGGAAAGAGAAGGAGGAGGGGAGACATCATCAATAGCTGATGATTAAAAATAAATCTACGCTTCGGAAGTTTCATTTTAAGCTTCATCGCGCTTGGACTGTTCGTAAATGTTTTACAGGCCCTCGATTTTTCAGCGCAGAGAGACTGCTGCGTCGAAGAGCCTGCGTAAATAAATGACCAGCGTGCATTCTCTTCTGTCTTTTCTTCCCCCCACCCCCACCCAACACCCCCCGACCCCCGAGCGTGGATCCAACGGGACTGGGGTATGACTGTTAGAGCGAGTGGAATCGCGGATAATGGCAGCGGGAAACCGAATGAAAAATTCCTTCTGCTTCGACGACTTCACACTTCGGGAGGAGAGATCTCTTCGTTGCTCTCCCACTTGCATTGCCGCGATGTTTACAGCCCCGGCGCGTCCTGCGAATGGGATGCCACGAATAAAACCACGGAATAAGCCGAGGCGGCAGTCGCTCGTAAGCTTCTCTCTTTACGAGGATAGCTCGACTCGCAGCCGACCGCAGACGAGAATCTCCCGCCCTTTTCTACGTCCGTTAAGACGAACTGAAATACGTTTCGTCCCGCAGGAAATGGTCGACATCTTCGGTACCAGTCGAGCATGGCCGATGGGAATAAATCGCGCATCGCTCGCGATCAAGACAGTCTTTAAATCCTGGACGAGATCCCAGTCGCTCGGAGGAAATCCAGGATCGATGAATCCGGCGACGAGAGAGATCGAGGGATCAAGATCAAGAGGCTGATGAAACGGCAGCTGGATTAGATCGTTGCGGCGTGCATCAAGTGTACGCTTCGCTCGGTTATTTTAATTCGTTTATTAACGTTCGTACATATCTTGTCACATATATTTTATTTTAACCGCTCCGTAAGTCGTGCATAGCTCCTAGACGCGCATCATCGATACGTAACGACATCTCGTTACTCTCGTTCAGCCTACTTTACGTACATCTAGATCCTGGGAGTGAGGGAGAGGGTGGGAGGGGGAGAAACAGAGGATACATAGGCACGTTTTATTATCAATTATTAATCCCTCCGTTTAAACCATCTGATGCTCAACAACATTTACAACGTTTATGAAACGCGCCGCGCGTAATCGGGAAACATCGGGAACAGTATCTGAGGGAGACGTATACATACATACATATATACACATATATATATATATATATATATATATATATATATACACACATACATATCAACGCTCGGTCATCATCGAGCTACGCCGGTTACGCGAAAAACGCGAGGAATATGAATATCGAGTCAACAGACAACGTCAACTACGGCACGTAAGGTAAATGTTATGATATTCTTAGTCAACAGTGTTATATATAATATAATAAAACGGTACTGCAACCGCGAGGGAGCGCGATCCCTCCGTTCGCTCTAGAAATCCTTCGCTCTATCTAATCGCTCGTCTATGAAAAAATAATTGCACGATGAACGACGTCGCGGCGATCTAGCTACCGTCTAGCTACGGGAAAGCTGCCTTTAATCAAAAGTCACGGGTCGTTTCTAGATATCCTTTTGGCAAGTGAAGAAAGGAGTTTAGCCGGTATCAGCCGCGGCTCGAGAGACGCGTCTCTCATTCGTCTCCCATTCGTCGTGACACGCCCGCGTTCTCAAGCATTACACTGGAAGCAAAAATCCGCTACGCTCGGCACTACTCGGAGCGGACCGCAAACTACAGTTAAGCGCAAAGAGCATAAAATGAGAATCGAGAGATGTGCGTGCGGAGTGGCTCGTAAATAAAATCCTTGTCTCCGAGGTGCTGATGCGTCGGCATGCGCGGAAAAAAAATGGAGATCCGCGCGCGAAAACGGGAACATCGTGTTCTTCTTCTCAGCGATTGCTATCTGCTCGCGTGTCTGGACGTTTCATCGAGCCTTTCGCCAATTCGGACGATGCATCCCGCTTCGATGCATCCGTCTATCGCAGCGTATCTATCACAGCGGGAACTTGAGAAATAGATCGTCGATGCGTTCCTCTTTTCGTCACTTGCTCGAGTCTTACAACTAAGAGCGCGATCGTGCGTGCATTGAAACCGTACTCGACCGCTGTTCAGTTATTCGTCAATCCATAAAGCACGGCGATACGGTGGAACAGCACGGAGAGACGCTGCTTCAGGCTCTGATCCATAGCGTGCCTGGTCAGTATCCGCACACCGCCCACGAAGACCGGAAGCAGCGGTGCCAATCGCTCGTCCTGCAACGGAGTCCCTTCGGGATTATCTCGGCAATAGGATAATTCAGATCACGTCGCGGTAAAGATTAGCAACAATTTATCCACAAATCTATTGGAAATTGAGATCGTCTTCTTTGATAATATCTCTTTTTCCTTGACAATCTCCATTTAATATCAGAATTAATATTAGAGCATTTCTTCGAAAGAGCATTAATGAAAGAGAACTCACGGATAACGCTAAAGCCCATTCCAACGTGGTGTTCAAGGTGTCCGCCCAGGCTTTCCTGTGGGCCTCGCTGTCCTTGGTGACGCTTCTCTTGTGGAAATCCATTTCTTGATTAGCAGCCGACTGGCTTTCGACCGACACGGTAGCGTCTTCGTCGTTCCGCAAGAAGGGATTCGTTCTGAAGCCACGTTTGCTGCGCTCGTAGTCGCGCAGTAATTCGTCTATATTGTCAAGGATTTGCGAGGATTTGGAATTCTTTTTGTCCTCTTCTTTGACAGTCTCCGCGGGATCGCGAGACTCGCGCGAGGGATCGCCGGATGTCGTCCAGTCGGGCTCCATTCCGCGTAGCTCCATGACGGATTTCGGTCGAAGATCCGCGGGATCGATCGGTGAAGACTCATTCATGCCTTCGGAATCCACTGTGACGGATGTTAAGGACTTTGGCCTAGCTATTGGACACTGGCTGATCGGATCGCTAGCGCGTCGCCCCAGGTATGATCTAGTATGATATAAAAAGGCTTCGTCCGAGAACGTGTGTCGATCCAGCATCTTTGTGTCCATCCGGGAGGTCTTTGTAGGAGCATCGATCGATTCCAACTTGTAACAAAGGTCGTCACGGCTGTACATCATCTTGGGAGGCGCCGGAGTCACAGCGTTGTACTTGACGTCGATGTAACCTTCGCTGGAAGTCCCTCCGGAACGGTCGGGGTAAACGATCTTCTCTGTGACCGAGCCGAGCCTGGACACCGGCCTGGAGTCATCGGTTTCCGGTTCGGACTGCGGGCCAGAGTCGGTCGAGTAATCCGCGGCCAGGTCCGACAATCTGAAAGGCCTCGGGTCGTTCTCACACTCGACTCCGAGCTCCTCCAGACCACTCTCGTCATCCAGATTGGGATTGTACACATCGGCGTCGTCCGGATCGTCGTGATCGTCGTCGTCGACCTCGGATTGATCCTGACAGACGTGAGGGTTCTGCTCCGCCGATGACTCGACGAGCGTAGGAGTGCTGGTGAGCCAGTCGTCGATGGGTTCCTTCCTGGTGATCTCGGGATAATCGTCAGGCTGCGCCACCAATAGAAAGATCTTTCTCTCCGCGAAACTATCGACCTTGGTATACCTGCCGTCCTCATCGAGCACCACCTCGACGTAGGTCTCGCAGAGCTCATCGAAGGTCGTGCGGAGTTGTCGAAGATACTTGATAAACTTGCGATACTTGACGTCGTAAACGCACTCTCGTTCGCTTAGACCCGTACCCAAGATCGTCTTCACGAGCTCCAGCGTCGCGTGCAGCTCCTCTATCTCGTGCAGGCACAGTTCGAACAGCGTGACGATCTTGATGGTCCAAGCGGCGGCTGCTTGACGGTACAAATTCGCCGGCTGTTCGAGATTCGCCACCTTCTGCACCAGGAACTTTAGGCCAGGTCGACAGTCGAACTTCAACGCGGCGACGTAGGAGAGATCCAAGGCGGAGAGGAAGATCTCCATGTGGTGAGGATTCAGGTGAGAGAACTGGCCCCGTTTGACGTTGGGGTTGGGTGAGCTGCACGGCGTCGAATGCGGGATCACGTGAGACAAGCTACGGAAAAATGTCCACTCGAAGATCGATCATGATTTTACACATCTGTATCTTTCACGAGTCTCCGTTAAATTTATCAAATTGATCGATCGATCGGCCAATTCTACATGAAATTCTGCGTGACGAAAGCACGCGTGAGAAAGTGAGTCCATGATCCAACGATGGACGATAATCGATAATTATATTACAATATATCGATGCGTGCGGACAGAAATGAACGCTTACGAACCTTGAGAGTGAAGTCCCGGCGCCCTGAAGAAGAACGCTCGCGATGCAATGGAGCAACGTTTGGTGCACCAAAAGCCCGACTACCAACGCGCGCAGTTGGACCCTAACGATGTAGAGATCGGGATTGAGAGTGGTGCCTACGGCGGGAGGATACAGAAGGAACACGTACGACCTCTCGTCGGACGAGCGCGAGGCATCCTCGAGCCGCGTCTGTTCCTCCAGGAGGAACACCTGAAGACACAAGCGTAGATCATCCGGATTTATCCGTGAGCGGGACTTTTCGTTTTGCACGCTACATGAAACGTAGAGCCTCGAGGTATATCGATGAATAGGTTCTGCGACTACGTTAGAAGCAGCTTTTATGCCTATCGATTGCAAGTAAGATTATTTTCATCGGTCCTCCTCGGGGACGAATCCTCTAACGGAAGATTAATGTTTCAAGTATGAGCGAGTCATCGCGCGCGCGTTGACGAGCTCGCTTGCAATTGATCGATCCGCGTGTGTGCGGATGAGGATAATCTTAATTACAATAGTGGTAACTGTATGCACTTGGTCAGCCTAATGCGACTCCGCGATCATTTACGATCGCACGAGAACGTGTGCACACTACCGAAAGCTGCAGCTTCTATAGTACGGTGTCGTGTACCATTACGTACACATATTATCGTGATAGTGAGATTCTAGCCATGGACCCAAGCCATGGATTTTAATGGTGATTCGCAAGACCGTGCCAAGTAAAGTTAAAATGATCTGTCGATCGGCAGCGAGGTCCTTTTTCAGATTTAGAACGAAAGGGGAGCGCCGATCATGAGCGCCGATTTCTTTATCATCCAGATATCATCATTGGGATAATTTTCCTTGCGATTCATTGGGAGCATCAAATGATCTATTATTTACTGATATTTACGAAACGTAAATTACGTTTATTTTTTAAACTAAAGGAGAGGACGTAAGGAGAGCACTCGCTCTGTCACGAATAGATCTCTTGAAGATCGTAGAAGAAATGTACGCGCACGTGGCACATCCTCACGTCTGACACAATCCGTGTATCCGTGTATCACGGCTTCGCCTTGAATTTCTGAAGATAGGACCTCGCTGACAAACGATTGTCGGCAGCCTAAACCCGTGCCTTCTAGCAGCGTGCGCAAATGTTTTACTTTTTTCAAAGAGAGAGAAAAACGTGGCAATAGAAAATCGAGAGGGCGTTTCCTCGTCGACAGGCCTGAAACTTCCGATAGGTCTCGCGGTCTCGTTCAAGGTGGAGGGTGGCAAGTGAACAGTCAACCAGCTGATCGTAGAAGCTCTGTATTTGTTCTGACACAATGAAATTCAACGGTACAAAAATACATGGGAAGAATCGTTTCTGTCACGTCGCCGATACCAGCCACGTCGAACAAGCTTGGAGCACATGAAAAGCGATCGATCGGTTATGCTTTGCAACATACTCAGCGTACATAGCGTCAGGTACACGTGCGTACTTGTGTGTATGAGACACTGCTGTCGTTGCTATAAAATTATGCTTTCGATTGAGAGAGAGAACGGCTGACGGAGGAACCGCTCTCGATCCGATTCGGAAAGCTGGGCAACGTCTGGCCTGTCGACGACGACATGACGACACGCCTCTACGACTTTGTGAAACGCTCGACGCGCATCTCGGACACCGTGTCTGTGTCCGTGGCGGATTCGCTTTTCGGTCGATCGAAATGGTGAATCTCGATGCGATTACGAGGTAAGATCTTTTCTTGGTTTGATTGCTCTTAAAATCCATGACGTGAGTTACCGTGGTCGGCTAGAGCCAATGGGGGCCTGTGTTCGTCGTAGTGTTAGTGTAATCGGGGGGTGTCGTGTGCTGCCTACAACCGACGGGGTAGGAGGTAGTGTGCTGGTCGATCAGTGTCGTCTCAATGGTCATCAAATCCTGGAAAGGCGACGTCGGCAGTGACGCCGCGTTCTGCCTCTTGATGGCAGTCAATACCTCGCGCAGCTGGCTCACCTGGGAGCAAGTCAGGTCAAGAGGACACCATCTGTGTCCCTGTATCTCTCTCTCTCTCTCTCTCTCTCTCTCTTGCATTCAGCTTTCTTACGTACACGTATGGGACACTCTTGCATTCGTCTTATCATTATGAATGATGCTGGAAGTTTATCAAATGACGGGAAGATGTGTGCGCGAGAACAGCTCGTTCGTTATCAAATGACGATGACAATGACAGACGATAGATGACGGTTAACAATAAAGTATCCGTGATTGCTCCAAGTTTGAAACGAGGGAGAAGCATAGGAGATTCTCGCGTTCAACTTAACGTTCAACATCCCGAGTTGAATTCGCTCGTCGCTCTTCAAAGACATAAGACGTGTAGCGCACGTCTCGGACTGATAATTAGCATGGCAGGCATGAGAATCGGAGAGAATGATCGGGCAACTACTGGCAACAAAGGGAACGACAAATGCCGAGTTTATGAATAATAAACGTTCTCGAGTCGGGGCAGGAACCATACGCTCGAGATGTCGCAACGGCTGCGGGGAGCACATCGACAAAGCACATTGAACGTGTACAACAGTCAGAAGGAACGGAAGGAGCATCGATCTTGCTCCTGCGTTCGCCACTCCTCGGAAATGAATCTCGGATTACTTACCTGGGCGGCGAGCTGTCGCAGCCGTTCCGTTTCTTCCGGCGTCGCGTCCCGCCGTGCCGCGACCTTCACTTGGGCAACGTCCCCGTAAAAGGATTCCGATCTCGGTGAGAAAGCCATGGTCAGCTGGTGCAGCTCCTGCAGCGAATTGGAGCAAGCACGGTAGCACGCCACACCGCACACCTCCCATTGTTCCGGAGTGAGGAGCGGTCCGCTGCTCACCAAGATGTGCCTGCGAATCACACGATTTACGTTCCTCGTGGTGCGTCGTGATCGATGCGTCGTTCATGCGTTCCCACGAAAATAAAGTTCTAAGAGCAACGAACAGAGGACGGAGGAAGCTTTTCTACGTCCTTTCGGCATAATCGCTAAGGTAATCGCTGCATCTCTTCTCGAGGGGAATCGAAATCGTCTAGCGATCGTCTACCGATCGTGTTCGCCGCTCGCTTAAGTCTCTCGCAACAAGGACGCTGCGGATAACGGTGAACGATAATCGGATTTCTCGCGCCACCGTGCCGGAGCTGAGATTGGCCAACGCCTCTCGCGCGGCGTCCTTCAAGCAATCGCTCTCTCGATCGGCCACGCTGATCAGCCAAGGATCATTCGATCTGCTAGATCGCGCCGTGCAAGTGAATCGTGCCTGCCTACCGTGCTGGCTCTAGGATTTCAGATCGGAATACCGTTCGGCTCGTCATTCGTGAACCTGCTCGGTTTTTAAGTCCGGCATCGCGCGCACGACATCGTGTATATCGATACCTCGCGATCGACACCAATTCGCGGGATCGTGTTACGACCCGGTTGAATTATTGCGCGTCTTGAAGTATGTGCGCCTGCCGTGCACGCTGCGATATGAAGAAAATGCGCCGATGACTCCCCAGCTGGATGCACGCGGGCGGGAGGGTGCGCGCAGTCCTGAGCATGACTCCCCGAGGGTGTCGAATGTCGGTGGCTATCTTATAACGCCGGACAGCCTGTCAAGCCACGTTATCGTCTTACACGCACGCCCCGCGTCGTCGTAAGGACGATACGCTCAACTGTCCGCCGTTGCGAGACGGTTGCATTCCGTGCTCGAACTCGGCGGACCTTTATCCGCGTCCCAATTCGCTCCGAAACTGGAAACCGTCGCAACTGATCGCAGATATAAGCAAAGGACATGCCGCAAACGCAATGGCGTTATTGCATTTGCGGTAGGCAGTTATATAAGAGACGGACACCGCCGCGTTGCATCCTCGCGTCGCTTTATGATCCAGCCTAATTGAATTACTTGAAATCATCGGCGACAATGCGTCGTTCCAATCAGCCGTTAAATAACCACCGGCGTCTCCGTTCTCTGCGTCACCTTTGCATTCCGGTTTCCCCTCTCTACCGCTGCAGCAATCCCGTCCTGTCGTCGTCGTCGAACGGCGACTTTTTCATGGATCACCGCGTGAAACCGCGCAAGTATTAACGAAGCTTGCGAATCGCAACAAAGAGCAAACGAACAAACGGATAAGCAAATTACACCAGGTCCGACTTTTACGTCGAGCTAGAATATCCTCCGCGCTTCTGACTCACCTGATGCAGGCGCAACCGAGACGAGCTATGCTCTCCGTAGGCTGAACCACGCATTCCGCCATCACCAGCAAGAGCTGTTTCAACATTAGCGTAGTTGCCGGCAGATAGACGTCGTTCCTTACGATCTCCGGACCTGGCGAGCAATTATATGAATTTGCAATCGCCGTTACACCGCTATCTCTCTTCTCTCTCAAATCCTAATTCTCTCTGTCTTGCGTATCGTACCTTGCAAACGAATCAGATAATCGACCACGAGATCCGTCGTGAGGCCGCAGCACTGCTTAAAGTTGGGCGCGAAGTTGTCCCAGCCGCGGAAAATTTTCGACGTTTTCCTCAGCCAGTTTTGCACCATGGGCAGCAGCAGGTGATTGACGCAGTAGAGCCCGAACGCCGGACCGGGCGCGTTGAGGATGTCACGCAGAAGGTGGAACAAGGTCTCCAGAGTGTGCGGTTGATAACGCTTTGGGCAGATCATCGTCGCGCTCGCCAGACCCTCGATAAGAATGTACCAGACTCTGAGGATACTGCTGGGTTTGTCCATACTCTGCAGGGTAGCGATGGTATGGGCGTCCTTGTCGATCAACGGGGTGAGAACGTCGTAGGATCTTTCGGGGATGACTTCTTGCAACGATTCGATGTGCTTGTCAAATCTGGTCAGCTCGAGGTTCGGGATGACCGGATCCACGTACTGCGGGATCGTGGACACCTGAATTCTCTGAGCGGAATGAAAGATCGGGCAGGCTGGCATTCTGTACATCGACGACAGGATATCGCTGCAGCTCAACAGGTACTTGAGACTCTCCACGCAGAGCCGCATCCTCCTCGATTCCGCGCTATCGATGTTCTCGCTCTCGTCGGGTTGACTCTCGTTGTCGCCGATGCCCCTCACGTGCTTCAGGAGACAGAGGATGCAGTCGAGCGCGGCGTTGGCGAACACCAACGTGTTGTCGGTTGAGAGGAAGACCCTGAAGACCTCCAGTAGAGGCGCCGATTCCACGGAATCCGAGTTCCCCACCGATGCTACTCGTAGGGCGCCGAAAAGCGGGCGCCAGCCCGAACGGATCTCGGTGCGATTCGTTTCGACGAACTCGCAGATACAGCTGACAATCTGACAAAAGCAAATCAATGGCTTAGATGAGCACGTTAACGACCGGGCGAATGATCGCTCACTTGATCTTGCACGTCGCTGTCGCAGAGCTCGAGGCATAAAAGGTTCTCGAAAGGCTTGAAGAGAGCCTCATTGAAGTGAAAGTGCGGAAGCTCTATCTGCTCGTTCAACAAGGCCGCCATAGAGTCGTGAATGCACTGAACGGCTTTCTTCGAGATGCTGCGATCCTCGTGACAGGCTGCTTCCATGAAGTGCGGCCCTAAAATGCTCCATACCTGCAAGTATCGTGCATACCAGTTAATCATGATGCGAACGTATCGATACCGATATTCACATTTCTTGATAGGAACCTTAATACAAGTCTGTCGAGAATGCATAAAAGATTATAGTTTCTTACCCCCATTATATGGATCAAAGGTCTGCCACTTTTCACGCACTTTAGCATAACTTCGCCCAAACGAGCCAGAAGCAAGACATTCATCTCGTTCTCCCTCGGTTTGTTGCGTCTCCACCAGAATCTCTTGTTGTCTTTGCAGCCATCTGTGGTTTTGAACAATTGCGCCTTGCTGGCTTTACAAAGAGCCGTAAGAAACGAGCAGAGTGCTCTCAGATTGAGTTTCAGCGCCGCGTCTTCGAAGAGCCGATCGACCTGCTGTGACAACACGCAAATAATCTTGGCGGCATAATCCGCTGGCAAGATGCCGTTAAATTGGCTGTCGGCATTCGATTCCTGAATAATCTCTGGGATGGTGTCCGAACTGGGATTCTGCGTGTAAGGGCTCGAAAGGAAGCTGTAAACGTCCACGCTATGGAACAAAATAATTGAAGAATTAAGACTTTAAGGTCAAAAATTAAAAGAGATTTACGTCAAATCGCTATAGTAATCAAAGATTATTCGCTTAAAAGAAGAGAGATAAAATCTTTCGAACAAATAATTTTTAACGTAATGTCTCCAACGATAATTAAGACTTAAGAGATAAAAGTAAGTCGCATACCAAGCTTCCTCGTCATCGACAATGTTAAAGTTCAATCGAAGCCTGTCTTGAGTATTCCTCGTATCGCTATTCGCGATATCCTTCTTTTCCTTTTTCTGATGGGCTTTAGGCAGTGATGGATTCTGATTCCTTCCGAAGAAGTCGTGCTCCAACTTGCTCACATACAGGCAACACCTTTTGCAAACGCGCGATATTTCTCAATCGATGCATGGATCACGCTTTCAAGTTAACTATCAAGGCACATACGTGAAAACGTGCGGCCAACAATCGCTACCGTGGCTACCAAGTTCCAGGCCTCGTCCCAAAAGAACGTCCATGCTGAGCGCGTGAGACGTGTGAATATTGGTCGCCCTGTTCTGCAATTTAAGCCGGAGAACGTCCTTCTTGCGAGTCATTCGCGAGATAGACTGCTCGGTGCAAGCAGCCTTTGCGAGAAGAGCGAAGATGGAGCCACAACGATTCTGCAAACCTAGAATAAAAGGAATGACGCGAAAAAGAAGTACAGGGAACAGGAAAGATAAAACAATCCGAATTACCAGAATAGTACAAAGAGAAAAGTACCAAGTATGTTGCTCAGTGTGGCAGCCTTGTGAAGGCCTTCGAGCGCCAGCACGACCGTATCTCTGATTCCCCTTCTACCACCGTCTCTGTTCAAGATGCCCTTGTTGGTTTCCTCTTTGGGAGGGTTCAGTCCAGTTGTGAGAACCATCATCATGCTGCCCCAGCAACAAGTCAGCACTCTCCTGGAGAGCCTCGCGCCAGCCTCCGCTTCCGGCGTCGGTTCGCTTCGCGAGAGCTGGGCTCGTTCCAATCTTATGTAATCGGAGAGTAATTGTCCACCCCTTTGACTACCGGGTATTCCGTCCACATCTATAAATCGCAAAAAGTGATGCTCAATCATAAGGAATCGCGATTCGAATAAGCGAATTAACCCTTTGACTGCGCTTTGAATTGTGCGCCTGAAGTGTAGGTACACGTGTCCATCTCAAACACTGATGACTTATTGTACTCGTATAGAAACAATCGCCAAACGCATATATGCGTCATGCAGTCAAAGGCTAATATCGCAACGATGCTCTCAGCTGAAATGTCATGTTGGATACCCGTGAGAACATTGACTAGCGCATTATTCTCCGTGGAACTAGGATTATAGCCGCACTTCTCCAGTAGATTGCAAGCGAGCACTTGTTGATACAATTCGGACAGCCACGTGGCTGAAAGATACACCAGCACTCCCGAGCCATGCACCTCTTCGACGAATTGTTCCTTGAAGGCAAAAACAGGTGTAACAGGTAAACGCGATGCGTTCGAATTCGAAGGATTGCGAGTACTTGCGATCAGGCATACCTCGCTCACTGGTATTTGTCGGTCCTCGTCGTGATAGTAATTTATCCGGATCAGTTTTAGATTAAGCAGCAATGCCGCGTACGTCGCCAAGTAGATTCCATCGGCATTCATGATCGTAATCAACGCGCACGTCTCCCTACCGCTGTCGGTTTGCTCCTGTATCTTCTGTTGAGCTGCAAATACGCCTGGAACGCATTATCGCATCATCGCATTATCCGGGAGTGATCTTCATGGATCTTACGATGATAGCAGTTGTTTACCTTGACAGTATTCGGAGGCAAAGTTCTGCAGGGCCTCGTCTACTTCTATGTTGCTCCTTAAAGTCAGCACTGTCGGTATAAGATCGGACCTGAGCGTTCTCACGAATCGCCTGGCATTGTGCCTCTCCACGTCCACGTTGCACTCGTCAGCCACTTGTCGGCCCACATGAAGACACTTGGGTAATTTCTTCAATCTCAGCCTCTCGCATTCGGTCTCCGTCGTGCAGTCGTTGTCGTCGAGACTGTTCTCCTCTTGCGCTTCGTCCGACTCGTTCTGCGGACCTTCGGTATCCGTGGAATCGCCATCTTCCGATGGTCCATGTCCAGACGAGTCAGAATCCGAAGCTATGCCCTTCTTCATTAATTCCAATTGTTCCCTAAAAAAAAAAAAAAAAAATAGATTATTATGATGCAAGATAATATGAAATAATTGATTGGATGCATTTCGCAGCAAACGATCGTGCTTTTACATCGTCATCCTCACCTATACGTTTTTGGCAACCGTGCCATACTCTGGTAGGTCAAAGGTCCACGGTAGTCACACGATTCGAGATCCTCGTACAAGCTATTGATGGTGCACGTATAATTGTGATTAATAGCCTTGCCCTCGCAAAGTTCCTGGAGAGCTGATAGCATAGCGACCACACAGGACACACTCGCGTGCAATATAGACAATCCACCGGTTGTTGATTCCTCGATCGAATCCATGGCCCTAGAATGAAAAGCAAAACATGAAGAAGAAACATAGGCAAGATATGTAACAGAAAAGTGAATTGAATTGTATAAAATTTGATCGATCTTTTATTCAGCTAAACGAATTTACGTTTGTTACGGAGGATAGTCCTATCGAATAATAAAGAGAACACGAAAACAGAGAATCTGAAACGTAGAAATACTTATTCCATTATTAATCAAGACGCATTGCGCAATGCGTCAAAGCGTTTGTTTTCAGACGCTCTTCGTTCGCCTAAATTAATCTTAACTTTTCAGACAGGAGATATTTGTATCGCAACAAGCATTTACAATCGCATCAAGGCCATATCACTTTGTATATGGCTCGATCGGTCTTCCTCCACCAGCAACGGTCCGGCGAAATCGACCATGCGACTGGGGCTGCGCAAGAGTTCCTTCAACGCCTTCAGAGGTTCCAGACGTTGCTGCGGCGGTGGATAGAGCAGCATCCTATGAAACACCGATTCCAAGACAGGTCGCAACGGTCCGACGCATCCCACCAATCTTACTAATTCTGTCCCAATGCTGAAAAGGATACCGCATCGATTATCCTGTAGAAATGTATATAAGCAAAGCTCGTCGAGTTCTCACCTGTAGACGGTTTTGGCTTGGTGACTGTCGAAACTCAACGACGTGGCGAGATATCCGGAGCCTCTACCAATCTCGTTCTCCTTTCCCTCGCGGGAAGTGAAGGTCTTGTCGACTCGGGGTGTACCTAGGAAGGCTATCAAGGCTGGACAGAATTTCTGCCACAGGAAGGTCGTGAAATGGGTGTTGGTGTGGATCTTCTGCGGTAGGGACGATATGAGCGTGTGCAGGCACTCCAGCAGGAAGACCACGGTGTTGCCGTTCCTGCTGTTGCTGAAACAGGATTTCCTAGACATCACAACGACATTAAGCGTCTGAACAGCTCGCTAATTCTCTAAGGTGCATCGGCTTTACTTCTGAGCCTCGTCGAGCTTGCTGCAGATGTACTGCAGGATCGGCAGCGCCTCGTTGAAGCACGAAACGCCTCGCTCGCGGACGTTCTTGTTCCGCTTCGCGTTCTCGTCCATCTCCTGGCACTCTTCGTCTGCGAGCAAGCGCAATGGTGAACGATCGGGCGAGGGAAACCCACGGAAGGCCACGTCGGCGATGCATCCGGGCGAGGGCAAACGATATAGCCCATCATTTCGGCGCCTCGCCCATGGCATTCTCAAGGCCCGACATCGCGTTTCGCCGGCACGCGATCTTGCAATTTATCGACCAAACAATCGGACGTGTCTCGGGGCTATCATCAGAAGACGACATGCGTCGCCGACGAGACCTGTCGCTGCTCTCTCATCCTCCTCTTTCCTCACCCAAATTTCCGCGTTACCTAAAAACAGGCAGAACGATCGCAATGTTTGGCTGGTCGCTGCCTGTGCGGCCGTACGCACGGCCTGGTTCCCGTTCTCGAAGGCTTCGCAACACGTGGTCAGTATCGCGATGATCAGACGCCCGTTCATGGTCCAATAGGGGGAACAGGCAACCTGCAGTAGAACCTGAAACGCGCGAATGGAGATGTTCTTGGAGATGTTCAAAATGGGAATGCTCCTCCGTCGTCTCGCCTTTTGATTATTGATTCCTGAAACTTACTTTCAGCATGTCGGTCTGTGTGTCGTCGGATTGCGAGACGATGGAGCTCATGGCGTGCAGCATTTGCGCGGGCAGCCATAAGGAGTCGTCTTCCGGCTCGTAAGGCGACTGGAATCTGTCGTCCCTCAACATTTTCTACAAATCCGACCAACCTTACGTTAGCGTTACGATATACGCGTACACCGCGTTCGCGGTAATGATGATGATGGAATAAAGATAAATCAAACGAGATAATAAAATGGCTTTAACTAAGAGAACTAATCAGCCGCGATAATTTATTTTCGAAGCGTATCCGACGTATTCGCGAAAGCGGCGAAAGCCGCGAACAAGCGTTTCTCGTAAGCGGCTGATTAAAAATTCTCTTCCATAGCGACGCGATTTCGCTTCGAAGCGTCGCAGCTGTTGGTCGATATCGGTCGTTTTATCGCACGCGGTTCCGGAATACCCATTTCCAGTGGTTAACACCACCGGTTGAAGCACGAGACGTGGAATAGTCCGAAGATAAAGCGCGCTACTCCCGACTACCTTTCGCCGCTGCGTGAATTTTCGCGAGGATAAGATATTTCCACCGGGAAATAACGAATACTCGAAGTAATTCTCCGCCACGAGAAGATGTCCGTTGTCCCTTACGTGCAATCCCGCCAGCCCAAAAGCGATAAACTTGCTTCTGTTGCTTTCCAGTGCTAGCTGAAACGTATGTAGGCACTTTGCGCGCAACTCGTGAGGCGGATCTCGCAGCAAGCCTTGCTGCTTCTCCAGAAAATCTGCGGCAAACAAGATCATTCATTCGACACGAGGAAGTGCGAGCGAGTGCGTCTTCCGCGGCGGATGTGCCATTTGATCGCTCCGCGATGGACGTAAACATTGCTGATCGAAAACGTCACATCCGCGTCGGCGATACATTCCCCCGTTAATGCGACGAACTTGAAAAGCACTGTGTCGGTTGCCTCTCCGAGGCAACGAAATCTTTTTCTACAGCTGCGTCAATTCAATCCACACTATCGAGCTACTATCGAGTTCGAGTTGTCGCGGGGATTGCAACTGGCAGCTACTTCGAAATGAAGAAGCTCCGAACGGTGAGAAAGGTGAGTCCAACGCGACAGGCTCTCCGAACCTAAGCTTCAAGTCTTCAAGAGTTTAAGGTACAACGGGTACACGGCTTACCGTGCGCTTCCTGCGCCGATTTCCGCAAGTTTTGCAGTCTGGCATTGTTCGATTCCCTGACAATCTGCAGCAGGAGATCCTCCATGACACGACGGGCTACCACCGCTACCACGCGACTGATCGATAACGGGAGTGCCGATGTATGCTTTGCTGTGTACGCGCATTCTCAGGAGCGTAAAACGCGTCACCCTACGCAAGGGCGAAGGGCGCGCGTCCGTGATCGAGAATGATCGAGCATCGAGCATCGAAAATAAATTTGACAAGGGGACAAGGGGAGGGGTCGCGCGAAAAAGGGAAAGAAAGAACGAGAGAAAGTACGGAAGAGGATACGAGGATAAGCGCGAGCGCCAATTCTCGGCAATTCTTCAAGTTTTAATGAGGGAGACTCCGGGGTGGAGCTGCTATTATCTGATTCGTTGGAGATGAAACCTGTCGAACGATCAAGCCGATCCTTCGCGCGCCTACGATTCCTGCGTTTTCGTTGGAAAACGGGAGCCCCGCAGCGATTTAAAATCTCCGGCCGATACGCGCGGCCATATGATCGCGCACCACGTGACCCACTGTGTCAGAAATGGCGGCGAGGAGTGACAGGAGGCGCAAGACGATCGAGAAACCGGCACACGAGAGCACCGCTCTGTATCACCTGATCATAAGCATTCTGGGTAATGAGACTCGCTTCTCGCGCGTACGGAGATCGGGCTTTCCGCTCGGCTGATCCGCGAGCGGAAGGTCCGATGGTCCGTTTAATGCTGAAATAACCTTTGCTCCGACGATAGCTCTCGGTTTCGGTTATCTGCATCGCTGGCACGTATCCACGCTCTTCGAAAATGACCGGCACTTCTCCCATTTGTCGGAGATGGAGCGAGAGATGTCCTTCAGGACCGAGATGGTACGATAGTAGGTGATAACGTTTTAGGCCCTCGTACGCGGCAGCAGCACCTTGAAAGTCTGCGTCTTTCTCTTCTCTCCGCAGGGAATGTACTATTCCTACTATAAAAGCATCGCCGAGTCCAAAGACTTCTTCGATGGGATGGAGAAGCTCAATCGTGACAATCTATCGGAATACGGCAATGTCATCGATGCCACCAAAAAGTACAGTCTTCTACCCGAGGTAACTGAACAACTCATCAAGTCGCTCCGATGTGACTTACAGTTTGCGCGATGCATACTTTGTCTGGGTAGACGATACATCGACAACCACTACTTTTTCTTGTATCACGGTTATTGAATCGTCTTCTCATGAGATAGTTGCCAGATAGTTGCCTAGTTGCCTGATCAAATCATTGCCGGTTATACATTCGACGATCAAACTATAATCTGATTTTTTTGAAATAAATGTCTAGCTTTCTTTTGGACAAGGAAATTTTGACTTTGACTTATTCTTAGGCCTAAGGAATGCAATTATTATCCGTCGCTATTACATCGTTGTTCATTGCAGATTATAGCGGGCTTCCTTTATCATGTCGTGAAAAGTCTCGGCATCGTATCCCAGGAGCAATGTTGGCAGGTAAGGCTCACAGAATCCTGCCGCCGCGATGCGGATGAAACTTTTAATCACTGACGATTTTTAGATAGAAAGAGGAGACGGATTGTCACCGGTAACCAGCTGCGAGGGTCTGGGCGTACCTGTGTATTTCTACTTAGAGATAGTTTGGTCTTCCACCATGTTCACGGCAGCGATACTTTTTTATTATGCGACCTATCTGAGCAATTCCATTTACGGCGGGCTCGTAACGATCGTGTTCTTCTTCTACAATCACAACGAGTGTACCCGCGTGCAGTGGACGCCGCCGCTGCGGGAAAGCTTCGCGTATCCCATGTTACTCTTTCAAATGTACAACGTTACCATGGCCATCAGAAAATATACGAAACAGAGTTCGGATAAAGAGCCAGCTTCGTTGAAAAGCAAGACTAAGCAGGGGTTATTTATGGTAAAATATAAGAGGATTGTTAGATAACGCAATTGTCCATGGCATGTTCTCGCTACAATCAGCTGTTTCAACTGTTGCCAGGATATATTCGTCTCGACGATCTGCAGCCTGTGCACCTGGCAGTTCTCGCATTTTGTCTTCACCACGCAAATCGTCGCGATTCTCATACTAAAGTGGCTGAGAATCATCCCGTACGACTTTTACAAGAACTTGTCCATGGCACACGCGCTGGCAATCGTGACAGCGAGCAAAGTAACCAACGGCAATCTCATAATTTGCTCGCTCTACATGTCTCTCTTGATCAGCAGCAACGTGACCAGCTTTATAATAAAGCTGTCCCGATTGCGGAACATTAAGCGAGAAGTCATTCTCGAGATCGCCGTCACCGTCATGCTCACGAAATGGATAAAGTCTTACGTCATGTATTCGCTGGACGACGCCCATGTGTTCAATATATTGAAGTCCAAATTAACGGATTACAGAGACTTCCACACTATGCTTTATACGTGCTCCCCGGAATTCGACTTTCTGCAATACAAGACGTACGAGGCGATCGTTAAGACTTTACTGCTGCCAACGGCGATACTCGCCGGGATACTCGCGCTGTACTACTGGTACAGGAGCTTTCAGACGAGTGATTATCCGCTTTGCGTAGAGGCCGACGTGGCGTATAACGGTCTGCAAACCGGTGCCTTCATCATCATGGCCGTTTTTATCATGAGGCTCAAGCTATTCATGACGCCGCACCTCTGCATAATCGCCGGTGTCGTTTGTAGCAAACGATACCTTGAGAAGATTGGCTTGAAAGGCGAGCTCATGCGGCTCGCCGTGATCGCTCTGCTGTTGGGTGGTACGTCGTACCACGGCGTCGACAGATTCCAAGAAGAACGTCGGTTTATAGGTAATAATCGTATCATCCGCTAGATCGATCGACTCGCCGCAGCGCTGGTAAGGTAATCGTAAGTTAATCGTATTTATCCTCACGCAGGCGAATACAGCAACATCGAACAAGAAGAGTTATTCGAATGGATAAAGAGCAACACGCCGAAACACGCCGCATTTGCGGGGACGATGTCGCTGATGGCGAATCTGATGCTGTCCACCAGAAGGCCGATAGCAAATAATCCTTACTACGAGAGCAAGGAGATGAGGTACGATGTCAATCGCTAAAACTGGCTAAAATAGGTGCACGAAATGTAGATACTTGCGAGATGATATTTACTTTACGTCGACGCACCGCGACAGGGACAGAACCATAAGAGTCTACGAGATCTTCAGTCGAAAGGACGCCTCCTCCGTATACGCTTCCTTAAGAAACATGAAAATCAGTTACGTCGTACTGGAGGAACCGCTGTGCCTTGGATTCGCAAACGTGTAGGTACTCGTAAAGAGACACGAGCGCGCGAGCGATACACAGCCGCGTAACATCATTAAACTTCATTTCTTCAGACCACGAGGCTGCCAAATGATCGATTTATGGGACGTGACCGATAATGGAACAGCGAAAGCCGCGAACAAGCCGGCTCTGTGTCCCCTTCTGTTCAAGGGGAACGCCTACCCGTTCAGGAGAGCGTTCATTAATAACAATTACGTGGTGTTGCAACTGGACTATTCGCATTACGTGGAGTTTAAACCAAAGACTTCCATACCGTTACGTCAATTCTAAAGTGCATTTCCGTGTAGACGAGCTAGAATATCCCCGACACGGGATATCTTGAGACTGCAGAAGCTTATTTTTCTTAAAAAAAAAAAAGAAAAAAAAAGAGGAAAAGAAAAGGAAAGAGAAGAAGGAGCGGCAGAGGTATTATCTATTATATGAAGAAATATTTATATACATTATATATTTTTAATACGGAGATTCGAGAATCTCGAACAAGTTGAGCGTTCTCAAACACCGCTAGTTCTCGGAGGTTCATTGACCTTCACGGACTAACACGCAATCTGTGAGGGGGGCATTAGATCTATCTTAAGGCGCGCAATGTTCCTAATTCTTATTATTATGCAGTGCAAAGTATTTATTGTTAGATTTAAATTGAAAAGGAATGTCACTCGATTCGATCGTGCGGATCTCTCGAGATGCGTCGCGACCGTCGAGAAAAATGCACAGAGACATGGGCATGCACGAATATTCCGGTCCGTTGAGTTTCCCGATTAATAAAGACTATGCCATGGCCATTTGATCGATCAAGAGAGAGAGAGAGAGAGAGAAGACAGCAAAGACAGAAGATCAGCAAAGAATAATGCCTCGTTTCACGGTATGCGATGTATGCATATGTGATAATTTTCTTATACTTGATCTGTACGTCCCTGGCGACGTAATTTCGGATGTACAGGTACCCTACTCGACGATGCATCGCCTTCGCCCAGCCCGCAAGTGTCGCAAATATAAAACATCTGTGCCAATATCGCGACCACTGTCCGCTTAGATTCGTACGAATGCGCGATTGTCTCGCGTCCAAAACAGGTTTCCCACGCTCGAGTGTAACGAGTGTTACACTCACCGCGCGCGCATTAGACAATAATCATCCGCTTTTCGATTACGATTCATTTACGAGTCGCACAGTACTCGCGTCGTGCTGCGATGTGAATGTTATAATTTTATAATAAAGAAATTATATACGAACATACCCGACATTACGGAGGACATTACGGAGAAGGCATCTGGCCCTCTGCCGAGAGGGGCTGGGCTCTGGGAGCTGGGCTCAGCGCGAATAAATGTTCAGGGTTGGGAAGGGAGGGGGGCGCGCGAAAGAATCGCTCATATTTTCGAGGAGGGCGGAAAAGGGGGAGAGAAGAGGGGAAACGGAGAATGCCCGGAAGAAAGATCAAACCGCGCCAGCGGCGAGGATAGGTCCGTTATAACGCGGCACCTTCACTCCGTGTTTGTAACAGAGTATAGTGGTCGAGAGGCAGCCTTTGGTATACTACGTTGTGCCGCTGACCCAAATGGATCCTGGCCGCCAGTCAGTCCCGCTCCGGGCTTCTTCGCGGCAATATTGCTCGGCCGAGCTCGCGTTCTCCGTCGCGTTCTCGTATCCGATCTCGCCTCTTTCTTTACTACGTGTATTTATATGCAAGGCGATCGCGCGTACGCGTGAGTGGCGGAAGATATCCTCGCGGGCTTGTTTGCTTCGCGCTCGTCCACTGGCAGAGGTCCACTGGTAGCGTAGCTCGGCTACAAAGTGATGAGCGAGAAAGGAAAGCGCGCAGTGTCGATCGTCGATCCAGTTTGATCGTTTAATCGGGGTTTAATCAAGGGCGGTAAATTGTACGGTTCTCGTAAATTGTAAATTCAGCTTGTCGCTTCGTGCACCGATGGTCCATCCTGGTCGCAGTGCGGTCCCGCAGTGCGATCGATCGGAGCCTGAGCTCCGATAAATCGACGGGAAGGAATTCCTCGCGGACTGGTGTGCGTGCCATCGCGCTCATCCGTGAGCGAGGGGACCACTCCCCGGCGCGGTTTCCGGGCGCAGCTGCCGCTCGTCGAGATTGGAGGCGCGTAAAATCAGACGAGCGGGCTCGATCTGAAAATACACGCGTCACAGATCGAGGATCGAGGACGGAACAGTGGTCGGGCATGATGTGAGAAGGGCCGATGTCGCGCGCGCGCACACGGCGTACAGCGAGGAAACCGTCAGGGCACACCGTCATCGTCATCGGCAGGACCGGAAGTCCGTCCGGGGCGTGCGCATCCCCCTAGCGATGCAAGATTCCACGCTGATTCCACCGCGGGCTCATTGATAATCGACAGTGAGTAGATGAAAGGGAGATCAGGGGGATCGCATCGATCCGCCAGATCGGAAAGGTCCTTCGATCCCGTTCCGGGGTCATTCCGGGGGTCATTCGAGGTACACGCGAGGATGGGCGTGTATTATCGTGCGCATCGTCCTATACGATTCTGCGTCCCGTTTCTGCATTCATCCGTGCAACGAGAAGTCGCGTGCTTCCTTCTCTCTCCTTCTAATTTCCGACTCGCCGGCGGAGCGTCAAGGACGCGTCTTCCTCGCGTCCTTGCGTCGGATTATGGACGGTGCATTAATTCGCTCAATGAGCATAACAATGTAAATGCAGCCCCCAATCAGGTACACCTAGCCGAGGACCGCCGTACCGCTCGGCGAGCAGCGCAATTTCACGCTAATAGCTCCGCTCCAGCTCCGCGCGATATCGCATCCACGATTGCCGCGGTTTTTGAATATGTGGCGCGCATGCGCGCGCGTGTTTCCACGACGATACTAGTAGGTAGTAATTTGGCGAGCGCGTAATCCGCATTTGCATCGGAATCCGCGCGCGGAGACCCGTTCTTGTTGCACAACGCGCGATCCCGTATAATCCGCGACTCGCGCAGCTCATTGAACAAGGAATCTTTAATGACTCACGGGCGCGTGTAATCATCCAAAACGCGAGGGTAACTGTACAGAACGCCGCAGGAACAACAGAGGGAGAGATCCGATCCGGTTCCCCGCGCGTCGTAAATCAACGACGGGCATAATATGTCGAGCAATCGGCGCGAAGCCCGCCCGCCCCGTTCCTCTCTGGCCTCGAAACCGCGCGCGAAACGCTCGACCGGCTCGGTCGTCTAGGAATTTGGCACGCGTCGGAAATTTTAGAAACGCTTCTCTCGTCGGCAGGAAAGGGAGATACGCGCGCGGATGAAGTTACGATGAAACGCGGAAATTTGCTTGTCGCATCGCGCTTTCTCGCGCTCTCTTTAGTCTCTAAAGTCCGAGCTGTGCGAGAAAGAATCTCGACATCAACAGTGGCGGGGCCATGATCAGCCGCCATCGCGGATACGTCGGGGTGTCTCGGAAAGATTTTTTAAATCGCGCTGCGGCGAATGGCGTCTAATGGCGTAAAGCGAGTGGAACGACAGATCGGCGGTGTTGGTTACTTTCTCAAAGCACGCTCGTATTCGTAACCTACTTCGGCTGGCGATGCAGTAACCGAGTACAAAGAGCGAGTACAATCTCGTGCCAAGATTCGAATTAGAGAGATCCAATTCGCCGCTGCTCTCGCTCTTTATGCTTCCGTTTGTTCTGCATCCCCTTCTCCACCTGCGTCCCGCAAACGGGCGAAATTCTGCAAAATCCTCCTCCTCCTCCTCCTCCTCCTCCTCCTCCTTCACCGATTTTCACCGATACGCGAAGCTTAAGGGCATTCGCGGTGTACGCATGATCGGACCAATCGATACGAAAGAGCCTCGATTCTCGAGAATAGTCGATCGTTCGGTCAGAAGATTCTTAAGATTTCTCTCAGCGAGCTGACCGGATCTCCACCCTGGAAAGCGAGGATTCTAAGAGGCAAGGGTGACAAAAGGGAAAGACGCCTTTCACGGAGATGAGATCTCCCCATCTCGGGGCGACTTCGCGGAAGGGACTTCCTCCCATTGCCAACTGCCTTCTAGTTTACCTGTTTTCCGTTTTACCTGCCCCAGGCGACCGTTACCTGGTGGTTCCCGACAACCGCGAAGCGGTCCCAAGGTGGCGGTCGTCAGACACTCGCCGGCTTTCTTTCGGAATCAGCTGTGTGAGCGCGAGGGAAAAATGAGCACGACGAAGTAGAGAAGACAAAGAGAGAGAGAGAGAGAGAGAGAGAGAGAGAGAGAGAGAGAGAGAGAGAGAGAGAGAGAGGTGGGCTGGAGAAAGGAAGAGGCGCGGTGTGGATAGACGGTTTATCGTAAAAGTCTCACATGACCGAGTTAGAACAGACCTGCCTGGATCCACCATCGGGCGTGAGAGGGGGAGGAACTATGATAGTTACGACACGAGAGATCGTTTTCACGTGTGGGCGCTGCGTCGCAGCAGCTCGCGCTAATTGGCCGAAGGTCACAATCATCACGAGCGCAATTCCGCGCGTTTCCGCGCGTCACGTGATCGCGATCGTCCGTGCGCGCTCGCGCTCGCCGTTGCGCGCATTCAAATCACAGGCATTCTTGCGCGAGCGCGCCGCGACGTTCGCGCGTACGTGACTTCCGAACGACGACGTTTCAGGAGCGATGGCTCCTCGGGGAATCCCGACACGGCAGGAGAATGCCGAGTGAAACGTCCGCCTAATCTCTCGATCACCATCGCGAGCGTACGCGCGCACGTATCTCCGGCGGGGGAGCGGGGAGGGCGGGGTGAACTTTAATCGCGCGTTATTGCATAACGACGCAGCGGCGCTGCGTCTAGAAGCGGAAAGTCCCGCGGTTGCTGCAGCCAGCCACGCGCAGCGATATTTATCAAGTGAAAAGTCATCCGACCCTCGTCTGTTTACGCTTCGGCTATTTATGGGTTTCTAAATTCTTGCTCGGACTTTCGTCGCGATTTCATTGCCTACTTACTTGCCGCGACGCGCTCGGATTAACGTATTCGGATGAAAGAGCGGCCGCGACCCGTAGTCCGATTCATCGCGTTGACACGGTGTCCCACATTCGCGCGATCCGACTCGCGTGCACACGAGGTACGGTAACAGGGACATTTGCGAAGTGGAATAATTCCGAATAACGCTAGCGTGCCGCCCTTTATATCCCGCGGATCTTTCTTTTGCGCGGGCAAGAAGTCTGAAGCCCCGATGAGCCCTCGCGATTGACCCAGGTATGATGCAAGTGTAACAATAACACGCGCGTGAGATGACAATGAAATCGCCGTCCCTGAAGACGCTAATGGCGCTCCGGATAGAAGCCGAAGAAGCGTGACACTAATTATGTTATCTCCTCGCGCATCGTCGCTCTCGGAATTGAACGTACCGATAGTTTTCAACCGGCAAGCATGGACCACGCTGGATTCTGCGCATCTCCCCCGGGACCATTCTTCTGCCTCTGCGGCGATATTATCGGCAAAACTGGTCCGGCACCCAACTCTCCCTCCCTCTCTCTCTCTCTCTCTCTCTTTGCCGAAACAAGGTCGGGCACCGGTCCACCGGATAGCAGCATCCCCCTTCGAAGATTCACGCTCGCCTCCGCCTTTCTGGCCTTTATGCTTCTCGGCATTCCAGACTAATCGTGGAAGATGCGCCTCCCGCCGATAAATCGCCGCTCGAGCATTCGTTCTCGGGGCCACATGGAGTGCATTCCGACGAGCCATTGTCGCGCGCGTCCATTCCGGGCTGCGTTGCGAGACTGCTGCTCTGCAAGTCGAGATCGCGAGCTCGTGTGAACACGACAAACGAGTTCCCCCATCTCGGCGGAAGTCATTGGGAAATGATCGGCACACGAGTATCATTCCTCGCACGCGAGCGAGGCGAGGCGAAAATTCGATGTCGCTGTTCCAGGGACGACGCGGAATCGCGGCGAGCGACTTTCCGCTAATGCACCGGCCACATCCTGTTTACAGTGGAATCTCAGCGTGCGGAATAACGTTTCGGGCAAATGGCGTAAAGCACGCTATCTAATTTTAGTCGATGTTTGAAGAACGAGCAATCGGCTCTTACAGCGATGGCTCGTGAATCGCTAGTCGCGCCGCCGGGAGATTCTCCCTCCCCCCGCCGCCGCGAAGCTCGTTGCACGGGCAAACTCGCGCGGTGCGAACTTTCCTCTCGGCTCCACTCTTGACCCAGATCCGTCCGCGCAAAAGCACGGAAACGAACGGCGGGGAGCCGCGATCAGACGCGGGCATGATGACAAAGCGATATCGCGTCAGGTTTCCCCGCGCATGACATTGTTATCACTTGCGGGAAAATTGACCCGGTTTGCCCCCGGCGACCGGTTCGCGCTATCAGCCGCGACGGTCATCAGGGATTGAAGCGTGTACGCGTGATGAGACTTGAGAATATCAATGATCAAGCGGTCAGTTCAAAGGTAGAATCGTGTAAACGGAGTATCTCCGCTTGTTGTTGTTTCTTTTTTTCGCGAAATCGACCGAATCCTCATCAAGCTGGCAAGCTAAACGGTCGGGCAGGCTATACTTCAAATTCGAATGATCCGTTCGAGTCCGTTTCACGCTCCAAGCGAGCTCCTGCTGCTGCTTACTCGAGCCTCGAAAGTTCCCGAGCGGACTCGTACATGCGCGCTCGTATTCGCGCACGTAACTCCAACTCGCCTGGATTTTTAGAGTGATCAGAGCAGGAGCATTCGTATCAAGCTTAAACGAGATCGAGATGATTGCGTAATAGAGCAAACGATTATCACCGGCTGGAAACTGGTCGACTGCCGGTTGCGGCTGAAACTCGAGCAGAGAAATACGCTTTTCCACGATAATCCCGGGCCGTTTTCAGCAGCGGTTAACGCTGGCCCTCCGGTCGGACTCCGGTCGCATTTCGACCGTAGGCAGATTGGCTCGCGAGAAATTAACGGCGTGCTTATCGGGCAAATGGAGAAAAAGTTACGGAGCGAGCGGAATGCGAACGCTTTACACGCGTTCGCACGTGAAAGTGCACGCTCGCAGAAAGGAAGAAAAGGCAGGCGACCTGCAGGCATTCGGGAACACGCACGCGAGGAGATGAAAGATACATATTATATTTCTCGAGCACGAAATTCGATGGATTTTCGATAAGGCCCCGTGTGAAAGCGCAATAACTCACCGCTCGCCGCTCTTTCGCGGACGTTTCGCGGGAAACCAGCGGCAGTTCTCGCATTTCCTCCCTTCCTGCTGGCGCAATTCCGCAAGAGAAAAAGTGCGGGGAGCTTTTTATCGCGCATAATAGCCGCGCTGCTCATTCGATATTCCGATATTCCTGTAACTCGCGGCGGCACTCGGCGCAAGCGAACGCGACATTCACGACATTCGCGAGATCGCGAGAGATCACGGCGTGAAAAGAAATTTCAACGTAACGAGGCTCGATTGGTCGAAAGGCATCGCGAGAAGCGCGAGTGTGTCGTTACGCGAGACGCGTCTTCCTCTTCCCGCGTTCACATCTCGCGATAACGAGAAAGGATCGTCGATGACGATGTCGACGACCGCCGTTCCTGACCGGCCGTGATCCCCGACCGAGGGAAAATTCGCTGCCGGACACGAGTCGACCTGAACGATAAATTAGACCGTTGCCGGTATGCCGCGCGCGGAATAGAAAGTTGCCTCGGCGGACAGAGACCGAGAGGTCTCTTCGGACGAAGAGGGATGGAGAACGTACCGGGTTCTCGCGGAAGGTAAACCTGCAGGGTGGCGCGGGCCAGGATTTATTTTACCTCGAGGGATCATTTACGCCCTCCCCGGGCGTACGTTCAACAGACTCTTTCCTCTTTCCTCCCCTTCGCTTTCCTCTTTTTTCTTTCTTTCTCCTTTTTATTTTCTTAATTTAGAAATACGGAGATACGCGCCCGATTCGCTCGGCGATGACTCGTTTGACGCTTAATGTCGCTGAACCGCGAGTTTTTTCTCTTTTTTTTCCCCTCTCTCTCTCTCTCTCCTCTCTGCACGCGCGAACGGGAAAAGAGAGAGCCGCGTCGGGAATGAAGATGGGGCAGGAAGATACGTCGTGTGAAAACGTGCCGCGTCCCCACCGCGCTTCCACCCTCCCGCGACGCGCATACCTCGCGCTTCCTCCGTTAATAACTCGGCTGCGACCACCGTTGATCAACAATAATCCGCGTTTCCTCGTACGCGGATGTAATTCGACACGCGGCACTAATTGCCGCACGACACGGGGCTTTCATCGAGATTAGGATATCGCCACTCTCACTGGGAACGGATCCGCCTCATTCCGCGACGGGGAGACCGGGACGAATCCGCGGGAGAAATTCCGCGCGGATTGTTCCGTCCCGAATGCGGCGCTCGCTGTCGGAAAGTGTCGCAAGGGGAGAAATTTAACAGCGATCGATTATCCCGCGCTAGATAACGAACATGGGAATCCTTGGCTCAATTGCTGATGTAACTGATGAGATCCAGACTGATTGGATCCAGACGCCGAGCTGGATGACAAAGATAACGCTGAGATAAAACGTTGTTCCTGCGCAGAGATGCGGGGCGAGGTGGGCGAATGGCTGGCCACGTGCGTGGGCTCACCGATCTGCATCCTGCTGCTGTCGTGGTCGCTGTTGATCTACCAGAATCAGTCGTCGTCCGTGAAAAGGAAGATCGATCTGCTGACGGTCGCGATTCTCGTCCAAAGCCTCGCGCATCAACTGGGACTGCTGCTCTACGCGATTCTCACGTTGATCCGGCCAGCGAATCACTTTGGAGGTAATTATGATCGATCGATATGCCGTAAGAGCGACAATGACGCGCGTGCTTGTGTTCTACTAATCGCGCATGATGACGCGATTACGCGAGACTTGCGCGAGATTAGCTCGGAAAATGCGAATGCCGCGAATGCTGCCTCGTTTCGCGAGATCATTCACCCGCGAGCAGGTCCACTCGCGGACCATTCCAGCGATTCGCGTCATGCAGCTTAATTAATCGACGAGGTAGATTCGCGTCCGCTGATGGAGCCGTGTAACCGTTCCGCGACGAACGTCAAGCGACCGTTAAACGAGCGTGTTTCCTGCCGCAGAACTCTGCTCGACGCTGGTATGGCTGCTCAACTCGTCGAGTGTTCTCCAGGAGCTGACGCTGACGTCGATCGCGGTGTTCGCGGCGATTAGCAGCCGCGACGACACTGTCAATCTCACGAAGAGCCATCTCAGGTACCATCTGGTCAGCCTGAGCGTCATTAGCGCCTGCATCGGCGTCACCGGCGTCCTCAACTTCGAGCCGGAAGTCTGCGTCTTCCTGGCTCACGAGATCTCCCACAAATACGGCATCTTCGTCAACTCGCTGAGGAGTTTGCTGATGCTCACGTCCCTCTTCGGCGTGCTGGTCGCGCTCTTCAAGAGCCTGTGTCGGCCCCGCACCTCCGAGCTGCTCAAGTCGGTCTCGGATCTGTCCGAGGCGAGCTCGAAGAACTCCTCGGGCGCGTTCGAGTGTCATCCGCAACACTGGGACCCCTCTAACGGATCGTGCACCAGCGGCTCCACCAACAGCAGGGCCTGCCTCAGGAAGAAGAAGGTGCAAGTGGACGAGGCTAGCGGCAGGTCCACCGTCTACAGCATCCTCTTTGTCTGCTACGTCTTCGAGCACCTACCGATCTTGGTAATTCGTCTGATCGATCATACTAGCGCTCTCATCATCGTTCGAGATCGTTTGAACCGCGGTTCTCTTTGTAAGAGAACGTTACGCGACATTACACGTCATTGCTTATTAGCATTAATTCAATGCATTGAATTCTTGTTTTACATATATATATATATATACATATATATATATATATATATATATATATATATATATATTATTGCCTCTTTGTGAGACGTCTTTCAATCTGGCGATCAATCTTGCAATCTCGGCGATTGTAACACGTTGCACCGTGTAGAACCGGTTTCCGCGCTATTGGATCGCGCGGTGCATTAAGTGCGACTAAAATGATCGCATGCTATTAAATGCGAGGTCGGTTTACGGCGCGTCATTAATTCAGCGCTTCGGCAAGAACTCGGAATAGTCAGTCATCGTGTACAGCGCGTGACAGATTTGTCCTTCTTATCATCGATGGGACACGCTTGTTCATACCCGCTCGCGAGCTGCGTACGGCATAATCATCCGCTTCTAACCGCGGAAAGGAAGGAAGGTTAACGCGGGATAAAACAGGAAACGGAAAATCGCCGGCGATCGTCGGCGTAATCTCGTTACGAGCGGCGCCAAGGTTCGCGCGCGCCGCTGATTTCTAATTTACGTAAAGTCATCAATGCCCTCGGCGCTCTTTTCCATGCGGCCGATCGATCACATTATCGTTATCGCTTTCGAACGAAGGCCCCAACGAACGCGGGATCTATCGAGGCAGCATGGAAAGAGCGCGGCAGTTCGCGAATCGTTCGATCGCTCCTCTCTTCGCGGTCCCCCTTTTCGTGGCAGCGTCTCTCGATCAGCGACCAGGAGGGGAGGGGAGGGGGGAGGGGAGGAACGTTCCGCAATATCCTCGAAATTGCGCGCGCCAGGCGGACCGTAACAATGTTACATGGTTAGAGGAAAAAAAAGACGAGGAAAAGAAAAGAAGCGGCACGCCCCTCCCTTCCCCCCCCACCCGCCCGCCCGCCCGCCTGCCCCGGTTACGCGCTCCTTACGCGCGGCAAAAACCCCCCGGGCGGGCCGGGAGACGGGGAGGGGATATTCTCGCAGGTTCTCTCTTTTCGGGCAGACGTCGGTCATTAACATCCATCAAGTCTCAAGTCGGATCTCGTTAGCCGGAACTCGTTAGACGAACCTTGAGAAGAGAATCTCCAACGACCGTCCGAGAAAGAAGTCCTTCTCGTCCGATAGAGCGGAGAATTTCCATCGCGACGAAAGCAAACCGGCCACGGTTTCGTTGCACGTATCGAAGCGTCACGCGAATTTCCGCGATGCCGAAATTGTTAATCTTTTTTCCCTTTCGTTTTCGTCGCTGGGGGAAGCGATCGGTCGCGCAGCGCCGAAGAGCGTCATCGCGGAAACAACACGATGGCCGCGAGCAAACTGTTCGATCGCGGCAATTACGCCAAGTACGATTACATCAAGGTCTCGGAGAGAGGATCTCCGTACGAGCGAGCGAGTTCATCGGAGCGCGCGCATCGTGCGGAAACGAGAGAACGGAATGCTGCTCCGCTCGTAAATTCCTTCGAGAAAGTGGTCGCGGATAACAAAGGGAATAGAATAAGGATCGGCACGTATGCCGACATAGCAGGAGCGGGATTCGAAAGCGCGATCCTAATTCGGACGCGGCGACCTTAATCGGCGGGCCGGATTAAGAATTCGCGCGGATGCGCGGCGCGGAACTCCTCCGCAAAAGTCCCACGGAGAAACCTCCGCGATGACCCCCTTCTCATAAATATTCATCGTCGCGGCTCTCGTGTGTATCCCGTACCGGCCTGATAGGCGACCAATTAATCCTCATCGCCGGGGCTGATCGGCGAGAATCGCAAACGATCCCTCGAACATCGTGCGTTGCCTCCCTCGCATTAACGAGCGTTGCTTCGTGAGTCATCGTTTTCTTTATTCGCCGCGCGACAATTACGAAACGAGACTACCCCGCTACCCCGCCCGGCAGGGAAGCAACATATCGGAGGATACCGTTGATCGAGATCAGCGGTGCTTCTCCTCCGCGGGAGCGGCCGAGGCAGCGTCCTGTAATTTTCTCGCTTTTAACGATCAAAGTCAAATTACCGATACGGATTTTAGTTCCGCGATAATCGCGCGTAATCACGATGAACCGGTCAAGATCGACGAGCGCGACACGTTCGTCGTTCGGAATCCGCCTGAGAGATTTCCAGCCGATGCTTTCTCGCAGATTAAGCAATTATTATCGGAGCCGATCGCGGCTCTTTTCAGCAGACGCAAGAAGCGTGGCCGCCGTTACGTTAAGCGAAACGCCGAAGCCGAAGTCAGCTGAAGTCGATGAGTTCACGCGGTTGGATTCGGCAATAGAGAAACTAGATATCGCGTTCTCGCAAACAGCGGGAAAATGCATCGCGGACTGATCGCCAGACTCGTCGCGTCGATTGAAACGATACGTTACAATGACAGGTGCGCGTAAGCGACGCCCGCGAGGGATCGCGATCTCGTAAGGGGATTAAACGAAACCGGACGAGGGATCGGGATGAAAAGGAAAATGCTAATCCGATCGTCCAGCGAACGATAACCGCGGCAGCAATCGCACGGCAGAAACGCGTTTCTGCGAGGCAGGGATCACTCCGGGTGTTTCTCTGGAAGTAAGAGGCTTTCGTTCCGAGAGGAATGAAATATAATGGAAAATTGACGGCTGTGGTAACCGGCGCGCCAATCGGAGCAGGACCCGCTCGCCAGAACGGAAGAGAGAGAGAGAGAGACGGGGAATTGCGCGTGCATTGCCTCGTGCGCGCCAACGTGCACGCGTGTTGGAGCCGCTCTATTCTCTAATTAAGGTACAACTAGTTTCGATTTCATACCTCGGACTAGACCGCCCGTTATTCACGTAACCGCCATAACGTTCGCGTGAGAATACGCAACACGCGCGCGCGCGCCGCGAACCGCGAAGCAGAGGGCCTCGCTAGCTCGCTTAATTAGCGATAATTTGATTATCCTGTCGCGGTCAAAAGAGTTCGCGTGGATCGCGGCGCGAGTACACGCGTGGAATTATTTAAACGACCTCGGCGCCGCTTTGTATCGTGCCGCGCCAGGTCACGTGTTCGCTACTTGCGCGCGCGCGAATAATAATAATAAGAAACTTGTTGCGTGGCACAAGTGAATATCAAAGTCCCGACTCGCGCGATTCGTCGGGGATCTCTCTATTAAGAGTACCGTTACTTGAACGCTTCGCGTTCGTTAAACGCGATACTTTGGGAATCTCGAACGCGGCCGAGACGCGGAACGCGGAACGCGGATTAGCGATCGCATTTCGGAACGACGTTGCTCGAAATGCGTCGAGGCGACGCGTGAGCAGCGTACGTGAAATCGCGACGTGTGCACACTTTTGAAAGCGCGACGGAGCTTTCACCGCTTGCGCGAATTCGCAATTAAAATCGAAAGTTCTCTCCGCGTCCCGCACTCGCGCAAGCGCACTCGCGAGAGATCCGCCCGGGTTTCTTCCAGGATTTTCCTTCCTGTGCCGGGGCGGGGCGGGGTTCTCCTACTTTTCATTTCGTATGAATTGGACGCGATGTCTGTGTGCGCCACGCGCACAGGCACAGGCTCGGGCAATTAGCCGCGTGTAATTGACTCGATCCGAACGTGAACGGCGCGATTCGACGCGCGGCGGTTGCGTTCGTGGCGAAAGCTGGACCCGATTTCTGAATATAGAATCTTCTTGACATGATTTCTGGTGAAACTTATCAGCGCGAGGAAAAGCCCGCGCTCTCGCGCTGCATCGAGCTAAGCAAACAGATCGCAAACAAATCGGGGATACCGTTTTCTCGTTCGAGCGAACGATAATCGCGTCCCCGTAATCGTGAGGATCGTGTGGACCTTACGCCGCTGCGATCGGCATTGATGAGCGCATGTTCCTCATTTATACATAGATCTAATAAGGATCGCGCATCGCATGTGCAGCCTCGACATCCTCGATCGCACACACGCATCTTTTTCCAGGTCATCTCCATCAGACCGAGCCTCCTGAGGAGCTTGTGCACGCCCCAGAACCTGGCCACGTGGCTACCGCTCCTGAAGGACGCCCTGCTTCCGGTCTTCCTCGCCCTCTTCGACAAGATGTTCTGCCGATACGTGGCCAAGGTGTACACCAAGCAGGACCACGCGAGGCGGCTGTCGCACGGTACGCGCGGGCCATCTCGCGCGTTTCGTAACGTTCCGCCGCGACGCTACGTGATCTCCATCCTTTAAGCGAGTCGTTGAGCGAAAACACACGCCGCCCGTGGGAAAGTAAGATTCCCGCGGTGCAACGTGCGATCGTGATACATGGCCGTGCGCGACAACCGGCACGAATCTTTCTCCTTAACGACGCGCATTCGTGCGATTCGCTCGGTCGAATGCTCTTCGCGTTTCGCAGCCTACTCGCATCTCATTCGCGCCTTTTCGACGCGCTCTCCACGCATCGCCGCCGATTTCCTTTTGTTATTGGATTGGAACGGTCAATGCGCAAGCCTCGATCCCGTTCCCGAGTTATGCGGCTATTGGAGAACGGAAGTCGTCAGGACTGGCGAATCTCGGAGCAACTTTAGCGTTTAGGAATTAGATTAGCGGAGAACTATCAAGTTCAGGGGGATCTATCAAGTTAACTTTCTTACGGGAGAACGGTACAGTCATGTATAATTTATAAAATCATCGTCCTTATCGTGACGAAAGAAAGCGCGCTGCAGCGCATGGAAAACAAGGTCCCTCTCTCTCTCTCTCTCTCTCTCTCTCTCTCTCTCTTTTCTTTCTGGAATAACGACAGAATTTCACTCGGTGTTTTCTCTTTCAGGCGGCATAGACGGCAAATTTCGACACTTTGAGCAGGACACCGAGTACAAGCTGCAGTTGAATCTGAATCACGGCCTCAAGTTCCCCCTGACCAACGGAAGTCTCTACGGGCGGCTGCACAGCCATCAGAGCAGAGGTGAGCGGATGTCAACGAGGGATCCAACGAGCATACTTCGATCGATAGACGGATAGTTTTTTCTACCGGGACCCGCATTGTTGATCGTTTCATGCAGGCATCGTTAACGCCACTGGCCGGACGCATCGGCGTAGCCACGCCGAGAAAGTGTCGCGCTTCCGTAATCTAAAGTGTCCATGTTCCATCGTTATCGCGACCGATGCGTTACAAGTCGAATGCCTCGATACGGCGCTTTCACGATCGCTTCCCTTCCATCCACCTCCCGACCATCCGATTTCCGGGTCGGACATTAATTGGGAAATCGCGAGCGTTGAACGCTCCGCGCTACGAGCGCGCCGAGTCACAATCGTCGGCTTTCGCGATAATGCGATCGTTTCTGGTTACTCATCATGCTCGTTTGCAGCAAAGACCGGCACGGTCACCATGGGAATCCAGCAGCACTATCCCAGAGCGCAGCCGATGAACGAGGACGGCAACTACGCGTCCTTGCCGGCCGAGCTGTCGTCCTTTACGAGCTCGACTTTCGAGCCGCGTCAAGAGAGGATACCCGAAGTGCCGAAGAAGAGCTCGACGGAGCAGCAACAGCAACAACAACAACAGCAGCGGCAACATCAGCAGCAGCAGCAGCAGCAGCAGCAGCAGCAGCAGCAACACAGCAGGCGACCGAGGCCGAGCGAGGACCTGCACGAGTTCGCCGGTAATCGCAGAAAGATCGGCAGCACCGACGTCTTCGGGCAGAACATGGAGAACCTGGTGCAGCTGGAGGACTCCGTGAACAACCGCAAGTTCCAGGCCAAGAGCCTGGACGAGATCCGCGAGGAACCGTCGAGGCGACACACCAGGAGCGTCCTCGGCCTGGAGAATCTGATCGCCGGATTGGAGAACAACCTGCCGGAGCAGCATTACGCCAGAAATGCTCTGCGCAGGAATCAGAGCTTCGACCAGGCCAGGTACTCGCTCTCGTGTATCTTTCAGCCTGCACCTTCACTTTTAGCCGTGCCATTAAGCCGTCGTCACGATACGCGCGTGTGCCGTGCACGGCTGGAAAGTGAGACGCAAAGTTTTCTTATAAATTATTCAAAGTGCGCATTTCGCGCACTCGTACGTCATACTTGTGCGACGCGAAGTCGTAGCCACATCGTCATCTCGTCTTCTCGCTTCTCGAGACGCACGAATCTCACGCTGCGTACGTAATCATCTTTTCATCTATGCAACTTGATACATCGCGGATACAAATGCTTGATGTATGCTCAAATGCGAGTAATCTGAATACGTACGAATGTCTATCGCGTCCGTTATTTGATATCGCGCGGCCGAATATAATCATAACCGGGCGCGTGGTTCTCACGATGCCCGGTCGCTTTCAGATATTACCGACCGATGCTCGACACCAGAACCTACAACCTGAAGAAGGAGGCTCACGCGAGCGAGAGCGTTCGTCAGAATCTCCACCTGAAACAGGATAATCCGCTGCGCTACGACGGATACGACAGCTCGGACGACGAGAGCTGCGACTTGGAGAACGGCGACTTTGACACCATGAGCTCCTGCAGGAGCAGGAGCAGGAGCTGCTGCTCCGTCACCACCGTTGCCAATGATGATTTCGAATATTTCCAACGTAAGGGGACCAAGGTAATTTCAGCTGGCCAGCATCGAGTCCCATCGGGGACTCATCGACTCGACGACGCTCGAGCGCGTTCGACATCCGCTAAATTCTGGAACAGTGAAATCAGGGTTAATTAGCGCCTTTGTATCGCGTACCGCTCTTTTCCTTCTCGACTCGAGACTCGCGACGAGACCCGACGAGACTTGGCATCATTTTAGCTTCGACGAAGCTGCCGGTCGCTGCGGTGAAAACGATCACTGGCAACGCCGGCAACGATCGGTCTATCGCTGCTAAACGCGATAAATGCGAGAGAACGCAGGCACTTTCACGGAGGATGCGAGGAAACGCATCGCAGAAAAACCGCACTGACGGAGCGTTTCATCGGCCTTTCCGCGCTCGCTTACGTAATCCCCTATCGTGAGAACGTGCTGTCTTGCAGGTGGAGTTGCTGCCCTCGAAGCGAGCTGGCGAGGTAAAGGCCAGCATGCGATCTTTCACGCCGCGTATCATAGAGAACGGCACGGACGATCGGGAGAAATACGGCAGCAGCCGCAACGCGAAGCTGCTCGACACGAAGCCCAGCATACAGTCCTATCACCTGAAGAGTAAGAGGATCACGCCCGGTTTCTCGATGAACGACCTGGACAAGCTGACCGTGAACGGGAAACTGCCGAATCTCTCGATGGAGAGCCTGAAGAGCATCCTGAGGAACTCGGACGTCAGCTACCTCGACAACGGCGACATATGCAAGCACGACATCGGCGGCTCGGTGCCGGACTTTAAAAAGATCTTCGTCACCGAGTTCATATGAGATGACAGGATAATGACAGAACGGAAAATTGTACCGCTGCTTCTTCTTCTGATTACGACATGGTCGTAAGTGCGCAGAATTTGCCTCTCGAGGCAACCTCGCTCCCCGGAAGCGAAGCTATCAAGAACGAAATGATTCCGTTCGTTGCGTGTTCGCGATGGAGATCTGCGGAACGTAAATTAAAGCTAAAAACTCGGATTCGTGAGAAAGATACGATCGTCGTGAACGTCGTTGGCGGCCGATCCGGCTGCATCCCGTCTCGAGATCGATTATTTAATCTCACTCTCTCGTTTCTCTAACGTGAAATTTCGTAAGAATTCTTCCTGTATATCGCCTTTGTCGTTATCGGCGTTGTCGTTCATCAATTGCGAGCTGCGATCGATGATTGCCGACGAATGTAAATGGAATTATTTCATTTCATCGAGCGCATAGACACGGCCTCGTGTGCGTGCCTGTTTCTGTAAAAATTTCTGTGAAACATCTTGCAAAGCACGGACTCATTTCGGGAGCAGGGAGCGAATAATATGGATCCTTTCGAGTCATTTGTACATATTTTGTATATTTGTACCGCAATGTCTGATACAGCGATATTACGTGCATACTAATTACGCGTGGCTCCACGCGCTGAGGCGCATTCGTTTGATTGTCATGGAAGTGACGTGAGCAAATTGTATAAATTTATTGCAAATATATTTTATTTCTAGGTCTATGGATAAGAAAGAATTCACCCCCTCTGTCACCGCGTTGCGAGCGAAGAGAGAAAGTTAACGAAGCGGAGATCCCGCGTGCCGCCCCCGCGTTGTCCGAAAGCTAAAATTCCGCGTCGCGATTTCGGCCGAGGCTAGGAAGTAACGAGGAGGAGAGAAAATGAAAGCGACAGAAAGGAGGCCCAAACGATAAAGCCGCAACGTGCGCCGGCACTTGGAAACAATAAATAATCCCTTTTATCGTATCGGTTGCTCCACGCGGACAACTTCGTTCCTTTATCTCTGATACCGGCGCGATGCCGACGATGTCGGCCGTCTCTCGGTCGTCGGCCGACCTGGTCGTCGCTTCTTGGACTCGGGGAAGAAATCGTTAGCTCCGCGTCGGCCTGTCGCGGCCCGGTTATTATTATTTCCTCGTCATTTTCTCGTTTTATCGCGGCGCTCGCTCGCTGGCTGGCATGAGCTCACGCGCTAGATTACAGCTCACGCCCTCCGTTCTATCGTCGCGTGATAGAGACGCCGTAATCTCCAGGCTGCACCGGCCGACGCTGTCGTAATTGCCTAATTAAACGATCTATCCTAGCCGACCTACCACGATTTATTATGCACACGTTGACTAGTAATACACGGTTTGGCATCGTTGATCGTAAATCCTAACTCTATGCGTGTTGGCCAGCGGCGCGGAAACGCTCGCTCGCGATGGCCCGCGCTAATGACCCACATTCGCGAATCGTGACATCATGTTTCGCATTGGACGTTGCTGAAATTTATCTCGTTCTCGTCAGCGCTTCCGTGAGATCTCATCCCGCTGCGGGATCTCGCTCGGCTCCAAGTAATTGCACCGTTCTCCAGCTCCCTCCAGCGGCTGGAGGGAACCGTTTCAGCGGGTTGCGTAACGCAATTCCGTTTGCACTCGGACACAAGTGTGTATCGCGTGTGCCTTGGAGCAACGCCATCGGCTCGTTAACGCGATTTGGACCTGGCCGTTAACGAGAACGCGTGCATCTGCCATCGACAAAGACCTGCCTTCGACAATCGCTCGCCTGGCGTTCTCTTTCCCAAGGACGTGCGCGGATAATGATTCTACGTGCGGATTTGTGAATGCGTTTCTTCGCGCGTCTCTCGGAACCAGTAAACTCTCCTGGCGAGAGTCTAAAAATAGTGCGCTCGACATTGGACTATAATACACAGCCACGTTAAACCGGCGTCAAACTGCGCTCTCGCGTCCTGTCCTGTCCTGCCCGCATAGCGGACGAATTTATCATATCGAGGAATACATCCGCCTGCGTGCGCATGCGTCACATGCGCGTTACATGGACCACACTTGCAGCGTCCAGCGAGCGTCCGCGAAAATTCATTAACGATCGTTCATTCGCGTATTATGCAACCGCCAATTATGCAGATATCCTAACGAGCCCTGTGCAGCTATTTAGCAGTCTTTCGGAGGCAATCGTTTACCGATTCACTGACAGATTGACTAACAAGCGAAACGAGCGATGATTCTACTCGCGGATGAGTTTACAGCGACTCGATCGATTCCCTAAATTACAAAATAATAATTTCCCTCGTCTTAGTATCCACGTAAATATATATATATATATATATATATATATATATATATATATATATATTATTTCCACTCGCATTCTTTCGCATTCGCGCCCATCTACCTCTCCCTCTCTCTCTCTCTCTCTCATTGCGTCTCGCGAGCTCTACATCAGCGCATAAAAACTCGACTCGATACTGGCACACTTTGGTATAGAACCGCGCGAGGCATTCCCGATCCTCGCGCCCGCCCGATCCGCCGATCAATTACTGACGTAGACGAGATCGCTGCCGCGGAAGATGGCCTCGATCATGGACTTCCGGTTAAACTCGCCGCCTCTGGACTCCATCGCCGCCACCAGTCGCTGATATCGCTTCCATGCGGTCACCGACGCCGCTTCCTTTTCCGGCCGGTCCTTAATCTTGCCGTACACGTCGTCGCCGTTGTCGACCGCAGCCTCGGAAGTCTGGCAGGCGGCCTCTGTGTCCGGTATCATCTGCAAAACATCCGCGATCCGTTCAATCGATATTGTCCGGCGATTCCCGGCGGGGATGATCGATGAACGACGAAAGAGAATAAAACGGGAATCGTCGCGAACGTCGCGCGCAACATTTATCGCAAACCGCGCAAATCATCAGCGTGAATAGGAAACAAAAGTACGGCAGGCTTCATCTCGCGTCTCAGAAACGGGAAAGGTTCGTTGTCGGTGTCGGTTATTGATCATCGAGAGGAAGCAGAAAAGGAAGAAGATCTCCGTTACTGAGGATGCTCGCGAGGGATCTTCCGCTTCGGACTTTCTTGGAGTTCGTTCCGGCCTCCATCGGATTGTCTCGCGGAATCGGGCGGAAAGAAATCCCGCAAATGGAGGGAGGTTTACAGAGGGGTTCGTGCGGAACGAGCACAACCGATGTTTGCAGGACGCATCGTAGACACGTGTAACGCTACCCTAAAGCCCGTGTCTGAAATCAATACTCGAACGGCATTACACTGTTACTAAGGATTCCCATTCCCATTGCCAGATTCCACGTCGCTCGCATACCACTCGAAGCAACCCCGAGTTCAACGACCAACGAGCGAGCTCGTGTCAATAGCCGTGAGATCGTGAGACGGGCGATCGTGGTCCTTCATTATCGTAGAAGGACTAAACTGTTATTCGCAAGCCCCGCGGAAGGAAAGATCCAAGCGCGATCCAGCGTCGTCCGACTTTTCACGACTGTCGCTCGCTCGACTGCAACGATTAACGAATTACGAACAATTATGCGACGGAAATATTTATCGTGTGCATACACGTACGCGTGCATATACGTCCAGCCATTAGAAACGGCGCGATGTAATTAACAGATGAATTAATAATCGCCGGTATGCCGGCCATCGACGCGTAAACGTATCGATAACTCACATCGCGTCCAATGATATCTCGCATTGGAACTGTGTGCAATCCCGCCGCGTGCCCGATCGAATATCGCTTTCGTATCAATCGAAAGCGAGCCGAGCGCGAGTCATCATCCGTTATCGCGAAACTCGTTTTTTTTTTACCGTCCCGATTAGACGATTAAGAGAATAACGATGAATATCCGGCCTCTAATCGCGTGGTGCTCGCCGCTCACCTTCGATTTCTCGCCGACCTCGTGACCCCTGACGTGCGGCGCGATCTCCGGATGTGTCCGCTCCTCCGCGAGACTTGCAAATCGGGAGGCGACGACGCGCGACAACGCCGCGGATTCAGGCCAGCGCGCGGTCCAACAGTAACTGAGGAAGCTCGACCAACGCGTCGACCATCAGCTGGATCCCCGCGATGACTTTTCCCCCTCTGGTGGTGCCCAGAACCCACATGTGGCTACCATATGGGAGGGGGACGGCGGACGGGGTGACAATAGCGTGTCGAGAGACACGCCGGTTGACGCTAAAGGGCCCGTCCGTTCGATTCTCTCGCCTTCCTCCCTGGTTTTGTTCTACCTGGACGATCTACCTCTCCGGCAGGAGCCTCTTCGGCTTCCAGTTATTCGGTTTAGCAATCCAGCTGGCCGTTCACGGATTCCCGCGAGGCGCTCGCCATCGCTGGCGAGCCCGCGATCGATGCGAGCGGCTTTGTGTACGTCTCTAGTTTATTACAGCGGCGTCGCTCTCCTCTTCAGCGCAGTCGTGTCCCGGCAAGAGGAGCTATTATCGTGCTCGATCCTACAACCGCTCGCTCCAATGTTCGATGTCACGTTTAATATCGTACTCGAAAGCGAGATCAACAGGCTATTGCTATTTCCTCGACATTCCTGGAAACGGATTCCATTCACGTGTTGTTGTATCTCCCTCGGTATTTCGATTCCTTATCCTCAAATGATATCGCAGATCAGGAACGTAGAGCGAGACCCTCGGCTTTTGCGCCATATATTTTATTCCGTCCAATTGTCGTCTCTGTTGGAGCTTCAACGAGCTTCAACAGCCGCAACGGGAGCGCGAACGGCGGCTTCGAGCTCGAGCGAGGCGCGTTTAATTCAAGGCGCGTTCCGCGAAGGTGCCGTGACGAAGACCGGGCCACTATAGGGGTCGGCGGTTCATCGTGGCAGCGCCGGGGGAATCGAGTAAATTGACTGAATTGGCCCGTCCGTGAACCGTACGGCGACCAGCGGCGTACACAGATACGCGCGATAGATCCCGCGTTGCGTAACGGGTCTTCGTCTCCTCCGCGTCTCCTCGGAGCTTGTCTCTTTCGGACCCAGCGGGCGAAAGATTACGGGGGGATGCGGAGGTATCATTTGTCAAATTACGGAAAGTCTCATCCTTGGATGAGAGCGACGATGAGGGAATCGCGGTGCGCGCATCGCGCACTGCAGCTGTTTCCGTTCATGCGGGACTCTACATCGGCTTATCGCCGATCAACCAGATCTTCCCTGGCAGCAAAATCTTGGGATTGGGCCTCGAAACGGAGGTGCAGAGTTAACCAAGCATCGCTCGCGTCGCGAAATTTATCTCTTCAAGCATCGCGCTCGGCGGCGCGAGAACAGCGCAAAAAATTGTCTCCGAGGCTAAAGCGGCGGAAAAGGGTTCGTGCATCTCACTGTACAGCTGGTCGTAATATGCCGTGCATCAAGAAGACGGAGGATATTAAAAAAGAAAGAGAGAGAGAGAGAGAGAGAGAGAGAGAGAGAGGAAGAGAGAGGGACAAGATGCGGCTTTCCTCGCGCGTAATGAACGGTCGTTTTGTTTTGCGCGTCCATCTGCCGGCGAGGGAAAAATGCTCTCGCGCGAACTCACTCGGGAATGCGCCGCGAATTTTAATGAACCTGCCCGAAATTGGCCGGCGGGGGCTCCAATCTCGGCAGCTTTTCGAGATTGAAAAGCGACATCCGAGCCTCTCTGAACGGCTCTCGCAAGCTCGTACGGAGTTTCCGATCTTGCGAGGTCGCACGATCAGATCGAACCCGTATCGTAGCCGTGAATCGACCCTGGCGCGATGAAAACTGATCTTTCACGAAATCCGCCAGATGTGGACTTAATGGGCAATCGGCGTGTACTGTTTCGCCGCGTGCGCGCGGAGGGCGCGTGCAGCTCTATAATGGACGCACGACGCGGCGCTCTCACAGCTGCCGGAAGCATACAGCTGCTGACTATAGAGCGCTAGTAGCCGCGCGAAGGCGACAGATCGGACCTGGCTCGGCCAGATTGGGCCTGTTCAGCCGGGTATGAATGCGTAATGCTAAACTTTCGAGAATTTTCCAGGGAGATCAGGAGTGCGCCGACACGGCTAATGAGCGGCGTTCCGCGAGTGCGCGCTGGGATAATCGGGACGGTTGATTGAAATTGGAAAAAAGCCGCGGAACGAAACAGGGCCTGGGGGACCGCGGACGGACGGCGGGGCCCACCTTTATTTTCGAAAAATAGCGGCAGCTGCCCGGAAGGAACGATCGCGGCGAGGCGAGACGAGGCTCGTGCCGAACACCTTTCCTCGTCCCGAAATCGGGGGCCCGTGGATCCCGGGGCGAGATTTCTGAGATTTTCCGTTGAACGTAAAAAGGAAGCTTTTTACGCGCAAACTACGTCGTCCGTCGCAAAAGCCGTGATTACAGAAAGGGAGGGAGATCAATCGGGAATTTCCTGCGCGCTAATGTTTGACCTAAAATCCCCGAACTGCGGGAAACAAAGGAGCCAACTTGTCGAACCGGTTCCTCTTTAATTCGCGACGTGCAACGTTAATAAACAAGATTGTAAGATACCATATATGCAGATTCCGCCGAATTCCTTGCGTCGCCAATGCAATTTACGGATAACGGCTTACGATTATTATGGCGCAAATTAAATAATTTAAAGATTAAATAACAATCGCTTCGTCATGCGAATCGGGGCTAATATCAGCTGTAAATCAGCCTAGCCTAAATTACCTACGTGTCTGGATTTACTTTTCCAGATTTATGCGTGCCGGACGAAAGGACGCCGAAGAGAGAGATGGCCGACGCATCTGCCCCTCAGAATTATCTGCGTCATCAATTGCTGAGAGCGCAGACCTGTCGCGGCCGTTATTAAAACGGCAATTAACCATCGTCTGCGGAAAAATTGTGACGTGCGTGCATGCACGCGCGGATCCGCATGGCGCGCGTGCGGCATTTTGCTTTTTTCCAAGAAATTCCTTCGTTATCTGCCGTTTGTGACGACTCGTTTGCACGTATAACTCACCTCTCAACCCATCGCCATAAACGAAACTCGCAGGTGTCTTCAATGAAGAAGTTGTCTCTCTTCCCCCCCTCTCTCTCTCTCTCTCTCTCTCTCTCTCTCTCTCTCTCTCTCTCAACTGATAATAAATAATTTCTTCCGCCTCTTCCACGCGAATTATTCCCGCTTTATCAAGATCGTACCGCCACAAAGGCAACGTAAGCGTGGCCGCGAAAAGAAAAGACCGAGAGGGAAAGGGATTTCGATTTATTATCCTCAAGAAGATCCTTGAATAAACGGACGAGTAGAGAAGTACATGAGTAATGAAACGGCGGCGACGCTTAAGCGATCGAAGTACCAACAATTATTAGATTAACGTCCAGATTAGATTAATAAAGAGGATCGTAGAGGAGCACAAGCGCTCGTTCGAACGGATTACGCGCGAAGCGTTAACTTAACGATCGCCGCAACGAGAGTGCAATGAGCCCGATTGAATGCAGCCCGATCTACAGTGCGAGCGCTCGGAGCGCTAATTAAAAAAATTAGGCAAAGAGAAAGGAGGTACGCGTTATACGGAACCGCTTTTCGTGAAAAGCCCGCGTTCGCGGAGCGCTGACAGTCGCGCGCGCATCTCCACGATCTCCAGGATTTCCTTCCGATCAATGTGACCCGCGGAATGCAACATCGACGGCCGCCCGGCGGCGGTGTCTTCCCAACCCTTTTTTCGTATTCTCACCCCCGCAGCTGACGAACCGAGCGGGATACCACCTGACGGTTACCACCCGGGACAGCTGTTCTCTCCCCTTCGCGGAGTCCGCGCGCAGCACCACTTCCCTACCTTCCCCCCTCCCCCCGCCATCCCGGACGTCCCGCGTCGACGGCGGGCCCGGCGCGGCCATCAAAAAACCGGGACGATCTCCACGTGGTGGAGAGGAAAAAAAGAAAAGGAAAAAGGAAAAGGGGAGGGGGCAAAAAGAAGAAAAAAGAAGTCGAAAAACCGCAGAAGGCCTCGTCCCGGCAGAATGTAGGGGTCGGGGCGAGGTAGGGGAGTGCCGCAATGAGCATCGGCGACGAGTACGAGCATGGGACTGTCAAACGTCCCGGCGCGTTAATCGTTATCGCCTATCTATTGTTCAAAGTAACGTTCAACTTACGTTACGACGGCGAGCGAGCATAAATATCGCAATGGCTTCTCCATTCGCGCGAACGATGGTGGAATCGACGTCGGCGATTTCAATATCGAGACTACTCGATATCCTAGCCGCGCGAGCGCCGACTCGATCATCCGGCACATCCGGTATTCCTCCAGGAGACGCTCCGCTGAAGCGTCCTGTTTGCTTACTCCTGTCGCCCCCGTGCGACCTCGCGCGTGTCCAGGTCATATCAGCCCCGCGATGCGACCCGGATGACGCGGGGATCGCGGGCGGGCAGGAGCAGTCGGCGGGCGCTCTCTGAGCGATGATCGCGAGGCTGAGACGAAAACGCAACGAGATTCTCCTGGTAACAGCAGTCGGCGGGTCGCTCTACCCCGGCTTATTTTCGCCAGACGCGAACGTCGAAGACAACAAAAGTACCTCGACGGAGCAGATGCATGGCATGTGCTACGAACCGACACCAGATGCCCCATTGGCGTAGAGGAACCCCTCCTCGAGACCGATAAAGGTGCACGGCGCGCGATTCCTTTCAAGCTGGTCGCGTGCCAGATCCACGCTCGCTCGCTCGCATATGGCCCCTTCCCTGGCCCCCCTCGCGTTGCCGCGAGATCGGCACAGTCCGAACAGCACAGTTTTTTAACAATGCCACTTCCAGTTTTCTCCAATTGGCTCGATTAACGCTCTCCCGCTCATCATGAAACGTCGATGAGCGAGAGCGCAACGGAATCGAGAACAAAGATGACGGCGTTTCCTCTGACGAGCGGACAACTGGAAAAGAGAATCGAATGTATCGAATGTCAACGTCAACTCACGCTGGAGACTGCCTTGTTGAAACTTTTCATTTTATTACAACAGCCTTACATCGATTCGCGAGATCGAGCGCGACATATACGCCCGGCGTAACGGCGTAAAATATCTCGAACACCCCGGATGGATCGTCTCCTGGATCGTCGCGCGCTCTCAGACCGATCAGCATCCAGAATCACCAGAGTCACCGGAATTACGTTTATTGAGAAAAGAAACACTTAATAGTACAACGTTCTTTGCGTGTCGCATCGGAGCGACACGTCCACGCTTGAGGACATGGGAAGACGACAACGAGACAACGAGCTTAATTGATTTAGCGGTCGTTTATTTACTGGTCGGTGTTTTATCTACAGTGATTTATTGTAAAAGTAACAATAGTCGTGTATATAAGTTAAAACGGTATCATACATATGTACACACATCTCTCTCTCTCTCTCTCTCTCTCTCTCTCTCTCTCTCTCTCTCTCTCTCTCTCTCTCGGCCGCTCTCAGCCACGATCGACCGCGTGGGAAGAGCACCACCTGCCAATCGCGGCGGGGAAAAGAAAGGGGGGAGGGCGGCTCTGAAAAAAGAAATGTCCTCGCGGTCGCATCCGCGATTCTTTCCGCGCGATCGATCATGCCGTAAGATCTCCTCTCCGCGAGTGACGTGCGATCGAGGCCAGATCGTCGATCCCCAGTCACTCGCCAGGATCGGTTCCTCTCTCGCCTCCCATCGTCTTGCGCTGCTGCTCGCTTCTTCTTCTTCTTTGTCTTCTTTTCCTTTTCCCTTCAGTCCTCCCCGTGGTGGACTATGTGATTGAAGTGCATCGGCGCTGCATCGATAGACGCAGGATGTCCGATCGATGCGAGGAACGATGATCGTTCGATCCGGACAATAATTGAAACGTGGAGACTCGCGAGCTCTCTCGCGGCGAGTCCTCTCGCGTCCAAGCAGGATCTGCTTGAATGCCGCTTCGCTTCGCTGGATCGATGTTGTCAGCGAAATACGCAGCCTCGATCGAACGAGGAACTCTCGTTGAATTGGCCAATTCCCGCGTCCGATTCCTTGAAGCCTGAACTCCGAATTGGAACTCCCGTCTGAACGCTCAGCTCTCGTCCGAGCGCTCTCCCGCCCGAGTGATACACACGATACACAGTTTTCGGAGCTAAAAAGGTTTCCTATTGTCGATATTATTAGCCAATCTTGTCGTATACGATCCGACTGACATTCAGTCGCCGACAGAATGCGGCAAGGGCTCGAAGAGAAATCGATTACTTAATTGGCTTAATTCAAATCATTCGCGCAATTCGAGTACAGTCCTCCTCGTACAGTTTCCTTTTTTCTTGTTTTCACCGACGTTCACCGAGGTTCCATCGGTCGTTTCCGACAAACGAAAGCGCTTCGCTACGTTTTGTCGGCGATTCACCGATGCTAATCTCGCGACACTTGCCGAGTATCGGCTACTTAATCTATTCTTCCGCTATTCCTTGTTATCCTGCTTATCGTCTCAATTGTTTCGCTCGTCTTTCTACATATAGATAGACTAACCTAGAAATTTGTTCTAAGAATAATTCTAATTCTGATTCCGAAGAGCCGAATGAATCCTAAATCGGAAATACTTTCTCCTAATCTCTCATCCGTCATCTGCCATCTGCCGATCTTCAGGGTGGGGAATTTCACGAGGAATTAAATGCTCCTTTGGAAATGGGAGGAGAGATTATCTCAAGATCCCTAACAAGATCTTTGAGGCTTACCGCTTATCGTGGAAAAAGAAAAACGGCGTCCATATCGATCCAGCGTATGGACGCGCTCACTCGAGAACGAGATAGCGATAATCGAAGAATACGGTGATCGAGCGGCACTCGACCGATTACATCTCTCAGTAACGCAAAACAGCATCGAGGAAAAAGCAAACGTCTCGCAAACTATTCGATCGTGAAATGAATCGCGAGTCGACAAGAGGAGATCACGATGAGATTTTCCTCCGCGATAACAAGGCGAAAACGCCGCGCGAACGTTTCCACGACACACGATGGGGTGTTCTCCTCCACTCGCTGTAATTAATTTTATGTAAACGGCAAGAGCGATTCATCCCGGATCTCTCAAGCTCCTCGAACGACGCGCGTCGCGACGAGCGACTTTATTCGCTCGCTACCTTCTCTTCAGCGTCCCATCAGTCCAGGATTAGGCTCATGTCCTGCGACTTGGTCTCCGTGTAACCGATGTACGCCCTCTCTCTTTGCAGATCCAGGTGATTCTTCATGGCGATGACCGCGGGATGATGAAGCGGCAGGCCCTCGTCCTCGACGAGATAACGGATCGCCTCGGTGGCGCACGAGTCCCATCCGGTCGTCCAGGAGTCCTGTTGGCTGCTGAAGGATCTTCCGGCCTGCGTAGCTGCTGAACCGTCCGGCCACAAGCGACGATCCCGATGGAAGCTGTCCAAGTTCGTGAACTTTGTAAAGCCTGCACCTCGCTCGTCGAGTTCGTCGACAAAGTCGACATCGCCTCCTTGGATCGGTGCTTTCATCGGATAGTCCACTCGTTCCTGAAGGCAATCGTGGCCGAGGTAACTCGTATCCTGAACCATGTCCACGGTGTGCATCGAGCCTCGTGCCTGATGCATCTCCTTGCTGCTGGAAGCTGAGGATTGTTTCTGCGAGTATTTGAGTTCTTGCACCAGCGAGGCGGCGAGCTGATGAAGCAGCTTGGGGTTCTCCATGCCTTCATCGTCCTCGAGCTCATCGATGTCCACCTCGACGCCCTCGTCCTCTGACGATGATAGGAGATCTTCATCGTCGTCCTCTTCCATGCCCAACAAGGTCAGTAACCGCTTAGCGACATCTGCGCAGGTACAAACGATCCAGATCACCCGCTGATACAAGAAGATTCAAAAATTATAACGTAAAGCGTCCAAGGACTCTGCCTGGATGAAAGCAAGTCGGAAAGTAGTTGAATCAAGAGTAAGGAACGGTTACGGTAAGTAAGACTGGGATTAATTGAGACTAAAGTAAGGCAGATTTAATGCTCCGGTGGGATTTCGCGGGAAACTAGACAGGATAGTAACCAGCTCTTTCTCTGGGCCAAGTTGATTCATCCAGGTTGGATCTCTGTTAAGTGACTCCCCCCTCCGATCCTTCCGAAAAAGGCGAAACGGCACGGATGCACTTGCACTTTGCAAGCGAGATCAGCGACGAGAGCGAGATGCACTGTCGTAATAACCGGACCGCGATTCAAGACTGGTCCACCACGACGCGGCCAACGGCCCGGTTCTGTGCTCCTGTGGGAATCCTGCCCCATAAACGTCCCACGGGAACTACCTGTCGACCGAAACGCTCACATCCGCCCTGCGAATTGCCTGAATTTCGCACGAGTCTCTCCTCTTTCTCATCTCCCTCGTCCGTGCGCGATGGTGTGCCACGCGAGACGGTGCGTCCGTGCCGTGCGTGTGCCCTCACACACTCTCGCCGGAGCGAAAAGGTCGTCCGGCGAGGGTAACTGCGAGATACCTGTTCCTGGGAACCGGAGCGATCTCGATATCGGAAGGTGGCGATCAATTAGACCTCCTTGCCTCTCCCCGAGAGCAGGCATCGAACGAGAAACGACGTTGCAAAGCGATTACAGGAACATCCAGTTTTACGTGGATAAAGGGGATAAGAGGGGACACGTTTGCAGGGCTATATTCTAAAAAACTCTCGATCGCTTTCTCGCTCCATCGAGTCAACGAATATTTTCTTGAGCGAACTGACTGGATTTTGAAAGTCCAATGCAAAATCGTATCGACCCGTTCAATTAAAAGTTCATCGATTACGGGCACGATTCGGATTCGACGCTTTCATCAGTCAGGCGAGAGGGGGAGGGAGAGAGAGAGAGAGAGAGAGAGAGAGAGAGAGAGAGAGAGCTATGCAGTGCGTGGACAGATTGTATTCGATGTTTCATGCCATTCCCATACTTCCCTCCCCGACATGAGTGTATTCAATCAACAATCTTTTTCAAGCAGATAGACGGACAGACGGACGTACGGACGGACGGACGCGCGTTACGCTCACCATCATCCTTCTTTCCCCGAGGCTAATAGAAAAGTCTGGAGCAGCGGGTCTCGACTCGCGGGAGCGAGTTCGTTGATTCTTCTTTTTCTCGATCGTTTCCCCCCCCCCCTCCTCTCTCTCTCACTCTCTCTCACTCTCACTCTCGCTCTCTCGCTTCGTCTCGCTCGCTCCTCTTCGTTCTCTGTTTCTCTCTTCCCCAGAAGACGCCAATGCGACCCTCCTTGCCGGACGTTCCCACAGGGATACCCGGCATTTAAATGTCCTGTTTCCACACTCTGTGGGACGACTGGATTGGATTGGGTAAGGTTCAGCGACGATTTAAAGGGACTGAAGGGCGCCTAACGAAGGAACCGTTTGTTTCTATCCCCCTCTCCCCCCGCCGCCGCCGCCCTCCCCAAAAAAAAGAAAGAAGAAAGAAAGGGAAAAAAAAGGAAAAAAAAGAAAGACAAAAAATGTGTGTACACACACACACACACACACACACACACACACACACACACACATATCAACTATAAAAATAGTAGAAAGCATTGCGCGTCGACAATGCGCGCGTCGTTAGCGTGCGACAGGCAGATCATGTAAGATTCATGTGTATAAGATACAAAACGCGAAATTACGACGCGTTTCTTTCAAACGTTACTCGACCGCGTGGAGAATAATTATTTCCGGCGCGCGTACGTGTAATTATCTGCAAACAATGACGCGGATCATTTACCCGCTGGCCCTTTCGGTATCGGCCGAGCAATAACGCAGCTCGCGATAACGCGAGTACGAAAGAGATTTTAGCGTTGCCGATGCTTGACGAACCGTAAAACATTATCGCTTAAAGTGCACGCGCAGGATCAACACGGCCGATCAATCGGCGTTATCGTGACGACCATGAATTTGTTTACACGCGTTTACGATTCGCGTTACGATTTATGCCGTTTGACGTCGACGCCGGGAGATCGCCGAGGAGGAGAGCCATAACTCTCGGCCGGTGAATAGAATTTCTTGCGGCCGTGCCGCAAGTATAGAAGCCGGTATTAGCATGGAGAATTCATATTTCAGAAGAGAAGATCGGAGAGCGGAGCGCGGAGTACGAGCGCAAAGTTGCACCACCGAGCGTTCCCGTGATTAATGGCGCCGACCTAATAAATTTTAATGGCCGAGACGTTCCACGGGAATAAATACGGCCACGAAATTGCGCGTGGTTCGCTATTACGCGCGCGATATCCACGTCATTTGCAGCTTATTAAAAGTTTTAATCGAGCCGATCCGAAGCGCCGGCGCGCTTCTTCCTCGCGTCGCGCTCTCGCCGAGCCGATCTTCGCGAAAATCTCTCCGCGCTCGGCGGGCTAATTGAACGGCTCTTGCACGAAAGCGAAAGCGTGATTCTCTAAAGTAAGATTCTCCGCGGGAGATCACGCGGGGAGAGGAGGAGGGGGGGGGAGGGGAGAGGAGACGGCGCAATCTCCCGGCTCTCTTTCGAAGGGACGAATGCGCCATTGCGCAAGCCGCTCTTGGCGCTCGATTAAAAGCGCGCGTTATTAACCACTTCGCTCGTCGACTTTGCGAGTCGAGATAGCGCGAATCGCGCCTGTCTCGCTCATCGAGTCGTCGTATCGAATAGGTTAATGTTATTGTTACGCAAGATAAAACGGTCTTCCGGCGGAACAGGCCGATACGGAGATTGTCGCGCTTGTCGAGCCCGAAACAAGTCGCTCTACGACTTCCATCGACTCGTCGCAGCGAACAACGCGTTCCCGGGGAGCGAGCGCTTGCCCGGGATAGACGGTTGACGTCTGGTGACATCTCCGTTTTGCGTTTTGAGGGTGCGAAAAGGAAGCGGAAGTCTCCGTGCTTATGGAGACTCGATTCGTTCCGTGCCGCGCGCCTCGTAATGAAATTTCGCGCAGGTACGGACAAACGGGGAAACCCCGGGCTAGACGCGCGATTCGGCGCGCATTTCAGAGCACTGCAGCTGCGTACTCGGATGCACGTTAGCGCGTCAGCGTACTACCGGGATACCGATGCCCAATCATCGGGCGGAATCATTGATAGTCAGGATTCGTAGTTCTAGGCGGGAAAGGAAGATTAGATGGTCATTTACCTTGCACGGCGGGTGAGATGCTGGTGACATCGGTGGCCAGATCGATAAAGTCGTCCAATCCTCCGCCATCCCCTCCGCAATCCATCATTGTGTCCTACGAACATCAGCAAAACATATCTTCCAGACGACGAACGGCGTAGAATCGAGATATCAAACTCTCAAGGCGGATGGAAATTATCACTCCGAGAAAGCGACTTAATCGAGATCCGCGCGCGATGTCGTAAAATCGATCGGTCGATCGCGATGAGAGACAACTGGCAATTAATCGCGATGGAAACCCATCCGTGAGAACCTCGAAAGACTTCCATCATCGAACGGATCTTCCGACTTCCGATTAATCATTCGCGTCGTGAATTATTGCGAGCCGCTCAAATGCGGGATTATTAAAGCAAATCGGTATTCGTGAAACTTTCGCGCAATGTCAACGACGAGTCGAACGTTCGAAGCCGCCAATTTGCCATGAAACTTCGTAATCGCGTAATTCGCGAAGGGAACCGCATTCATGCACGCTGCATTCGAGCCCGAGAAAGACTTTCCCCGAAATAATCATCCGCGATAATACGCGATTGCTCGATCGTTCGAATTATCACGATTTCTCTCGATACTCGAAACGTAACCTTAGATATGAAAATCGTCAGTCGCAAACTGCGACACGAAGGCCGATGGTCTTTTGATATTATTTCTCAAAGGTCATTTAATTTTATTAAATTATATATTTTTATTAAAAGATAAAAGTATCAGCATTGCGATCGATGAAAATGCTTGAGAAAAGATCAATCATATTCGAAGCAATGGAGCGAAGATTTGACGATATCGCACATGCTGACGATGATATGATTACATATGATGTATGCGTTAATGATGCGGTTTAAGGCGGAAAATTCACAGATATCCCGACAGATTTCGTCGATCGAGCGAATCCTCATTTGCACGCGCGCGCACGTTGTCGTTCAGACCTGCAGGCTGCAGTATTCGAATCTCGAATGGATACCCAACTCGTTTCCAACGGGTCGGCTGGAATCCCTTCCTCCGCAAGTCCGCACGCATTTCCAACAATAACCATAAAGCGGAGCTCAACGGTAAAGAAATCGCCGCTACTTTCACCCATGTTTTGTATCACCTAATGGTGATCCGCTCGTCGAATCATAGCGGCAACGATCGACCTTACCTAACGATTCTGCTACCGACCAGCTCCGAAGGAGCCGGGTTTACGAGCGACCTTGGCCCCCTTGTAAAACCTCGAACGGTTTATTGTTTCCGAAAACTGCAGCAGGTCAACAAGTCGACGCATCCCGTTTTCCAGTGACCCAGTAACCGGGGCAATAAATAAAACGAACGAAGAAACCGCGGACGGACGGATAGCTCTATTCTCGTGGCTTCTTGATGTGCCGTCTCTGTCCTTGAGGGGGGAAAAAGAAAAAGAAAAAAAAGAAAGAGAGGAAAGAAATAAAAGGGAGAAGAATGGAAATCCAGCGACGAGAATCCAGCGTCCAGAATTACCGCGGGAAGTTCGGCTCGATCACCATTCCGTGATGAAGAAAGGGAGGAGAGAATTTAAGGGGTTGACCGGTCCATTGGCGGATAACGGCCGCGCGAGCATCGTCATGCGATACGATGCGGATTGCCTGCATGACGGTGAGGCTCGGTGAAAGCGACAACAGCGGAGAAAGTTCGTGAATGGGTTGAAACGATCGTACCGTCGTTCGTGATGGCGGCATCCTGAGGAAACTGCATCGTCGCGAGGGAAGAAAGGACGAACGGTCACGGCGAAGAGAGGGATAATCGGCTAACGTTCCGGCGAGAACAGTAACGAGCTCGGGCTAACGTGGCTGTAATTCGCGCGATGAGGAGAATTCGCGCGATAAGAAGAAGAAGCTCGTGCACGCTCCAAGTAACGCGAACAATGTAGTAGCATACGCGCTAAATACTCGTTGAAATAATTCGTCGAAACGATCACGTTGCTGGCGATGATCGCGGGCGGAATGGCGGCAATGATCGGCGCGCGTTTACGGTATTCGCGATGATACGATGAAATTACGGCCTCGGCTTACCGGCTAACGTCGTTAATGCTACCGGTTCGCGGCGAGCCGATGCGCCTTATTATGCGAGATTTCACGCCCAGCAGCGTTCTTCTAATAGCCATCGCGATCACGAGGAATTGAAACGTGCGCGCCGAAGAAACGCGCGCGATGATCGTTCCGTTCGACTTAAGTGTGCCGGTCGCGCGCTAATTATCACCATTACGGGAAATGGCCCGTACGAGTTGCAACGAGTTGGCCGCTCCGCGTTCCTCGCTAATTGCTCGCCGCTATGGAAATGTATTCAAGGCGAGCTCGTGGGACAAAGTCGAGGATGCTCGCCGATCCGAGCGTGTCGAAGGCCCGCCGATCGATCGCACGATCGAGGCATGCAAACGAGGGTCGATACTGTAAATTTCCGCCGTTAATAAGGACACGCTTTCTCCGCTTATCAGCGGCAAGACTGGGAATTAACGGCTGAAAACGGCCGAAACGCGAAGGAAAAGCAAAAGTCCGATTTCGTCGTTGATGTCCTCTCTGCTTCTCTCTCTCTCTCTCTTCTTTTTATCTATCTAAAACGGATTATGACGAATGTTATCGCGAACTTTGTCGCGAATCGATCAACACGTCCACAGATCGAGTTTGCGACTTTGAGAAAGACTTCCGAGGATTCGCCTCGATGAAGCTCGATCGCGATCCTCATTAAGACCTGTCCGATTAATCGATGATTCGCAATGAAAACTTTGAAAAGCTTCGAAAGACTCGCCTCGACGAAGCTCGATAACGTCGCGATCTTCAGACCTGTTCGATTAATTCGATGCGCGCCAGTCGAAACTTGAAGAAAGATCAAAGACCCGATTCCTGTTGATGTTTTCTTTCTCTCTCTCTATCTATCTATCTAAAGCGGATCTAAAGAATTATCGCGAATTTTGTTCCCAATTAACCCGAATCGAGTTCCGAATCGAGTTGGACTCGATGAGCTTTCGTTCGCAACGAAAGCTTTGAAAGACTCGACTCAATGACGATCCTCGTTACGACTCGTCCGATTAATTCAAAGTGCCTTCTAATCGATACGCGAGACGAGGATAGATCGTGTTCACTATCACTCTCGTCTCCGTTGGAAAGATGAATGGACCGCGCGAGTCGTACGCTCGCGATGCGATCCATCTGTCGATCTATCGATCCCGATGCAGAATCGCGCTTTAGGCCCGATACGCAAACAGCTCGGCGATAGCGATCGGCAATAAACTTCGTGCTTCTCGCTGCGCCGAGCATCGTTGTCGACAACCGCGAGGAAACGAGAGCGTGCGCGTATTAGGTTGCAATTGATGCACGCGAACGAGAACGCGCGTCCCTTCGTGGCGTTATTCGGGCCATCGATCGCCAGTAAAACGCCAGTGTTTAGCTAACGGCTCGCAGACACGCCCGGCCAGCTTCGGCTACGCGCGGATGCCATTCCGATAGAATCGCGAACACTCGCGACACGCGACTGCGGATCTAAATAACGAAAAGTCGGAGATGCCAGGGCGACGTTCGAAACGAGATATGAGAATACGCTCAAATACGCTGAAACGCTTTGATCATCGAGTACCCATAATCATCGAGTATACATAATTACGTTTTTTACGCGAGCGTTCCTCCGCTGTGCTGAAATCGCTGAAATTTTACGCGTACAAATTAATCCCTTGAAATCTCGATTTCATCCTGTCGATTCGAAACCACCAAGTTTCTATCCAGGCCAAGCCAGCTGCCCGCATAAATCGCTTAAGTCTAATCGAAAATGATGGAGACGATATATTATTCATCAAAATCTTCCCCGCAATCTTTCGATAAATTAATCTCGAGATAAATCTCGAAGTTTGAACTTGAAAAAGCGGGCAATTAATTTGTACGTTTAATTTATTTAATCATTTTACATCTCGATCTCGACAGTTTCCATTAGCTCGTTGAATTAATGCGGCCACAAATTAATTCCACGTTCTTGGACCAATTCTTGAGCCAGTTGTTTGAAAAATATCGCGGCTGATCACGAGAGGGGATGCAAATGTCGACGAATCGACTCGCATCGATACCGACGCATTTTTCACTCGGATAATAATAATGTAGAATACTAATAATAAACAAGAACAACAACGACTACGACGATAATGATAATGATAATGATAATGATAACGATATAATGATAATAATGATAAACGGAGACGCTCCGATTAAGTTAAATCGGTTAAGACACAAAGGTAATTGCGTGTTTCGTCCTTCAGCTGCCTAAAGCCAACTTTCATGTAAGTGGGATTTTTCTATTCTGCGAAATGCTACTTGAACATAGCTCTGGTCGGATGCAAAGCGAGGTAAAGGAAGGTAACTTGCAATTTTCGTCCCGTAGAAGATTTGCCGCGGAGCAATTTTGCCACGCGGAGGCCGCCGGCTCGCCTAATTAATCCGTGTCGCCAGATAATAATTGCGCGTACGACAGGAATAAAGGATCGCGAATAATGGTTGGCACGGCAATTTACGTGCCGCATGCAAATAAAGCAGAAAGGCGATCAGGTGCGTCACGCGCGTTGCCGGTTGCGGCTGTGCGCAAAAATTCGTAATAGCCCGCGCGTCGCCGGTTTGTCATTCGTTCGAGTACGCTCGCGGGATATCGAGATATCGCAACGACGAAACGCATTGCGCGCGTACAACGCGCGATTAAGCCTTTCAACTCTGCCGCCGACCATAGTCGCCATCTCGCGCGATGGCCTGTGGATTAAGCACAAGTTCCAAGCACCGAGTACCCGCTTCTATGTAAACGCAAAAACGTTGCCGGTTTTTTTTCGTTTCTTTTTTTTTTTTTTGGTTTTTGTCTTTTTGCTTCCGGGAAGCAATTTCGATGGAATCGCCGAGGCTGCCGGCGTTGGAAATTAAAATAGAAAGCAACGGGACGCATGGCAAGACAATGGCGATCGCTCTTGGCATCGATAAGCGGATATTCCGCTGCCGCAAAGGACTCGTCGAATTCGTTAGTCACGGGCGATCACTCCGAATTTCGGAATTCGGAAGTAGGGAGCCTCAGCCTCGCCGTCCCTTCCGTCAGTGCCGCCGTTCTCGTCGCTACGCGGCCGAATGCTATAAATAGAAGGCAGGCGCGCGAGTACGGCGACGTAACGTAAGGGACACGTTTGACCACTTCGGTGCAGTCAGTGCTCGTCTCCGCGCTGGTTGCCAGGCGGACGGACGTAAGGGCGCGAGGTGTCGCGGACGATGCCGCCGGTATTCCGAATTCAAAGAGCGCCGCGCCGACTTGGTGGTCCTGGAACAGCCAGGAGGAATTTCGAGGAAAAGCCCCACTATCTCGCCGACTATCTCGACATTTAAGCGAGAACGTGAATGAATCGCTTAATTTGTAAAGGGCCGCCTGTACGTGTGCGCGCGTGTGGCTCGAGTTTAACCGGCGGCTTTATTGCACGGTGCGGCTCCGCTTTACCTGGCCGCCTGCACTCTCGCACGCGTTCACGCGGGTGTACGTCATCGACGTGCTTTCTCCGTGGGATTAATTACGCCGCGCGAGTCTTATTCGCGAAAAAACAGGATCTGGTCGTTCTAGCACGCTCCCGTCGTTCCGGCAGGATCGCGGAGGAACCATAAATCAAGTTTGAACGAGCTGAGGGACGCCTCGACGAGGCGAAGAGAACGAAAGAAAAACCGACCGGGAGTCTGTAGATTATAAAAGTTCCGGAGCGGATTCGTCGGAACAAATTCGAGCAAGGAGAGAGAGAAAGAGAGAGAGACTTATTGCGCTCGTGCGATAAATACAAATGTCAGGGAAACCCAGGAACCGAAGCAATTCCAGAGCATTTTATGCGAGATTGCACTTCGCGAGGGATGCTTTTCTCTCGCCAAAGTCCCCGAAAGACGCCGCGCGAACGTTGGGGCTGCAGTTAACTGCGGAAGGACCGGCGTGTCCCCCTCCCCCCTCCCCCCGCGCGATGGGATTCGATTTGAAATTATAATTTCGGCGCGGCGCCGACCCACATAGAATTTAGAAGCGAGAGAATCCGAGACGGCGGAATCAATGTACCGGGACAAATAAGCGGAAAAATTACTCAGCTCAAGACGAGTAAACGGACAGCTCGAGCCGAGGAAAGCGCTTACGATCCAGCGCGCGAATCCGAAAATTCAAGATAAATCACAGAGACACAGAGAGAGAGAGAGAGAGAGAGAGAGAGAGAGAGAGAGAGAGAGAGAGAGAGAGAGAGAGAGAGAGAGAGAGAGAGAGACAAAAAGAAAAATAGCACACAGATATCGGGCCAGCTAACGGGTCAAGAGCGGGGAACGAAGGGGACGGGATTCGGGGTTCGGAGTGGGGGGGAGGGGGAAACGCGCTTAGAGAACAGCGATTTCCGATGGTGCGATTCTCCGTGGTGCGTGATGCGTTTTTCTCCGTGGAAAAACGAGTAATAACGGACGCGCGCATAAATCGATGCATTCTCCCTCCCTCCCTCCCTCCCTCCCTCCCTCCCTTGTCCCTCTGCCGTTAACAGTACGCGTACGCGGGAAGGGCCGGGAAACGGAGCGGAGCGGTTGAGAAAAACGGGAGAAGAAGGGCGGCCGGTAATCCTCTCCGCGTCGCATAAATCGCGCGTATCTTGCGGATAGAATCGGAACGACGCTCTCGCCGCGGAGCGGCTGGACGGCTCGGCGCGCCCTTCGCTTTAATGGAGATTTAAATCACCAAACGGAGCGGCGGAGGCTCGTCTCCTCGTCCCATAGTCTCCGCGCGAAACGTATCGATATCCCCGCACGGGAGGAATGGGGGGAGGGGGCGGGGGAGGCTGCGCGATTATCGAAATCCCTTGGTCCAGCGTGCATCCCAGGTGGGGAGGGGAGGGGGAGGGGAGGAGGAGAAAACGAGAGAAAAATTCGTTTCGCAATCGCAGAACGAGAACGAGCGAGCGAGCGAGCGAGCGTGTGCCGCGCGGCCGGAATAAAAAACCGCCTCGGCTGTTCGCAATCGATTTCGGGCAGGTGCGCATCGGCAGCCGAACGCATGGCGCTCGCGACGCATTCCGCGCCACGATCGTAAATACGGACGACTATCCGATCGGGGAGTCGGAATCTTTTCGGGAAGAAGTGAACGGATAGGGAAAACTCGTCGAATCTCGTCGCGAATGCTGCGAGTTTCCCTGCGCGATGCATGGATGAAAATTTGGCGCGGCGGAAATGCGGATACCGTTTCGAAAGAGCGACAGAGAAGGATGAGGAAGGAATGACTCGGAGCGCGGCGGATGTGTCATGTCGTGTAAAAGCGTCCCAGGCGCGCTTGGTGCGTTCGTTAAAGGGACACTTTGTATCTGCATCTGGGGATTATCGAGTGGCAATTGTAAGAAAGATACTCGCCAAGCTGGAAAGGTTACATCAGAGAAAGAGAGAAAGAGAGAAAGAGAGAGAGAGAGAGCGATTCATTCAATTCCACGCGATACATCTCGCGATCATCTCGCCGCTACTATTCCATTACAATCACGTGGCGTGCCGCAATGGCGTTTACGTAACATCAATAATGCGAAAATAGCGATTAAACGTGCGAGTCGACACGAGCGTCGTTCCGGATCGGACTCTGAATTGAAGGCGGTGAATTGCGGCGGATAAACCAGAAAATATCGAATGCGATTGTAAGTGCGGTTTGCGATTATCGAACTATCGAGCCTTGGCGATGACGCCTCGACGTCGCCTCGCCTCGCGTTGAAAACAATCCCGGAGATCGATCCGAATGGGGGATCCGCAATGAACAGGCATCCGACACTCGCTGTCGCCGCTGTGACTGTCGACTCTGCGGGGTGATTTAAATCCGTGTCCGGCTTCATGTCGGGAATTTCAAGCGTTAAAGAGACGCGGCACGACCTCCGCTCGCTCCGCGACGTTTCTGCAGAGGCTGTTACGTACCTCCGACAGGGTGTCCTCCATCATATCGCTCGTGTCTCTCATGACTGCCGATGGAAACTAGCACCGACAATAATCACTCAACGCCCACGACGATACGTCGTCCACCTCCCCGCCGCGGCTCCTCTCTCTTGATCTCTTTATCTTCCTCTCTTGCTCCTCCGTTGCTCCTCGCGCCTCCGTTTCCGCGCCCAACGTGCACCGATGCCCTCTCCCTCTCTCTCTCTCTCTCTCTCTCTTGTTCTCGCTCTCTCCTTCGTCTGTCCTCTCTCTGTCTTACCTTCTCGCGCCGTTGTCTGTTCTCTCTCTCTCTCTCTCTCTCTCTCTCTCTCTCTCTCTCTCTCTCTCTCTCTCTCTCTCTCTCTCTCTCTCTCTCCCCCTCTTGTCAAGAGATCCGCGGAAGTCAGCTACGCGAGAACGAGAAGGCACAATGACAAGTGCTCGCCTGCTGCAGCAGCATCGAAGAGGAATTCCTTCGTGACGTCACGAGCAAGACATTTCTTCCATCGGTGACGGGCGGGCGGTCTCGCGAGTTCGTCGCCGCTCGAATTGCTGCGTGCCGCTGTTGCACGGCTTTTGACGGATCGATCGTATCGCGACGTGTCGCTCTCCTGGGGCCGCTCGCGGCACTCCGCCTCTTCTCGGATCACCGTCGTCGTCGTCGTTGTCGTTGTCGTCGTCGTTGCGATTATTCAGCGGAGACGCGGCCAGCCGCGCGAGTCCGCGCTATGAGCATCCGAATGCTGATCGCAGATTTGCGCGAGTACTCGCGCGAGTGCTCGCGATTACGTGCACCGACCAAGTGCACTCACTCACTCATTCGCTCACTCGCTCGCCGCGTGCAATACCGCGTGCGATACGCGCCTCGTGTCCCGGACTTACCACCACCACTACCACCACCTCGGTACTCGGGTACTCTCGGTATACGCTCGCTCACGCCGCGATCGCTCACCACGCGCCACCGCTCGTAGCTGCGCGATCCATCCAAGTGCGCGACTTCGGAGACACTGACTGGCCGTGCGCGCGCGCTGGCAGGTAACGCTGCGAGTGCTGCAGGTCGAGACCCTCCTGCCAGAAGGCAGATCTGCCTCCATGACGGTCGCCGGCTCGTTCTCTCCCTCTCTCGCTCCTTCTTCCTCTTTCTCCGTCTCTCCCTCGCGCCGGCGTTCCCTCTCCGTTGCTCTGGAGTGCGAGATGCGCGCCAGCTCGTCGCTTTCCGTCACACTCGTGTGACAGCCAACCAGTCAACGCGGAGACGGACGGACTTTGCCGTTGGAAACTCCCCAGATTTTCGACACCGCGGCTCGTTACTTAAAAGTAGCCGCTCAAAAGTAGAGACGCTCTCGGTGAATCTCATTTCAACGGAGCACATTGCGAACAACGGATGAATCCTTTTTTCCTTACGCGTTCATTTATCTTGAGCGCGCTTGAACGGATACGTTCATCATCCGCCGTTCGTCATTGTACGCGCGATTACGTCCGTGGACGTAATTATACAACGGCGTTATGCCGCGCCGCGCAAGGTCCTCCAAATAATTGCCAAGTAATCGATTCGGATGGTCTCTCGATGGCTTCAGCTTGTTTCCACGTCGCAGGACGGCCCTGCGACGTCTGCCTCCTTGTTCAACTTCCGTTCGGGCGCTTCGTTCATCGTCGCCGCGCGCGTCTCTCCTTCTCTCGAGCTCTCTGTTCGCGGCCGCGCGACTTTGGCGGCGCAGCTGCCGCTCGGATCCCACTCCGTGCGGACCTCCTCGCCAGACGCTGTTTCCTCGCAGCCGTCTTATTGTCGCTGGGATGCCTCGCGACCGCGAAACGTCCGGGCGCGCCGCGAATCGCATGCGTCACGATCGCGCGAGCAGAAACACGCTTTCGCGATTAGCCTTTCGCGAGGCTGTCCTCAGGATTCGTTGCCCCGGCGACGACTTCCGTCCTTGTCGCCCATCGAGACTCGATGGCGCATATTGCGTCGCGTGTTGCATGCAAATCGTTGCAGATATGCAGATCGACACGAGCATTATTGTCGCGTTGCGCGCAACGCGACGTAATGAACGTTAATTGTTAGAAAGCGCCGTGATTCGCGTTACTCGCCAGCTTAACGCCCTACCGACGCTCGTTTCAACTCGTGAAACTTGCACCTGCTGGGTGCATACATGCGCTGCCGAGCGTTGATGCGGCTTGGTCGCGGAGACGCGGCCTTTTCACGAAAAGGATGGAAATTATAATCACGCGTAACGCGTTGACAACGCATTACACGTCGCCAACGACGCAATGTAACGATCGCATCGCGCAAAAGAGTCATCCATCTTTTGTGTACATTACGCGTTAATTATACATCACGCGTCGCGTACGAGAGATAAAATATTGCCGGGGCCTTGCAGACACATAACGACGTGAAAATGTAACGCAGGAATGTCTTTAACCTGTTTTACCTTCCCTTCATCGTTAAAGACGCGTGTTCGTTCGCCGGCGCCACAAAGCGGTTCGCTCAGTTCTGCCCGAACGCAGGAGAACACGGACGAACAGCTGCTATTTCACCTGTTCGATACGTTATTTAAATGCTTCATCTGCCCCGATCTCGAGATACCGCGAGATAAGCGACCAGCGTTTCCTGCTTTCTTACAGCTATCACGCCAAGCCCTTCCCTTCTTTCCGAAATTAGTCTGCTTTTTTACTTACTTGAGCTTTTCGACAATTTTCGAGAATTCCGACGAGTGTCGGATCGCGGAGCGCAAGATTGCGGAGAAATATTGCCAAGAGTGAGATCATTTTACTCGCTTGCTTAAGGTTTACTTTTACTTGGTTGAAAAATTCATTTCGCGAATAATTCCTTGTCTGCTTAATCTAATTCTCTCTCTCTCTCTCTCTCTCTCTCTCTCTCTCTCTGTAATATTTTTTAAAAACGCAATCAAACTTCACGCAAACTACACGCATGTTAACATGGAAGAGATCCTAGTCTAGAAGATTTCCAAGATTTTATTCAAAGATTAATCGTCTCTCAGTGCCTATGAATATTGGACTCATCTTCGTCACGTAGTTCGTAAGGTGATCCATATCGAGCGTTCCAATTTGATGATTACGACTGCTGTTCTTAAAAATGTAATGACCGTCTCCGCCGCCAATCAAGAAGGACGGTATCACTATTCTGTACCATTTATCGTCCAGCAAATCTTCGAATATCGGATATTCACAAGCCTGACACCTGTCGACATAACAAAAAAACGATACAGTTGCCATATAATTATCAACCTTAATGCAGGATATCAGAACTGTCGCGTTATCTCTTGGACAAAGCCAGCGAGACGTGCAACGCCGATATAGAGCGATCATAACGAATGATAGAAAAGTAAAATTCCATTTCGATCGAGAAATTCCGTGGAGAATCGGTGAACGATCTCACCTGATTTTAACGTCGACCACAGTTCGCTTTTTGTTCGCTTCGCCGTAAGTTACTCTTAATCCTGACCACGATAGGATTCCGTCAATCTCCAGGATCTAGAAACAAAACAGGAGGGGAACAAAAGAGAGTTTAATCTCGTTGCGATCGATCTGCGTGTTTCCCGTGTCCGGGGAAATCGCGACATGTATTCGCGCTCGCGTGATATTCCGATATTCGTGGCATGATTTCTTATATAACGAGCGCTCTTGTCTTGGAACTCGTCTTTAATTAGAACACACTACACTTGAGTCATGCATAAAATCTAATTATACATAAATCCGAGAACTCCTCGTTACAGACGGCTCTTTATATCGGTATAAGAGATTCGACTGACCTTTTTGATAGATTCTCCAGCCAATTCAATAGTGTCCCAAGTGTTTTCGAAAGGATGGACCATCATCAGATCACCATAAGTGATCACGGACTCCTCGATGGAAGTGCGAATTCCTCCTGCATTTGCACAGGCTATCGCCGCGTACGTCCAATGCGCCTTGCTCTCGGCAGAGTCTACATACTGAAGTGACGCTGAATGTCGTCAAAGCTCGCAAATTTTATAATCAGAGATACAAAATGCAGTAGAGAACATTCCACGCACCGCGTCCACCATGGCGTCGGTTACGAGGTTTCCCAGATTGCATTCCTTGTAACGACACTTGTTTTCAAGCGGGACTCTCGTTTTGCCGATGACCTTCGACGCCAATGCATCCACTTCCTCTTTCCACGGCTTCAAAGCTTCCACGATCCCCGGATCTGGATAAACGCATCTATTTTCAATATCCTTCCAGATATCGCATCGCACTAGCTCGTTTCACGAGCTCGCATAATGAGAGATAGTTGATTCTCGATGTAAACTTACCCTCCTCGATAGATTGGTCCAGAAGAAGCGGGTTTCCGTCCCAGTCAACGACCTCGCCTTGCTCGTCAAACCATACCGTCAAGTTACCCAGATATCTTCAGGGTTTTAAAAGAAATTAATGAAATCGTGTATGTATGCGCGCGCGCGCGCGCGCGCGTGTATGTGTGATTTTGAAACACCGACTCTGATAAATTACGAATAAATGTATCCGTCAAATAATGAAAAACAGATTAATCAGAACCGTCCAACTGGCATTAGATAGAAATTGACCTTTAATGATGAAAGATAGACTCTTGATATGCTTTCGGTCGGGTATCATACTTTGTATAAGCAGCTGCCTGAACGATGAGCACTGTTCGATTCGTCTCGCTCTGCACGACCACTACGGGATATTCGTCTTCCGGTGTGTCAATAAATGGTGGAGGACCTGCGACACGGTAACTAACTCTTAATGGCATTTGGCAAAACCATCATCACAGTTTCATCACAAAGAAGAAGATTGTTAAGATAATATGACGATAATAATACGATTGATTTCTGAGCCAGCCAATCAACGCAGCTTACGTATACTTGAGAAATCTATTTCTCTGAGATCTGTATACGCAGGTATTTCCTCTTACAAGATATTCTTTGCGCTTTACGTTTAAGGAATATCTGGATAAAGAAAGGTATTTATAGCTACATAGAGACCTGTGTAAAGAAACGAGTGCGAATGACCACCGACGATTACATCGATCAAGGGACATTCCGCGGCCATCCTGCGGTCCACGTCCAATCCGCAATGGCTTAAGACCACGATGATGTCTACGCCTTTCGCTTTTAATCGCCGAGCCTCGTCATTAACCGTCTCCACCTCGTCCAGGAACTTTAGTTTTTCCGTACTCGCTAGCAACTGAAACGATACAAAACTGTGTTCTTTTCTCTCAACAGAACGTTGCGTCAACGCTCGGTCTTTAATCGAGGTACAAAGTTTCTCACAGTTTGTGGAAAAGGGAGAACAATACGATCGCGTCTCAACTCACGTTTGTCGTTGACAGGATGACACCGATGATTCCAATCTTGGTACCGTTTCTCTCGATGATCGTGCTGTTCTGATACAGGCCCTGAAAGGCAGTTGAAATTGATTATCAATTTATTCGGAAATGGAATTCACCACACCTGGTACACACCTGTATAGTTGGCTCCTCGCTGTCATCGATGTTCGTGACCACAACTGGCGCTTTGACGCTCTTGAGAAACGGGACAACGCCTTCGACTTTGTTATCGAATTCATGATTGCCGATAGTCTGTAAAATTATCATAACGGATCAATGGCAGAAATGAAAGAGAGATTAGAGGGAAAAGTTATTATTTATTATTCATTGGAGCCGATGACGGCTCCGTTCCATCAGCAGCAACGCTGATCCAGACGCAGCGAATTCCAAAAGGGAATTATTGGTGCATCGCAATTATCGATCAAAATTGATTTTCTTTTTTCTTTAGTTTTTAGTTTTCTTTAGTTTAATAGACTTTGTCTATTATCTTTTTCTCGTTATCGCTCTCACATCGCTCTCACCAAATTCCGATTCTTCCTCGATCCGAGATAACGAAGAATCGCTGAGATAACGAATAACGGTAAGTGCAGTGAAATCTAACTTAAAAGTATCGTATCGCAATTGTAGATGTGATTTCTTTTTTACCATGGCGTCGTGCGGCAACATGTTCATGAACAAGGCAGTAGCGTTCCAACGATGGACATTGTACCAGAGAGTACCCTGGAAATGATCGCCGGCGTTCAGGAAAATCGCGTTCGGCCGTTCTTCGACGAGCTGATTGACCGCCGTGTAGACCCTGGCGAATCCCCCCACGCATTCCTGCTTTCGATCTTCGTGGCAGGTCCCCGAAGTCGCGCTTGTCTGTTCGAATCTATTTTTCAGCACATGTAATTGCTTTAGAAGTCATGCTTCGACGCTTCAACGAGCAACGCGATCAACGCGAGCGTCTAGCGAAGGAGGAGAAAAGCGAGGCTAAGGCCACGTTTATGACAATTGCCTCTGAATCCTTGACTCGATGAATTTCCTGCTCCGGAGCCAGAATAGCCAATCGATCGCGACAAGGTGATCCGCGGGAAGCGTTCCGCGGAAAACTTGTGTTCAACTTTTGAAACGGCTGGCTATAATAATTGAACAGTACTAAACAACAGCTTACAATACTAAATAGTGTAAATCAGAGAAATAAACAAGAGAAACAAAGAAGACAGATTACAGATTTAGGTTCACATTTGTTCACTGATTAAACCGAAGAGATATTCGCACATTTCTGTTGCATGCATCTTCCGCATCAGCAGGAACAATAAAAAATTTATGACTTTGAAACAGCATCATAGACTCTTAATTTTACTTAATGAGATATGATACGACGTACAATCACGCTTTTGTATCCCTTCTTCGGCATATTACGCAGTAGGCGATTCTATCAATAGCTTCACCATCGGCTGGCAAAGTAAACGCGATTGCCAGGAAAAGAATTGGATTCGACTGCTCACCTAGCATGGAAATCATTCAAATGTATCAGCGACAGCTCGAGCAGGTCTGTTCTGCCGGGATAAAAGAGCCCTCGTCCAGTGAAGCCCCAGCAGACCTGAAACGACAACGCGAGCAACGGTAGCCAGTACATGCTGCGCCTGCGAAAAAGAAGAATATGAAATCGCGATATTCGCGAGTAAACGCGAGCATGTCACAAATGCATGCGATAATACGTAATGAGAGTGCAGCCGTAATTCTGATACGGTCCTCTGTCTTCTCGTGCTTCAAGGCTGAAGCTTCAGCTCGGCAAGGCTTCGCGCTTGCCAAAGCGCGAGACGGATGTCGGCGAGAAGACTCCGCGAGTTCGTCACCGGCCGAAGTTGTTTTTTCAGCCACGGCATGTTACGTGCGAGAACGTGCGTTTTACTCGACTCGGAAACGAATAATTGCGCTTTTTGCAATGCGCAGACCTGACGGCGGTAAAGATAATCGCTGCGCGGGTAAATCGCACCGAGGATTATATAATCCGCAAAATTCAAATTAATTTCATATTCTAACGATCGTCGTTATCGCGATGTAGGAACGCGACATCTCGGTTAATCTCCGAGCTGATAAATAATGGATTTCGGGATATCATAATCGGCTCGCTTCAATGATTCACGTCCTCGCCAGCGTGTAATTGCCATTCTCCAGCGACGAGTAATCAAATCACACATACGTAGCAAATACATATGCGCCCGCAAATACAATTCGCGTGCAATTACTTTTACGAATACCTCTCGCGCGATGAATAGCTACTAGCTCCAAAGCTAAGCCATTTTGTTTTCATTCTCAAGTCTCATTCTCAAGCTCAAGTCTGATCATTCGTATCGCAACGAATATCATTGCAATCTTCCAGGAACGCTCGCTCCTATCTTGCATATCCTTCGCGATATTTCCGATTTTTCTCCCTCTCTTCCCCCCTCCCCCTCCCTCTTGAAAACGCAGTTGAGGGAGCAAGGAAGCCGCCTGTGTGCCGGAGCGAATTTTGTCATTGGGACTTATTGGGACTTACGATTGTGAGTGGCGCAGGATATTACTATGCGGATATTACTACGCGACGTACAAGGATTGCATAAATTCAACTGTACGCGTCAGCCTCTCACTCCCACGTTCTCATTAATTATAACGCAAAGGAGAAACGAGCACGCGGAATAGGTGTTTCCACCAGACTGCGCGTGATAAAATAATTGCGCTGGGATAAGTAGCCACTTGTATATGTAAACTCGCTCGCTAATTCGCTCGAGCAATGCGAATGTTGTTTGTTGGACGTTTAATCGGCGAGACATGTCTCGCTCATGAGCAATTGCCGATGTAATAATCATCGCTTACCGGGCGATCATCATCCGGGCGAGAGCAATCGCGTTCGGCGAGGCTTGCGATGGATCAGCGGAAGATAGCTGATGAGATGCTGCGAATGTGACGGCGTTAGAAATAGATGCAGATCGAACAATAGTTGCGCCTGGATGAGATGAACCTGTCCGAGGAGGAATAAAGCGGTAACTCGCGTGTCGGATATTCGTCGAGAACTGCGCCCCGTCCGTTTTCACGATCTATCTTCACTGTTTCCGTGAAAGAATGTTGATTATCAGATCTCCTATCTCAGCTGAGCGATTACAAAATGTTTCGGCGACTCACGAGCGGTGCGAGATTGCGACGTTTCAGCTTTCGCTGTCGCTGTGACGACAAATTGTACTTCCGCGTACGCAGATTAATGTAACAGATTTATTACGCAATTATTACTTTACGCGCGACATGTTTCGAATGGATTTACAAGATATTGGCGCAAGATATTGCGAATCGCAAGATGACGCGAATCCGCAGAGAAATTAGAGAAATAGAGAAATTAATATTTATGGGAAAACTTCAAGAGCAAACGTTTGCTTCTATTTCATTTATTCCGCTGCGGACGTGTCGCGGCTTACAAAGTGTTCGTTTTCTTCGGCTGGTGCTTTCTCTTGTTCAAGTGGGACATTATTTACACTGCTCCGCTCGATCCACATGATAACGCTTTATTAAAAGCGAGTAACATAACGAGTTTGCGCTGCTCAAAAAATAAAACGGCAAATTGATTTTATCTCTTCTACTTTAACATACTTATTCGCAAATCGTCAGAATGCCTTCAGGCGTGATATTGATTTTTAGATTATCATGCCATCGCGTCGTGCCGTTCGCGTATCAGCGCATATCAATAGCACGCAATTGTCGCGATTGACGCGATTGATTTTGTATGTCGAGAGTAAGCGCTGCGGAATACAGCGGAATATCGACATATCGTCACGATGCGGACTTGCAATGAGGATTAGGATTTTCCCAACTCGGAAAATTAGGAGCGTAAATCCTCGATCCTCGCGGAGACATTTGCCGAGACATAATTTCATCGCGCCCAGCTTTTAACATTGGCGAGTGAATTTCTGCGAATGAAGATCTGTCTTCTTAGCATAAATTAATTGCGCTTAATGCGCGGAATGCATAATACATGAGGAACGAGGAAAAGAAAGACGCGATGATGAAAAGTCGTTGTTGCTCCGTGCGGGAAACGCATCGGTTGAAAAATACCAACCGACGTTCTCATTCGACAGACTAATTTGAGCGATCAGCGTCGCCGACTCACTTATCTACACAAATTTATGCGCGATATTGAAGAGAGCGCATGCATGCGATAACGCGCTACGACGCTGGCGGTTCTCGCGAGGTCGCCAGAAAAATGCAGGAAAGAAAAAGACGCCTGCTGCAATACGCGGCGTCCTTAGATAATTAACACGCGTGATCGCGATGCCATTTCCGTATCAGCATCGATGAGATAAGTCACGCGATGGCCTGCGAATGTATTGTTCAAGATTTACTCGCGCTCTCGCGCCGCTGCTCTATTGCTGCTCAAGCAGAATTAGAATTGTCCTATATCGCGCGCGCGCGCGCGCGCGAGATCGTAACGCGCGACCAAAGCGGCCTGCCAGCAGACGAATCGCTTTACGGTACGATGCCCGGTTATTTCCCGTTGACAGGATATGTAACGGAGATGAATCGCGAGCAAAAGGGAGCGCGAGAGCAAGGAAAGACGCGGTGCCGCCAAGATTGCTGGGCAATATTGCCGGGCACTCTGGCGGAGGGCCGTGTTCCATGTCCGTTCTGTGACGGCGTATCAATGGCTGGCACACAGCTGGTGCCAGTTGTGTGATCCGACAAAACGTATCGATACGTTTCGTTATCGCGGGCCGAATGAATGGCGTTCTCACGCTGGCGAGCGTGGATCAGGGAAGCGTTTATTTATTATCGACAATGTATCGTAGATGATGCAACGTAGATTAATGGACGTAGAGAAAGGAGAAAGCTGGTGAACCGTAGATATTAACTGAAAGAAGCTCTTCCATCAATCGGAGATTTGTAAATCAATCTCGATGCAATGTTAAATTTGATTTGACACAATCCTCCTCTCTGTTCTTATCTTCCCCGGCAGCGAGATAAGATTCATAAAGTACAATTGTTATTTTACACGAGGTTTATATTTATATTACTGATTTATCTTGTATTAGTAACGTTTAATTTATCGTCGGATGGAATAATGAGATATTATCTGTTTTTTTCATCTTTCAATCGCACGATATTACAAAATCAGTCGCGATTAGATGGATCAGTGATAGATTAGATCAGATAATCATTTAACAAATGTTTTGCAAGTTAAAATAATATTTTTCCAATAAATATCCTTATATCATTCTATCTTATCTTGATGATCGTCTCGTTAGAAACTCCCCGGCTCGATACTCCATTAGAATGTAATGAAATCACGTAAGTTTTACGCAATGAGGCGGCCATGAATCACGTCAAGGTGTCACGTCAAGGTATGATAAGAACTTTAATATTATTGCTATCTTCGTAACTAAACAATGAGCCGTGTCGTCATATTATCATCGTTCAAAAGGCGAGTCTCCGACCATATCCAAATATCTTTCGACTCGTTTGTTCACCAGAAACTTTCTCATGTAAACAACAAAACTGTAACGAACAAAACGAAATAAATCCTCGGCTCTGGGATTCTCTACAGCCAGTCGACAATATTCTCACCATCTCCGATAACGGGTGTACAACAGAAGCAATGCTAGAAGCTCATGGGAACCCCAAGATCGGCAAGAAGTCCGGTGGGGCACGGCGATCCAACGACGTTGATCATATTCAGTCGAAGCCGGTCGCCCGACAAAATCGGCTGGTGTCTCTTACTGCTCGCTTGAAGCTCGGTTTCGTGATACATGACGGCGTAAGTAGTGCGCGTGTGACCTCGCGATTATGTCAGTATTTTATATCGGCGCCCTTCCAATTAAAGTGCCGGTCGGTTGAAGTCTCGACATTGTCTCTTCTTCTCTGCTCCGCGGGGTTCGAGACAGAATCGTTCGATCATTTGACTAGGAACATTAGTCGAGGACACTTCCAGCATTTTCCGCTTGACGAAAGCAACAAGAGTGAGTGATCGATAGCTGTTAAACTGCAGAATTCGAGATTAAAGTGCGAGATAAATAAAAGAATGTTCTGCAGAATTCTCCAGAACATTCGATACGCTGCATACCGAACAACTATACCGGACAACTATATACTGAAGAACGATCGTTCATGTATCGTTCAATAAGATATGAAGTTCCTGCGAGATATTCGGAATGATCAAGCAAACGCCTAAAAAAATAGCGTAATAGCGCGATCGTTATCGGATATTAATCGCTCGCGTTGCACGTGAGATTGTATACATGTAAAATATTTACGCGCAGCTTATAACGGTCTGTGCATTCGCGCGTTGATGCATGTATCGGGGTATTGTTCAGTCTCCAGCAATAGCTGAAGGTATTTGTATCGTTAGATAGGGCTCTGTGAATAGAATCCCGCCGATACAAATATTTCTTGTATAAAAAAATCATATCTTATCGCTTTATCCCTATCGCGACGAATTCAAGAACTTTTGATATCCGAAACGATTTCTGCCAAATTCTGCCGGGCGAATAATGTCTTCTTAATGAAGTATATTCCAACGCTGAGATTCGTATTCGAAAATCCGATGAATCTCTTTACGGATTGATCAGGCGTGACGCCAAGCAAATTAAATCGAACTGATACTTGAAACGTGACATTACGAGCGTTCTTGGAGCGTGATTTTACGAGCCGCTGAAATTCTTGGCAAGTACCAACGCGCATTTCGCAACGGACCGTAAGAACCGATGGATTTAGATCCCTGCGCGTTTTGTGAATGTAGTTACGCGAAAAGCGCAAATAGAGATTTATTTCTGTCCAATACGCCCGTACGTTCCCTTTAAATAAACGGCGATTATCAGCGAAATCAGTAAAAATTTCTCTTATTGCGAAAGAAGATAAGCGTTGTTGTGCGCGAGGAAAAACTTCTCCATATTTTTCCAGGCCCTGTGAATCGGGAGATGCGCCATAGGGAGCCAGCGATCGTGAAGCCCAATACGATATTGAGTCTTGCTACACATTTGCTGAAAAGATATTTTATCAGCGGCTAAAAATAAGATAAGTGATAGAGAAGATCACAGATAATCGTGTTCGTCTGGGACCAGTCAAATGCAAGATGTCGATCGTTTCGCTCGTAAACTGCTGCGCTATAGCGCTATTGATACTCACGAATGAAGCTGCCGCAAATCCCATTTTAAACAATGACGAAAATTTCACCATCAGAATCGTTCACACGAACGACATGCACGCGAGGTATTATTCTTTCTTTCTCCGATTTTATTAAAATAGAACAAAGCAAGACGGAAAATAAATCAACGGATTATCCAATCGGACATAATTTTTGTTGCTAAATGCAATGCAATCCTACAAATTTAATATTAATTTCCGCGAAAGCGCTCGCCTTATTCTGCCATTTCGTACGTTGCAATCATACTCTGTGTGACGCTAATAATAATTACCGCGAGTGCGCTAATCGCGAACATTAAAACAGTTGATTATCGTTCCGCGCTCAGATGTTAATTGGACACCGCGCACACGACTTTCACGGGCATAATTTTTGAAGAGAACCATTTCGCTTTACCGCTTTTTAGATAGTTCCTATGCCCTGTATGGCTAGCGCATTATCTGAAACACGTAATCTTCAGGTTTGAAGAAACATCGCAATTGTCGACGGTCTGCCCATCGTGGGACGCCAAGGCCGGGAAATGTTACGGAGGCTTCGCCAGGATCGCGACTCTGGTCCGCCAAGCAAAATCGGAATGGCCTTCGACGATCTTTCTGAATGCTGGCGACACTTACCAAGGTACCGCATGGTACAATGTATACAAGTGGAGAGTGGTATCTGTATTCATGAACCTCCTGGCACCAGACGCTATAGTAAGTGTATGCTGATAATCTTCTCCTTAAAAAGAGATCATTTCTCAATCGGCAAGTAACTTCTAAGTAAATGTAGATGACGCATGGATTATAGGGTATAGGAATTTGCAAATCAGATGCATATAGCGAGCTACATAGATACACATATTAACGTATACATAGGCTAAGTAAGTTCCGATTTGATTGATTTGTGTTATCTCGCGATGAACTTTCATAGAGCTTGGGCAATCACGAATTCGACGATGGAGTAGAAGGTTTGATACCCTTCATACAAAACGCTACGTTCCCCATCGTCACGGCGAATCTGGATCTCAGCAAGCAACCGAACTTGGCAGCTACGAAGCTCAAGAACAGTACGATCCTGAACGTGAGCGGCAAGAAAATCGGCGTGATCGGGTACCTAACACCGGAGACTAAGATCCTGTCGACCAGCGAGAATGTCATCTTTAAAGACGAGGTGCAATCTATCCGAGAGGAAGTTAAGAAGCTGAAGAAACAGGGCGTCAACATCTTTATCGCTTTGGGTCATTCAGGCTTCGAGACCGACAAGAGAATCGCTCGGGAGGTCGAGGACATCGACATAGTGATCGGTGGTCATACGAATACCTTCCTGTATCGCGGTTCACCGCCAGACGTTGAGACGCCGGAAGGTCTCTACCCTACGGAAGTTATACAGAAGAGCGGTAGGAAGGCTTATGTTGTTCAGGCGTATGCGTATACCAAGTATCTGGGCAATTTTACCGCGAGCTTCGACGCTAAAGGAGAAATAACGCATATCCAGGGAAATCCGATTCTCGTGGACGCCAGCATAAAGCAGGTAATTGTTTTAAGAGTCTTGATCAAAAGAGCAAAAGAGCATAGTTGTCTATTACGTGGAAGAATAAAGGGAGATGTCTAATCAAATGCATCTACCAGCGAAATCATTGTGTAATATATAATATAAATAATAGTAAAATATAAAAAGATCGATAACGATGGACCATTTTCAAGAAATATGATGTAATATCTGTTTTTATTTCTGTGTCAGGCTGAAGACGTTTTGAAAAAGATAGCCGAGATGAGAGGACCAATCGACGAGTTGGAGAAGAAGGTCGTTGGGAAAACGCGAGTACTTCTCGATGGAGATAGCAAGAGTTGCAGGCGACAGGAATGCAACATGGGAAATCTAATTTGTGATTCCATGCTTGATTATGTAAGATTTTTCATCAAAGTGATGTAAATTGTTGATATACATGACACCATCGTATCCAGAATTCCGAAGAAGACTTAGCTCTCTTTCTGTTCGTAGTATGCCAATGAATATTTAAGCAAAGATGGATGGACGGACGCTGCTATCGCGATCCACAATAGCGGGAGCATCAGATCATCTATCACTAGAACGAGAAACGACGAGGTAATTAATGCGTTCTTAATATGTTCTTCTTCTTTCGAAATTTTTGCGTCTAGAGTATGTATTTAATTAATTTACAAATATATTTAATTATTACCGTAACAATGATAATTGATCATGTCACAGGTCACCCAAAACGATATTATAAGCGTCTTGCCATTCGGAAACGTTATGCTAAAACTTTCTCTGACAGGAGAACAGATGCTCTCGGTGCTGGAATGGAGTGTTTATCATCTTGAGAATACGACTTCTACTGGAAATTTGTTTGGCAATTATTTGCAATACTCGGGGCTGCAGGTAATTTATCTATCTATGTAAATCGAAAAAGACTATATTTAAACATTGCAAACGTTACTCAGTATCTTTTACTTTGCGGATATTTGCAATGCACATTGCAAAAAAATAAAATTCCAACAGCAATTTAAAAAAAATTAAAGCAGCAATTTTGTGCCTTATTTGAATATTGTTCCATCGAAAATAAATTTTTATTTACAGATAATTTATGACCTTACTCAACCACCGAATTCGAGAATAATTTCCGTTCATGTTCAATGCGCGGCCTGCCGAGTGCCGATGTACAATAAACTTCAAAGAAATGCTACTTACAATGTTCTCCTGACCGATTTCATTGCAAAGGGCGGTGATGGTTTCGATATGTTGAAAGACATTGACAGCGTTTCTCTCGGTATATTTATATCTACATATTTACATTTAGATTTTATTCCCTATGGTATTTCTTCACTAGAAGAATGCTTTTCATTATCAAATAATATGTACAATCAGAGTCATTAAATTTAATTCCTAACAGGTATCACTACGGCGGAAATATTGCAGCAATATTTCAAAAAACATAGCCCAGTACATCCAGGTGTGGAATGGCGAATTTCCAACGTTTCTTCTAATTCAGATTCTAACAAGTATGATTATAAAAACGTAGATAAAAAAGAAACAGATAGATACAATCTTGGAACGACTTATCAACCACTTGGCATGACAATTCTGTTGCCGATCATTACTTGGCTGTTAACAAGATAACAAGAACATTATTAATCTAAATAACTAAATAATTAATTTTATAATTGGACCATGTCTGTAATTTTTGTCGTATTGTTTTGTACAATTGTCCTACCTCAATATTATTTGTGCTTTATGTTGTTATATCTTGTTGTATGTAGAGAAAGAGAAGAAAAGTATCCATATATAGAAAACTATATATAGAATACCATATACAAAAATATAATCTAGGACAATAAAGGAAAAACAATAGGAAGGAAATTTAATTACTTACTTATTTTAATTATACGTAGTATATTGTCCGTTGTAATTTTAATCTCTTTAAAACATTACATTAAAAACATTATATCCAAAACATTGATATAGATATATTCTTATAAATATTTGTGATATATATATAAAAGGAAAAAATATTAATCTCCTTTCTATTATCTCAGACTTCAACAAGTCTTCCCATAAAATCTTTATAAAATATGACTGTTTTATATATATATATATATATATATATATATATATATATATTAATCGTATAAAAACATTAACAATAACATCGTTTTACATCAAATAATATATAATAAAACACGCTCCTATTTCTGGTATGGCCATAATTGTGGTATCTCAAACCTATTCCCACTCAAATCATATACCCTTTTTAATGTCTCGATCACATTGCTCATTTCTTCGCAAGGCATCGGCACATAATCATGTAACACTTGTATCATCTTCAGCAAGTCTTTTATTATGTAAGGCTTATCTTGCATATTATTGTCCGCCGCTAAATCAAAGTATGTATTAAATTTCTTTAATACTTTTTTTATCTTGGCTTTGTCTTCCGGTTTCTTTACTAAAGTCTGCATGTATAATGAATGACATATTGGATTATCACTAAGATACACAATCACTAAATTGTATAAAAACATATTCGCTATTACCTTAAACGATTGTAATCCGTAATAGAGAGGCCAATTTTCCTGACAAGGTATACAATCACAGTTGAAATGATATTGCTTAAGTAGTTTTTGTTGTCTCTCTGCTTTTGACAGAACAGCATAATGCTGTCCGTAATTATCTAAGAGCTATGTAATAAGATGACTATATAAAATGATGTGATCGAAGAACTAAGAAACAATTCCAGCAGAATATAATTTAATACCTGCTCGCCTTTTCGAATGGGATACATGGCATATAATACTATGTGGTTAGGTCTTGAATGTCTTAATACATTTGGATTGCAGCTGTGATTAATTAAACTACAGAATGGCATAGCAGCTAGACCACGTTCCATATGCTCTAAGCCTTGTTCTTCGTAAAACTGTAAATATCAAGTCTAATTAACAAATTGACGAAGTAGAGTCGCAAAATGATCAAACGAACTATCTCATCAGCATATTTACAAAAAACTGAAAGCAGATAAATTATGATAGAAAATGATGATAATAAAAAAGAACTGTCAGTATATATACACATATGGTATATATATATATATATATATATATATATATATATATATTATTAGAGTACTTAGTCGCTGACGTACAGTGTGAATATTGCAGGGAATTGTCTGTTGGTGCCTCAAGATGAGACCGCCAAAAAATGTAACATCATCATTTTTCACCAACACGTTTAAATCGCCAGGCAATTTCGCGCCGAACATTGCAGTGCGCGTTGCTAAAAAGTACAAAATAAAACAGGTATCCATAGATCTTCTGAAAAGATCAGAAACGGTTCTTTTCTCGGTATTTGTTACAAGACTGTACACACCGCTGTACCTATCGCTATGCAATTTTCCATCTCGAGAAAAACCTTTTGTTCGTGGATCTGAAACAATAACGTATCATATATATATATATATATATATATATATATATATATATATATATATATATATGTATGTATTGTGTTCAAATATAAAATTAAAAGATATAATATGAAGATTATCTAATCTATAATCTAATTATCTAGACAAGTTGTCGATACCATTGCATTCGTCAACTTCTTTCAGCATAGTCTTCAATTCTTGTATACCGCCAGCTTCTCTTACAGCAAATACAGCAAGCCTTATACTAAAGAAATCTATATCATAGAAGGCATATTCGATCAAAGGAGGGAAGACAGCACATTCTACATCGTGACATTTTTTCCACTCATTATATCTGCATTTCTCTGAACAATACATGGCATAAGTGCAATAGTTGCAGGGTATATTCGCCCATGATACTCCCAAGCAATTTGAACAATGCGTCTGTATATTATCTTGCTTTAACATCAATGAATAAGGTTTTTCGATAGCAATCACTTCACCTGGATGAATATTACGAGTAGTGACAACATGTTTGCCATAACATTTATTATACTTTATGGCAATTGCGTCTGATGCGCAAGGAACTTCATCGTTACAGGATGTAATAGTAGGAAGAGGAACTTCATTCTCCGATTTTCCTGTTTTCTGCTGTGTGCAAATATCTTCAGATGAGTCTGCTGTTTGCTTTTGTATAGCCTTATGTAAAACCTGAAGTTTTGTTCGTAATTTTTCACAACTTGAGTCATTCAAACGTATCTTGTCTAACCACTGTCGCGCCTCTTCAAGTATATTTTCCGCAGAACGGTTTCCCAAGATCATTAAACATTCAGTTTTACGTACATAAAGCTTCACTCTTAGATTATCGGGATAATTTAGGGATAATGCTCTATCAATATCCTGAATACATTCTGTATGTAAACCTAATTGAAATAATACGGCCGACCTATTAGCATAAGCAAGAGCAAGTTGCTCGGATGGGTAAGGCGCAAAGGCTATTGCCTTTGTATACAATTTCAGTGCATCAACGCGAGTAATATTATTAAAAGCACTTTTGACAAAGATTTTATTGCCTTGCTCTCGCAGATTTTCAGATTCTTTGGCATTTTTTGGCATACCAGTTACATTAGGAACTATATTGTATTCTAGCATAATATTGAAAGTAAATATTACACGTTCCTGATCAGTTTTAAGTTTCTTATATCTATCCGTAAGTTCACGATGCTTGCCTGCTATAATAAGTTTGGCATTCAATGTAGCTAATACTTTATCCATCTTGTTTCCTTAAAGATATATTATACTATAATATTTTTATATATATCTGACATATATCTGAAAATAAAGATAAACTTCTAAATGAAATATATAAAAAGAATAAATAATATTGTAATCATTTCATACTTAGCAAAATTATTATAAATTAATATATTTAAAATGAAATAAAAACATTTTAACACTTGACATAAAATTTGTATTATAAATATTTACCACAAATAGAAATATAAATAGATTTACATTCTTCTATTTTTAATATTTTTTTATTATATTTTATATAATTTATACAATATTTACAATCAGTTAGCAGCATTATTTGCATTATAAATAAAAGCAACATCTATGATAGAAATGGTTGATTATCAGATATTTGACTTGTTAGAGCAAATATAAATAGATTTTTATCTAGAAATAATTACGAGAATATTTATCTTAAAAGTATCATCTGACATTTACTTGCAAAAAACACTCACTCGATCAAGTCGACAATGCAACATAAAATATTACTTGTTCTTTTCCTTTAATTTTTAATCTATAGAAAGACCACGTAGTTTGCATATTTTGAAGCGCGCGAACTAGTAACAAAAGAACACTTAAGATCTAGTAATTATTTTCGACAAGTAATATGTTGGTAGCCAATATCTATGTAATAAGCGGGATATTTAATTTAAAATTTAATTCAATCTGTATAAATACAAAATTGTTTCCTAATTCAGATACGAAATATAAATCGAATATTCCACCACATAGATATTTAAATATCACCAACTACTTAATAGTCACGAATAGTCAAGAATAAATATTAATCATACTTCTGTTCTTACTTATTGATAAGAAACATTAAATCTTTTGAAGAAATTCCTTCAAATTGAAACTGCAAATTTTAATTTTATGTATAAATTCTTTAAGTGTGAATTAAAATTTCAGTTCTGCAAATTTTCATTCAGATTCCAATTTTAATTATCAAAAGAAATCCAGATTTCCAATCGAGTAACATTTCGTTGAATTCTTCGCGCAGTCTCGGTACCGATTCGTAATTAGAAGCATTATGTACATTTAGGTCGTCAAGACGACGCATTGACTTTAAGATCTTAGTACGACATACGTGTTCTTAACCGATGAGTTTATCGCTGATAACAATCACTGAACAATCATCGCGCTTACAAAAATGTCTTTGCACTCGACACCTATTTTATATTTGAATTTGGGGGGTGAGATGTTATACGTTTTGCAACAAAGACTAAAAGCACAGAAGGTCGACATCGACAAAACTATACAAGGCGAGCAAGTACAAGCCGCGCGTCTTTATAATGTTTAAATCTTATAATGTTTTTATTATTTTACTTTATAATATTTATTTTACTTTATTACGTTACTTTATAATGTTTAATCTTTCAATGACACCTTATAAATATTTCGCTTGTTTTGTTACTGTTTAGCGCTTAATCTTTGAATTTTCAAATTAATATATAATCATCAGAATATTCTTATACGTCTTATTAATTATCGCGTGAGACAGTCAACTTTAGAATAAAATATTTATTAATTTGTTAATTTTAATGTAAATGATACAAGAGAATATTAATAATATTAATAATCCATAATTACTAATCTTCCACTAATCATTTAACTTAATAACTGCCATTTGTGAAACAACATCAATATTAATAGTTTAATATTAATTAAATTAATCACAGTATTAGACGACGTAACTGCTGCCTTGCTCAATCCTAAAGTACTCTCGCCGATGTTTGAGAAATCGTCGATTATCGATATGCCGCAATTGCGTGCCACTCTGGAATGCGTCGCACTCTCATCTATCATGAAACTAGACGCGAGCAGTATGGACAAACTATTCGACCTCATGATTATGATGGTGAAGTATCAACTGACAGCAGCTACCGGACCCAGAGAGATCATTCTCATCATGCTAAATCACATAGACGGGATGCGCGATATGGTCAGCGATGTGAACGTGCAAAAATGCGTTACTTTCGCACAGAAGATGGTCACTGATGTGAGTACAACACATTCATCGCACTTAAAAATAAATGCAACAAAGAATATACAACTTTCAACAGCTTTATGGTCACCTGACTTTTGACGAAGTCTGGAGGACACGGCAGAATTGCCTAAAAGGACTGGCATCGTACAACGTGCGAGTTTCAATCCTTCTGCGACGGGGTTTGCAAAAGGAAGATGCTAGCTTCAATATAATGCCGCGAAAGTACAATGAGAGATACGAGGAACAAAAGAGCACTCTGGCTGTCTTGAAAATAAAAGATATGATTCCTGAAACGTGCTGCGGTGAATCCTTCGAAACTTTCGGAGATAGAAAAACATTATTGGGCAAGAACATGTGAGATAAAATATACTTGATACTTGATACTTTTTGAGTGTCTAGAAATTAATTATTCTCCTCGTTGCAGATATTTGCCAACATATGGTATGACAGAAAACATAAGACGAGACAGTCAACAATTCTTAAGAGACTGTGGTGTGAAAGCGGAACTGAGTATGTTAGCTGTGCAGCTGGGAACAGAAGAAACCAATTACGAAAGACCATTCACACTTAATCTGCCATCGAACATGGATGATGAAAATGTAAATAATGCGAATAACGAAACTGATGGAAAAAACGTCAACCAAAAGAACGCGGAACCAAAAGAAAGCGGAAAAGTAAAACTGAACGAAGAGTATAAAGCCAAACTTGACAACGTGTATGCTGATTTTTTCGAAGACGAGAACGAAGGATTGAAACGCAGCATGGATTTGCTTGATCTTCTCGACGAGCTCGAATAGCTTAGGATTCCAACTGACGAGGCACAAACACAAAGCAATTATTTTCTGTATTTTTCCTGCATATTTATACACTGATATAAATATCTTAATAAATTTCTATATGAAAAATCACTTTGCTATTTTATAAAGTTAATCGCGTATCAATTTTGTACATATCGTACGAAATATGTTCCAAACATGCATACGTTCCAACAATACAGATTTAGCAACACTAAATCTCAAATGCACTAACCGAAATTTTCAAAATTTTTTCACATGAACACGAATGTTCCCCTTTAAAATTTTGTTAAGTCCAAGATGTACTTCGCGCCTACCCGACCATTGAAATTGAGTGCTTTTGCAACAGCTTCTTGGTAATTGGAAAAAGGCACCAATATATGTGCTGGTGATTGCAATTTTTTATGCCTAAACAGATTTGCTAATTCTTCAAACATATCCATTCTTTTCTGCGATCCCATATTTTCGTTTGTCCAGGCTGTCATCCAAAATCCTTTCAATGATATATCCTGGAATACAATTAACTTTTTACATATCATTCTGTAATACATAAAAAATGTTTACAATACTCAAAATTTCTCAAAATAGCATTTAATTACTTTAAAGATAAGGGCAGATGCTGGTATAGTCAATGGTTCTCTGGACATGCTGCCATAAGTCACCATAACACCACCATGAGCAAGATGTCTCATGATTTCAATGGCGCTCTGTCCACAGACACAGTTAAGGGCTAATTTGGGTGCTGGTAGCTCTTTATTTTTAAACAATTGTGTCTTTCGAACCTCTTCCTCAATCAATATTTTATCCGCTCCTAAATTCATCAATTGATTCTAAAATATCATTTATAATATTATACATTAATTATATTTCCTATAATACCACTTTGTTAGCTATAACGTTAATTGCTGTAATAAAACCGAAATTAATATTATACCTTTAATTCCTGTATATTCGGTCTATCTCTAACAACATTGACAGTCTTGTAATTCCATATCTTGCACAACTGTATGACTAGCTGACCAACTGCGGAATTACCACCATTTTGTATCACCGTGTCACCCGGTTTCAGTTGAACAAAATCTTTCAGCATTCTATACGCTGTGCATGGATTTACATTCAACATACTAGCCTCGACTAAACCAACATCTTTTGGTATCTGCGAAATCAAAAGCTAGCACAACGAATACAACATGTCAACATATGCTGGAGCTTATGTACCTTCATAACATCCCTGAAATTATAATTAGCTTGTGTTCTCCAGGTACCAAAATTAGGACCGTTTGGTATTACTTTATCGCCGACGCATAAATCTTGAACGGCAGATCCAACCGCTACTATCTCACCGACTCCCTCATTTCCTGGCACTGCCGGCAATGATGGTCTGCTAGGATATTTTCCTTGTATCGTATTTATGTCAGCCGGGTTTATCGGAGCTAGTAACCATCTTACAGACACCTGTAGACAATGAAAGGAATTTATGTAATTGAAGGCAACTAGCTGCGTATACAATTGTAATAAATAATTTTTGCAGTTTTATTTATCGATATAAATTCACATTGTATCTAGCAATAGCTAGATGATAGTTACTTGATCGCTTGCTGGCTGCTCGATCTCTTGTGTCATTGCACGGAGAACATCGCTGGGATCGCCATACTCTTCGTACAATAGAGATTTTACCGTACTCATCATTACACTCATTTGTCTAACCGTGCTTCTAACCGATCGCGGGATCGGCGAAATTAATCTCACAAACATAACCATTTTAACGAAACAAGCTCTTGACGTTTGTGGCACTTAGCTAGCAATATTTGTTTGTTATGGCTTGCGGTGGTTCGGTACTTCGATACTGCCGTAGTTCAATTCATATCAGCTGAGCATAATATACAAACGCATACACAAATACACAATTCTTTGTGATATACAAAGAATTATCGATGCGCCATTCTATACACAAGTTAATCAATGATGATACTTGGAACCAATGGCGAATAGGATTCATCTTCAGAATGAAGATATCTTGATAGATAAAAAAAATAAAAAGCAAAAAATATATAACATAAAGAAAAGCGATTAATGATATTAATAATCTGAAGAGAATATTGAAATTAATGTACGAATCATTTATTAATCATTTCATATTATTAATTACAAATTGATATTCTGATAGATACCTGATAAATACAGTTCAGTATCAATTTCAATTTTTATTCAAATCTGCATAAACGCGTTCATAGATATCATTATCCGATAATACTTATAATAAATGGTCACAAATATGGTATAAAAGAGTAATATAGAAATATTATTTCATATGAAATATATCAAGATATATTTACATTAGGCATCATTAATCGTTTCTTGAAAAAATATTTGTTCTTGACGAATTTTCTATCAATACATTTGTTATCACAGTAATAAATCTTACGATATTAAATTTGTTTTTGGATATGATAAAGTATTCTCTACCAATCTAGGACCAATACTTATCGCTATACGACGCTATATGCTAATTAAAACGCGCTGTATAAAACAATTACTAAATCATTAATTATAAGATATAATAAATTAGACATCTTTAGTTCTCTTTTTCAGCTCCTGTAGAGTATCCTGTCACATTCTTATTTGTTCTCGTTATAAATTAGTATCATAAACAAGGAAATAATATTGATTAATGTGATTAGCGTCTCTTTATACTACTGACAGAGAATGAATTGGATATTTTCACGACTATTCATTTACTTCGTTATAAAGTAGTCGACGTGACGGCGTTAACACCATGTACTAAAACCGTCGGTGGTAAATCTGCAGTTAATTCCGTCAACAATTGCAAATACTGTCGATACATATCATCCTTATCCCAAGTACTCGAGGCCGGTGGCGCAGGTAGATAAATAAATGTGGTGGCAGTTTGACAAGAATGTTGCCTTATCAATTGATTAACGCTAAAAAGATCAAATCAATAAGACGTGACCGAAAAGATTTATATAATCGGAGACAATGATTAGTTCTTACCCCAATATGTAAGCTCGTGATATGTTACTCAAAGCGTTATCGGATTCAGTACTCGATTCGTATTGATTCTTTGGTTCCAATAAAGATCTGCCTTTCAATCCTCGAACTTGTTCTTTCCACTCTGGAATCTTTTTAATAGATGCAGAGATTCTCAGAAGATTTAACGATTTCCGAATTCTATGCTCATTTGAAACTCTCGAATAGTCGTTCATCAAATTTTGCGAATCTGAGATACTCATGCTTCCACTGCCGTCAGCAGTCTCGCAATGAAATACCCTGAGATGCAAGTTCTTCCAATTAGATACCATGTTGATAATGCACGCGAGTTGAAGCATAAATAGCGATGTTGTGTCAAACGGATCTTGATCAGTAGGTTGGAAGAAATTAACTGGCCACACGTCGATATATTTCAAATTAGAGTTCCTAGAAACAGATGTCTATCGCTATCCGACAATATATGATATTATGAATATGTTTCTTATAATAAATTTTACTTACTTTGTCAATTGCGCTTTATTCAATAGATGAAAGTTTCTACATAAACACAGATTCTTCTTCATTCTCAAAACGTCAGAGCACATGTCAATGTATTGCACTGCATCTAGGTTTTTCTCGCTCGTAGTATGTCTCAAAGGGAATACAACATTATTCGGAAGCGTCGTTGTGTTATCGAACGTCGTCGTTGCATACTGAGAATCCAGAAAAAAGTTTTGTGGCGTTTCTTCATCATAGAAGCCGAGGACAATCGTGTTCGGTTTCATTGCACCCATTCCGGACAGTCTTATCAAGTGATGCATACCCTCACGTACTGTTTTTGTCATGGTCAATTCAACAAAAGCTTTGACTCTCATGTGGTCGATTAAACTGAGCCAATGCGGGAATTCCTCAATCGTGGGATCGCTATTTTGATTAGCAAACTCGCCGATTTTCACATGTCCAATGACATACAGTCCGCCTTTCTTTAGATCATTCACGAAATCGATCAGAGGACAACAGGAACGCGGAGACGCGACCATCAACAGCACTTGCGGCCGCCAGAATTTCACGTGATCTTTGCGCGAATCCAACATTAACAAGTACTTTCTGACTTGATGGAATATCAATGCTTGAGATATGCTGCCCCACGGTGCATTTTTACTTGGCGAAAATAGATGCAATACGATAATCAAGATTAGGCACAATATTATACTACTGGAAGCATAAATGCTGTTGATTATGAACATCATTATCAGTGTCCCGAAAAGACCTATGGTCGCAGTATGCCATGTGAAATAATTAAACGTTGGTCTAAAAACAGATATAAACAATTATCAGAAAGAACGCAGCAAGATGTGTAATAATATACGTGCAATAAATTAAATTATATTATCGTGATTAACGTATTTTAGTACGTATTGTAAATGTATTTAAACAAAATACCTAAAATTTGGTGCACTGGCGAGTTCCAAACCAAGGCATGCGAGATTGGTAGCGAGATAACTCAACAAGAACAATACAGAATTAATTTGAGCAATAGTATTCAATGAACCAATAAGCAAAATCGTTTGAACCAAACCCCATGAAGTTAATACTGCCGCAATTGGATTGCCACGCCAAGTACCTTGTATTATAAAATTTAGTCCCGAGCCTGAATGAAAAGGATGGAACAAAAATATTTAATTATATTTATTAAATGTGTATTAATTACGTCTATTAAATTATATCAATTAGATTAATTATTTACCAAATACATTATCTTTAGCTAATGCCTCCAATACTCTACTGGAGCCTATCAGATTGCTCAAACCAGCGCTAAATGTTGCTGTGAGAATACCGACAGCAACAAACGGTGGCCATAAATTAATCGGCATCATATAGATAAAATTATTTTGCAATAAAAAGCGGCTGGAAGTGGTGGCTGTCAATACAGATAGCAGGATGTAGCATATAAAAGTGAACAATACTGCGGATAGTGTTCCATATGGAATATTTCGGCCGGGATTCTTCAATTCACCTATTAATCATTAGTGATAAAAATCATATTCTATCAAATATCAGGTATTACATAATTACAGGATTTCTAATCTAATAATATATCAATAATATATCATAAAAAAGCAACTTTATTTACCACTCATATTTGCTCCAGCCATTATTCCAGTAACACCGCTGAAGAGTACACCGAAAACACTCGCGAAGTCTGTCATGATGCCACTGCTCGAATAATCTGCACTGTAATTTGAATATAGATTGTTGAGAAGTGTGGAATACAGAAGGCCTGTGTAACTACCGTTCACATGGTCCGTTGCATTTTGCACCAATGTATTTGCATCTGGTATTGGTATCTAAAAATATAGTAAATAATTATGAATAATAACCAAACAAAATGTTAAATTTATTAGATTTATAATGAAATATTCATATTTTTGCTATATTTATGCTACAAAATGATTCACCTCCATTGCACCCTGTGTTAAGAAACTGATAAAAACGCTGCCTAAACAGATGCAGACAATTGCTAGAATTGCGACACTGGTTTTCGCAAACATTGCAGCTCCGATAAGGCAAACAATAAGATTGGCGGTGTTTAATATTGAACAATATAAAAATCTCCACCATCGACCATCAGGAATAAGGCCAGCTGTACCACTTAGATAACCAGATGGGCCAAAATTTTCGACCAAACCCTCGGCACAACCAGAGATACATAGAGCACTAGATACTACATTGGCCATAAAAAAGAGAGTACCGATAGAACCACCAAATTCAGGTCCTAAAGTACGACTGATCATAACTATATTTAAAAATAGGAAAATACTAAAAGATATTAAAATTATTAATATATTCATTGTGTATCCAATTGTTATAATCAAAGAAATGTTTTATAATTTGTCTATCTAATATATTCATATTTCAGGAAACAAATTTCTTGACTATTCAGGAATAATGTAGTAATGAAACATGTAAATAGAACAAAGTAAACTAATTCATTATCTTATAAGCTATCTTAAAAAATGGACTGATATAATTTATATTTACTAAAAGTAAAAAATTGGAGATAAAAAATAAATACAAAATAAATAAGATCTATTTGATGGTAATAACGTACAACTCACAATATGAATACAACTGCTGTTGTTATTCGTGATATCAAAAGGATACAATAAGCACCGCCACCTTCCACAGCGCCATTTGTCGATATAGCACAAACGGATGCAACAGTGAATAATAAAATACCATACGCTATCACAAACTGAATTAAAGTTACGAATAATCCTGCATTGCCAACGATATATCCTGTACAAAAAGATCAAGAGATTTTACAACAGAAATGTTTATATCCTAAAATATTACTTTTGTAATTAGAAGAATACAAAATATAAAACAAATATTTTTAATTTCTTACCCATTCTTATAAAAATTAAGGCACTGAACATAGACAATGTAACTGGACTGAATACACCAGCAAAAGTACCCAATGTACGAGTGCTGTCCAAACCAAGACTACCAAATTCAACGTAGCCATCTCCTTCAGAATTTGTCATGCGTCCGATTTTGAAAATATTACTTAATCGTTGGAACACACCTCTGCCATGAATTAACGGGGCTTTCTCGTTCGTGACCCTGACATGCACAGATTCTGCATTTGTGGAACCCACTTCTGATGCTATCATTTTGAAATCGCTAGATAAACAAATCCAATATGTGATAAATATTTAAAGAAATAATTTAACTAAACAAAATGAGAATTATTCTTCAAATATATAACGAAATGTTTGGTCTGGTCATGGCAATCTTTAACAATGACGCATAAACTGATTAGACACAAGTAGGCGGAAATTCGAGATAAAAAAACAGATACAAATCTACTATTAAATGGATAAAATAGATCTCTTTTAAAATCATGTAAAATGGCTTGAAACTAACCAACACTTCACTCCTGCGCAAATAAGAAAATGTAAAATAATACACAATGGAATTAGTCATAAGCTTATGATGTCATGTCAATTGCTCAACCATGAGTGACACTCTAACGTCAAAATGATCTTTCTTTGAGGTTAATAAACTCGCGATTGTATTCGATGTTTCATCGTAGAAAATTTTTTTTAAGAGATGCAACGTATTGCACTGCATGTGACGTCAAGCTGTCAAACGTGAATTCTCATAGAGAAGCTTTCATGATGCTAGAAAACAGTTCGAGTCCTTAATCCTTAAGAAAAAGTTACTAGAACTCGATGGACACAAATAATTCGGATAAATTATTTTTATTTTTCTTTTATATTTATATTTCAGATATTTGCCCAAAGACTTTTGTCAAAAGTATTGCAAAGATCAAGAATGAATAATAAAAAATTGAAACATCCTAATCCATAATTTATTGCGTTCTTCGAACAATTTATATTGAAATCGAAACAATAGATCGATACAATAGATCGATACAATAGCAAAAAACGTAGAAATGAGCAAATCACAGAAACAATAATCATTGATACATAATTTTTAATTAATTTCACATTTATATGATATTTCTATCTAAATTTTTAATTCGTCGTTAAAATAATAAGACAAAGGATTATTGTCCGATATTAACAATTATTTTTATTAATTGTATAAAGAATTCATAAATTTCTCTCTTTCTTTCCTTTTCTTTCTCTCTTTTTCTCCCGTTCCCTTTCTTAACATTTTAAGAATTTCTTATTTTTCATAATTTTTTTTAATCTTTAAATTATATAAATTAATTATATAAATTAAGAAGAAATTTATAATCCATTATAATGAAGATAGTTCCAATCCTCACCAATTTCCTCCTCTTCTTCCTTTTTCTCAATAAACTCTTCAATTTCTTCAACCTCCTATCAAGTAATATTGTTGAAATCTCACAAGAATTATATACTGAGAACAATTAATAAAATATGACCCATACTTTCCGTTCTAATATCTCCCTCCTGAGCAAAAGTTCCAAATCTCGTTGTTTTTGTTGCAAGTGTCGTTCTTCACAAATCTAAGAAAGAAAATTTACATATCATATGTAAATTCTACATCTAATATCATAATATCATCTCGTCACTCGCGTTGAATGTTGTAATAGAAAAGTTTCTACGTTCTATAAAATTTTCTAACTTTAAAATGAAGTAAACAGTGAGCGAGGTATTCCACAGGATCGGCCGGTTTCTTCATCACGATTTCTCGAAGAGCTTGAATCAAGGGCTTACTTAAAGCTTTCTTTAAATAGACACTATTTGGTGACAAATGCACGCGTCCATCTGATGACGATTCATCGGAGATAGTAGAATCAATAGAATCATTGCTTTCGTCGATTGTGATCTTTCCTTGCCATAAATCTTGCAGATTGTCAATGTCTCTATCACTTAAATTTAAGACCTTCAGAAGTCTGGAGAACGAAAAGATAAATATAAAGTACTCAAATCGTAAATTTTATCGTGCGCATTTGATTGATATTAAATACTAATGATTTTGAGATCAATGATTGTGAAAAATATCTAAAATTTAATGATTTTAGCTAACTTAATGTGTTCCTCCTCAAAGCCAGTATCGATCAATGCTTGAATGAGATTTTCGCTTAAACCTTTCTGATATAAAATTGTCGCTATTTTCTTATTTACTTCCTCAATCTTCTTAATTTTGTTTATTTCTTTTACTTTCTTAGTCGGTAATATCTCCTCTTCTGATTTTTCTTCTAGCTTTTCTAGCTCCTCTAGATTTTCCTTCTGCTGATAAACAGTATCATCTTTTTCTTCTTCTCTCTTTAAAACGTCATCATCATTAGCCTTCGTCATTTTTGCCGCTGATTGCCGCGGCGATCTCCTCAATATTCCGAAGTACAGAATTTCTATCTGTCGCCAACTTCATTCCGCGTCATGTAATATCAATTCATTAATTAATTTATGTTAATTAATTGGCATAATTAATCTATGATAATCTGGACAGAAGAAATTTTAAGGAAAAGACTTTGAGACGAGAGCCGACTTGTATTTTAGGATTATTGTTCTAAATTTTGAACTTCCTCTCGCTTGACGAGAACGAGAAATCCATCACGTTCACAAACCACACGCGTTTCGATTTAAATGTCTTAATCCCGAAGATGTTTTCACGCTTTCGCTCGTTCTCGACGCAAAGCTCAAAAAATCCGCGTGGGTTAACGCGGCGAGGTCGTGCTTAACGAACGGATGAGTCTTCCTGTATTTAAATTTGCATAGCTACCGAGCTATTTGCCATGCACGCATGTATATATACATATATATATATATATACATATATATGTATGCGTGGCGACGGAGTCACGTATTCGAGCGTACTCGAGCGGTCTTGATTTCTGTAACGATTGTTACATAAGAATTAGCGCGACGACGCGTTTTCGGACTTCTTATGATTTACGCTCTCCGTATATCTTTATGCGACGAACCGCCGCCACTTCGCACACATCCGGCAACCGTTTCTTCATTTTTAGACGAATACCGCTAATCGAATCAGTCTTCGGACAATTGCGCGTATTGTCAGACTCCTTAAGGCCTGGTCGCGCTTGATCTCTAAACAATACGTGCATGGCAGGTGGAAAACAAAAACTTTCCGTCAACATTTATTCCGTCTACTTCCTGTACATTGTAGCACGTGACTGTGTCTCAATCGGAAACATGACGATGCCGAGTCATCAATAGTAGTCGTCAATAGAGGTGGTTCGATCAGCGGTATCCAGATCTGCTAATTAATTAAGCAGATCTTTCGTGTGCCGTCACAAATTTTATCGTGATACGATGAAGATACTTTATAACGAACTTTAATGCTGTTGATCTGCTGAGCACTTGAGCCAAGTCAGCGAAAATGGGTCAGTCTCGTGAATCGTTCCGCTAAAGTATCGACGCAATTCATAATTCGATAGAGAAAAGTGCGCGCGATAAGGGGCTTTTATTTACAGTAATTAATTAAACAAATACGCAGAAAATTATTCGCAACTATGCAACTACACACTATTGTACACTTAACGGTCTGTTTGAAAAATTGATAACTACTTCGCCTCGTGGTAAAGCATCGAAGAACTTTCGCGATGATAAAGAATCGGGACAACGTAATGCTTATCTTCCCTATCTTTCTTTTTTTCTTTTCTTGCATGTAATGCAAGAAAAGAAACTTTCTTTCCCTGTTTCCCGTTATTTGTCGCGTCGCGAGTTATTTAGGCGAGCTCTCGCAAAGAAACGAAAAGAATCTGTGCGACAAACTTTCCGTATCAATTGCATCGGGATCATCCCATAATTATTTTCAATAGCGGGCTTCATTGCGGCAGTGCTCTTGAAAGCCAGTCCCATTATACCCGCATACAATGCTCGAATTATGGGATCATGAAGTCTAATGATTTCAAAAGATTCACGGTTCTCCTCGCATATCTCAATCGCGACACGCTGACATATCACGCGTTACGTCTCTGCAAATTTCTTGCTTTATAAATTTTTCATTTCATCCCGTAATGCGCAAAAAGATTCTTTTATAAAGTTCTTCGGCAATGGATCGCCGCCTGCCGCGAATATTACAAGCAAGTATGAATAAAGTTCCGCGATAAGAATTATCTTATCAGTTTGGCGATGTAATCAGAATATGGAATCATGATATAGTACAAGATAAACCGCGGAAGGAAGTTTCTTATGCTTATCGAATAAATGTGAGTCTCTATGTCGCGAGGATGATTTAACTATCGCGTTTTCTTCGATACTCGTACGATATTTGCGATATTCACAATTTACAATTAATCGTAAATGGAGCAAGATACGGCGTAACAATATATTTTTGCATCCATGCAACGCGTGCCATGCGTGCACTTGCACTGTGCAATTCGCAGCGTCGCATCATCGTCATCGATCGAAATATCGTTAGATATGCGTATATCGCGCTTACTGAGACGTCTTCCTTATTTTATTTTAATGCCATGCGATAACCGTGACACGAAGAAAACATCAAGAAAATAAAAGATAAAACGTTAAACGTATTCTGCAATTCCGCGTTTCTTCGCGCGCGTTATTGATTCGATATATAAATGTATATCGCATCGCGTGTTAGGATTTGGTCTCAGTACTATTGATTGTTATATTTTCTACAGAATGCTCCTTATTAACGTATTATCAACTAACATATCATACAAGTACTTGTTTTTTCAAGGCTTTAGGGGGTTAGACGGGATCAAGAATGAAATAATTTTGGCAAAATCTAAAACAGAGCCAGAGTCACATTTTGTTTCTCATTTTATTTGTGTAAGATACATTTAAATTTCTTAATATAATATACAGCCTTATATACTGTCACATGCTATGTCTTTTCTTGTGCAATTCTCAAGCCAGTTCCACCGCAACGCCTACTTGCACGGTAAACATGCATCCTGCAGCTAGAAATGCGCGGGCTTGCATTCAACTAGCATTAGTCAGCGCTAGTAACATTGCGATTAAGTAAATTTCTGCTTGATAGAAAGCATATTACAAGTTACATGTTACTTGCCACTTACCGCTTATTTTTGGGAAATTTTTTTCATACATTTTTTTCATTTCTTCATCGAAAGAACATCTTTTAATAGAAAGTTTACGAAGCGAGAATAGCAGAATTAACATGGAAACATTAATGCGACCCTTAAACCTCCTAATCTACGACATTACGAAAATGAATACGAAATTAGCAACGTACAATCGCAATTACGCGAGTTCGAAATGTACCGCCTTAAAAATGTTCACCAATCATGCTTGCTATCGAACGAGGCGCGAAATTTAGGTATGACACGAAAACAACCGAAGAATCGCGATAACGACCGAACTTCGGCGTGATCGGCAGCAGTCTGCCGGCGTGGCTCATCGTGGTAGGAGGGTTTTTCGCATCGCTGCCTTATTCGTGATGCCGCACATTGAACTTTGATTCTCACATTCTCGCACATCTTTGGTTACGATCGATCTTGTGAAAGTGTATCATGCTTCAGTGAACGTATTGCGAGATTTCGTCGAGAACTCGAAATATTACGGCAATCAACGATACAATTTACGTAAGAACAATAATCGTTTTCTATCGATATCATGCAGATAAGCCTTCATGTAAAATTCCACCTCACTTGAAGCTTGCTTTCGATATGATAAACTGTTACCTATAGATAGTTACGCAAAGCGTCATTCTTATACTTATGTAAGTCCAGCAAGTTCCAGCGGGCTTTTAGAACGAGACAAAATAATCAAAATTGCCTTGGTGACACTAGAATTGAATATCCATGACCGCAGAATTGATATTAACATAATCCATCTAGTTTGCGATAATACGCTGAAGTTATTCGCAGTTGTCGCGACGAAAACACGATCCACATGTAATCATGTTGCAAGTCACCGTTATCGTCATACCTAAAAATTGCCAATGAGATAACATGGCATAATAAACTCATTATGAGGCGAAAATTCTTCTTCGATCGCGTAATTATCGTCAGATGCCAATTGTATTTCCGTTGTCGCGAAATGCAATGCATCGCGGATCCTTGGCCCGCTTTGTCCGTAATAATAAAGTTATCAATCATCCATACCTTATGAGTAACCGCTCTCACGGAATTCCTTCATAGAGCGGCGAAATTGTCTTTCGAACACTTTCCCGGTTGCGATGACCATCGCGACGTGACTGCAAGGAGATTCTATTTTTGGACGAGCCTCGATTCGAACGGCCTGCTTTAATAAAACCGTTCCGAAGTTTAAGAACCACCGCATTGTAACCACCGCGTCGCTTGTATCGATAGGTGGCATTAACGCATCGATGGCAGACTTCAGGACTATGATTTTTTACAGATCTGCAATGTAATATCCGCTGATCGATACTTCGTCCTAATAGTCGTCGAACACGAAACGTGATGTCAATGTCATAACGTTGCATATACCGTACCGCATATACCGCATATAGCGGCTTAAGGAATGAATCAAGAATTATTTCTCTCTGCATTACGTCTCTCATTACGTTTTACTCGGTGGAATTTCTAGGAAATTTCACTCAAGACGCAGCGAAGGGAAAAACAAGATTTTTTATTGCGCCGTCGTCCAGAGATTACGCTATTTGCATTGCGCGAATAAGAAATGTCAATTTTCAAACGACGATATCACAATACAAATATATGTCTGAAAATAGACAAGAGGCATGTCAACTGACAGCTGAGTCATCAGAAATACAGCAATAGAAATTGCATTTGAGTAAAGGACATTATTGATTTCTTTCCTTTTTTCTTTTCTTTCTCTTCCGCTGCCCGAAAAGGAAATCACCAGGAAATCACGACGTCTCGAAGAGGAGTAACGCTCGCGTGATATAGTTCCGTTAAATTTCCCGAGAGCCAAAATTATCGCTGGTGAAACAGAGCGGCCACGATTCTGGATCGTAGCCAGAAAATCGCTGCGTTTTCACGCGACGAGGCGTGATGATAGACTTTCTTACTTTTAACAAAAGCCCTTCATGTTTCTCTGATCTCATCGACTTTCGACTTTGCCCCACGTTCCGTGCACCCGATACATTCCTTACACTCGCATCGCAGCAGATGTGTTACTTTTGATCGAGGTACGATGTTTACAAGTATTTTCCCAGTGACAAATGTGTTTACATTATCACGACATCTTCGACTGATTTTGTATTTCCGAGGCAATTGCCTGCGTAACGAAGAGAAAAGATTTCATTTGTCATTTTACTTTGTCGTGATACCTGCGTATGATCGTAATCAAAATAAATTACGCCCGCGATATATTCTTACCAGTTCTTTCCTTTTTATCTTACGATAAAGAAAGAAAAAACAATTCCCCAATTTCAAGAAAGTTACGGCGGAAGAGATCCCCCCAAAAAATTCGTTAAGAGGAAGCGGCTCATCATATCCTAGTCTAGTTATAATCGGGCCAAAAGAAGAACGGTTTTAATCGCTCCGCATTCGTACGCGTCGATGACGTCTTTAAGGATCAATGAAAATAAAATAAGTTGCATTGTCGAGCACGAATTCAGCCGCGCGATGCGATGAATCATCGGCCAGACTTGGGCACATCGTACATCAATTGCGCGAGCCGGTAATAAAGAGGAAAAAGAAAGAGAGAGAACGAAGCGTGATCCAACGTGATCTTCTCTGATAATTATTAACCCCTCGTTGTTTTTCAGTTATTAAGAATCCGCCTGAATGCCGCACGTTAAACTCATCGGCTAGAGTCATCGGCGCGAAGGATTATTCCTCGGCGCTCGCCGAGAAGCGGAATGCGAGCGTTTATTTATCCACTCGATTATTTAATGGACACGATCCCGAGACAGGTAGAGAAGTAGCTTGCGCCCTGCAATTTTATCAAAATCAGCGATCGATACCGCGTCATCGTGTACTCCGATTGAAGTGGAGCGCGTGAGAGCACTTGCTCGTACCAGCGAAATGTCTGTTCTCGTCGACGGCGAGAGATTAGATTAAACTCTCTGTGCGCAACGAATCTTCACTTGGCAGTGAATCGTCAAAACGATATCTGCTCCTGCGACCTGCAGGATGCGCAGCAATTACGATCGATCACCTGAGATGCAATGCAGGAAATAAAACGAACAAACGGCCGGACGAACGTCGCGTATTTGTGTCCCCGCGAAGGGAGATCTCTTCGTCGTTCCTCTGTCACGCTGCCTGGTATCTTCCTATTCCGTCACCTTAGCGATATGTTTCCGCATGTCGATTTCCGGCTGGCGATACGTGCATTATACCATCATGTTATCAATGATTGGATCAGTATCAGAAGACGTACCAGCGAGCAACTATTCGGAGCGATACGATTGTTGAATGTTGAATGCGCATTCGCCGCGACAATTGTTCGGTTCAAATTGGCTGACCCGACAATGTGGAACCAATGACAACCGACATTAGCGCAAGTCAACGATAGATTAATACGCTAAACACAACAATAAAAGTCATAAACATACACGCGATATGCTAAGCCAATTTGCTGATAGGGCAACGGAGGAACGACGTTAACGTGTGAATCCGCGCAAAGAGATCTTTTTCCAAGAAAAGATCGCGCCTTATCGTGACAAGTTATGAGACTTGCGTATCGTACGCAAGTTACATCATAATCAGCGATCGATCGATCGTGCTTGACGCCTTGCAAATAATTGCAGGTAATATCTCTCACGATAGGTGTTATTGCGACTAATGCCTCTTCGATACATTCCATGTAAAGAGCACCATGTAAAGAGCGAATGAAGGACTACTTATCACCCGTTTTCTTTGTCCGCATCTTTTTTTGACGCGTTTTTCCCTCAAAGAAAAGATTCACATCGATGAGCGATTCGCATGCGTATTGCGCGGCAGATATTAGCATAGAATCTTTGAACGATTGTCTCATGCGTTGCTCATCATTCGTTATGAGTGCGGGACTCATACACGATCGAATTGCGACGATTTCAGTCGCAACGGAGCGCACAGGATTAGCGAAACGAAACGCGGACGCTCTAAGCTAATTGAGCTAATTACATTCGTTAGACACTATGCGCGTCGACTCGCGTGATGCGTTTCTCCCGTTGCGCCCGTTGCGTCCGTTCGCTCTCAGGGCACACGGAAATTTCTGGGCAGCGCTAATGTCGAAAAGGCTGTATTAAAATTGAGAAGAGCAATCTGATCTACTCGATTATCTGATTGAAGATAATTAGAAAGAACTAGATCCATCGAGCTAATAAATAAAGGAACGAGAAACGCAGCTACATAGCTGTATTATGTAAACGACACACAGCTGCGCATTATAATCTCGCGGGAGATGTCTTATTAACTAGCTTAGCACAACGTGTGTGTGTGTGTGTGTGTGTGCACGTGTGTGTTTATGACTTTTATTATTGGGTTTAGCGTATTAATCCATCATTGACTAGTGTCAGCTGTCATTGGTTCTACATTGTCGGGTCATCCAATTTGAACCGAACATGTGTCGCGACGAACGGACACGCGCACGCACGTTCAGCGATCATACCGCTCTACCGAACAGTTGTCCGCTGGTAGGTCTTCTGATACCGATCCGATCATTGATAACACATTAATTTAATAATTAATTGCCAATGTCCAAGAAGCCTGATATCCCTCTCTCTCCCTCTCTCTCTCCCTCTCTGATTTACGATTAGTAACACATTAAGCTAATTGAACGAAATGGACAAAGAGCGAACAGTTATCCGAGTTTGATCACAGAGAAGATATTATTTGTCTTAATTATATCCATTCAATTTCCGTTTTCCATTGTTGTGTAATGTTAATATCAGCATCAGCGTTAATATAATAGCATCCATTACATCAATTATAATTTAAATATAACTGTATATGCGTCTTTTCCTTTGCACATACTCATTTCTAATATGTCGATCGATCTGGATTAACATTTTGATAAATTCTGTTGGCAGATTGCGAAGACAATGGGAAGAACCATGACAAAAAATCGATGACCTGTGCACAAGATATATCCGCGACATTTCGCTTAACATTATCCTTCTCAAGGCATTGATCGAAATTTCACCAGTGAACCATGTCGTCGTCAAAGCCGAAGCGACCTATTATATCGATCTACAATTATCCGGAACACTTAAATCCATTCAACGAATTCGAGGACACAGCGAATCCTCAACCGCAGGTGCATCAAGAAAGCAAATCGTCATCGAAGGAATCCAAACGCAAATTCTGGACATTCGGTAGAAGCCGGAAGAAAAGATCGAACAGCTTCTCTTTCAAATCTACGTGGTGAGTATGCTTCGCATTTCTGGCTGGCCCGTGTGATACTCTGAAATAAAGAGCATGCACACTTCCACTTCCAAGCTTCTCAGGTTTATTGAACTTGAACTTACACATATATGGCTGAGACTATCGAAAACACTAGCGTTTGGCTGAAATCCAAATAACGCGCGTAGACTATGGTACATTAGAGCGCAACGATGCAAACGCTGCGAGCAAGTTGTAATTTTCCGTCAAGTTTTTGTAAGTTTCTATAAAGAAAAGACAACAGAGGAAATCAGAAAACTTCTCTTCGGTATCATGAAACGACACGCGCGAAATGTAGAAAATTCTATCGTTTTATTGTTAACTTAACTATGATCTTCCTATGATCTTTCTGAAACTGGGAAAACTGATCGAACTGTTGCACGCGCGATTACGTTGTGCCATTTGTCTTTTTCTTCTTCTTCTTCTTCTTCCCCAGAAAGTCCCCTCTCGCTTCCAATTGTTCACTAAAAATACTTTCATTAGAAACAACGAGTCCCGGTCTGATTGGCAATCGGAATATCCTAACTGCGAGTGGAGAGAATCGCGAGAAGCCTAGGAAATCGCGCCGGATCGAAAGTTGAATTAACATACATCGAGAGTACGGTGAATACAAATGCGCTTTAAATTATCGTACTAGTCGTAATCGTCGGCAAAGTGGAAGCGATATTAGGCAGAATGAGGATGAGTATAATCGACGCTTTTAACGGCCATGAATACAGCGTACGGAGACTCCGCTGTTCGCGCCCGATCGCGTTTTCAGAGCATCCTTCATTTCTGTTTCCTTATTTCCTATTTTTTTTTAATTCCTCTTCTTCTTTCTTGCCTGCTTTTGCACAGCAGATACGATTGTGTGTCGATATTCGTGGCGTACGATCCACGCGTGTATATCCACAGCGACGGATAAAATAAGAATGCGTTCGCGATTTCATGGCCTCTAGGTATGCATGACGCGATGTTGCTCGATGACTTTCATGATTATTTTTAAACCTGCAAGATAACGTTACCACCAGGATGTTTTATTGACGCAAGCGACGAAATTCTAAGAGCGTAAGTGAAGATGTCTGAATAGGAACATTATGAATTCTTCAATGAATGTATGCTTCAAGTATATGGAAAGAGCCAGCTCGCAGTCTCGTTAAATTCACAGGCGCACAAATGGAGCTGAAAGAAAAACAGTTGAAGCTGTTAAAAATCGTGCAATACGATTATTTATTCGTCCATTGAAGATACATGAGAATATCATAACGTTTCTGAACAGAAAATGACTCTAATAGAACTGACGGAAGAGTCTTTATAAAGGAACATAGATTAGACGTACTGTTCAATCCTTTTACTAATTTGAGAACGATCAACAACTCATCATCGATTTACTATCAGTTTACTTGTAGTTATGTTATCAATCTTTTTTGTTTAACATTGAATTTTGCGTTTAGGAATGGGCTCTTCGGCAAGCGCAAAGAAAATCCAGAATCAACGGCAAAGTCGACAATTACAACAGGTTTGTTACTTTAACAAGCAATGTCATTAACAGCATGTTAATAAATTATGCTGAACAGTTTACACGAGTGATAAGTCGCATTCTAAAATAAAACACGACTTATTGCGTGTTGCAGTCTCGACGACTTATAAGAAGGAACCTCACGACAAACCGGCAGTGCCTTTGTATCTGTCCAAGGATCAACAGGAATTCGATGAAGCCCTTGGTACGCTAACAAGGAGAAGAAAATACACGCTTGACAACAACACCAGATACGGCTCGAATTTGACAGTGAACGGGGATCCCGCCAGACTTTACGATGGAAATCCTCAAGATACTACCATATCCATCATGGACGTTGAACTCACGCCGAAAGCACCGATCAGAAGGTGAATTTCACAAAGATAAATAAAAGACAAATTGATGTGGATGATATAAGATCGTATCTATGTTTGACGAAGTTATCAATTCATGACTGAGATGTAGCAATTGCTACATATTAGACTTTTTGGAACTAAAAAGAATAAAAATACTAGCTTTCAAAAGAAATAGGATATTCCTCTCGAACTTAGAATTAATTTCGATGATCCTGTTCAGATTTGGACAAGTAAGTCCGAAGCCGACAGACAAGATACCACCTTTGGATTTCGACAAGCAATCCAGACAGGATGGTGATGTTAGCCTTCGCGACAAATTGGAAGGAACGCCGATTCCACCAATGTAAGATACGATGTTTCGTTTCTGATCATCTTTAGATTTCTAATATTAATATAGCATTTTAATTATTGTTAATTTAATTATTACCTAGGTATTGCCAAATCAAATCTTTGCAAGATTGCAATATGCATATTCCTATAATATGTAGAAATTAAACTTTTCTGCAACGGCAAATAATTTTTTTTTTTCTTTAGACGAAGATTCGGTAATAGATCGTCACAGAGATCGAATGAAATCCTGTCAAATCTTGAGGAAGATTCGGCTAATCGATCCGGCGATATAAGCTTGAGAGATGAGAACGAAAATGTTTCAGAAGAGTATGTTTTCAAGAGATTCAGTCAGGACGCTGCAAGGCGATCAAATTTGTCCATCAATAGTTGCATATCCGTTAACAGTATGACAAGCACGTATGGACGTAAAAAACGGAGAGCACCGCAACCGCCGCAACGAAAAGAACAATTGGAAATTTCTCCGGTATGTGTAAATTATTTAATCGTTAACGATAATCATACATGATGATACTAAATAACAATTGAAATAATTGCGATTTTTTATAGGAGAATGATGGACAACACACAATAAAGACGAATAAAATGGAATCTATGTCAAAGACAAACAAAGCTACAGAAAAAGCAAGTAAAACTGAATTCCAGATAATTGATACGATTGACATCGTTAAGGTTACGGAGAACATCGATGAAATGACGAAGAAGAGTTGCGAGGAAGAACTGAACGAGAAATCATCACGAGATAAAGAAAAACAGATATATTCGAAAAATATAGAAGACGTGTCAACATCTGATGATGTTGAGAAAAATGAAACATGCAAAATTCCCGAAGACTGTATTGAGACAGAAAAACAGGAGAGTTCCTTGGAACTCGGAAGTTTCTCGCATAATTCTGATAAAAGTTCAGAGAAATCTGAGCAAATGGAAGAAGAATCAAAAGAGATGCGATCGAGCGTTACTGCAGATTCTATCGAGAAAGATTCCGTGAACGTAGAATATGAAAGAACATCTCAAGAAAAGCTCGAGATCATCAAAGACATTGATCAAGATTCCGATGAAGCTTGTTTGAAAAAAAAAGGTTCATTATCGCGAACCAATAGTTTCTCTGTAAAGGAGGAGATCGAGAAGATCGAGAAGCAGATTAAGGCTCTAGAAAGTAGAAAAGAACAAGAAAATATCGACGATGCGCATCACGATGATTTAGCGACAAGCACCAAATCGTCCATTCAGGTGAATCGCCGACATTTTTTTCAGGATATAATGGATGGGCCGCTCAAGTTGGAATTTAAGAAATTGCCATGCGAGCAAAAAGATATTCACGTGGTGAGATTAACAGATACATCGACGCCGATGGCGGCGCCCCGGGATCCAGTGAAGGTGATTGAATTGCATATCTCTGAACCGATCAAATGTAAACCCGAGCTCTTGGACGAGATAAATCCCATACCTAAGCCCAGAAGACACAGTGCGCTTTGTTTAAAAAATCACAACGAAGCCAAGCTTTCAAGAAACGAAATTCAGAATGCAGGAAACTCTTCTAAGGACAAAAGAGGACAATCCGTTTGAAACTCCAAAGAAATTTTACCGGTGATTTCAGTCTTCATTAAATGAAATCCTAGCGTTCACTAGGGTAAATCCGTATATGTTTGTGCGTATGCAAAGTAATGCATACGCAATTGCATTTTAATTGTAATTTTAATATAACGAAAATCTTTGTACTACAAACGTTAGTTGAAAAGCTGTATGTATATTCTATGTCATGTCTTTTTATTTTCGATTATACAATGTTTTTCAGTTAAAACGTAATGATTTCGTACTGACAACACACCGGCACATCCTGCGAAAGAATTTATTGCAGAATTCTAGCATTTGTATTGCGCTGTAATACAATTATACCGTGACTTTCTTCGTTATTGACCGTGATGTTTTACTAGATATGTAGGTGTATAATTTTCATTATTTATTGATAAAAATAAATCCTAAGATCTATTGTAGAAATATGCTGTGATAAAGAATATGATACGTTATTTCTATATATCTATGAGAAATACACAAGTAAAATATCATAAAATAAATCTATAAGGATACGGAATAAAAAGTAGGAATAAATGCATCCATTTCTTCTTAAGACCGTTTTTTAAAATTATTTATGTAAAAATACTTCCACATTTACATGATCTCTGTAACTTGTGGTGCTAATAATCATAATACAATTTTGACAATACTTATTTATTTATTTATACAAGATTTCTTATACGCTTTTCTTTATACTTGATAAATCTTGTCAAATTTGTATTTACAATCCATATTACTGATTTCCCATCGCATGAGCTTTTCTTCTGCTGTCGTACCTATGAAACGATTACATGGAGATTAACATGATGATAAATTTGATATAAATTTGAGAAGTGAGAAATTATATACTTGCCTTGGCCTTAAACTGCGGTATTAATGATTGCAATCTCGATACTAATTGGATATCTACCGCTAAACAATCGGTTGCGTCCTCTGCGAATATATCTATTAACGCGTTTATGGATTCCGCCATGATCCATGCTCGAGTCTCCATTGTACAAATTTCTAGTAAATATGTACAAACGTGCTACCGACAATAAATAATAAACGGTTATTTATAGGTTTCAATTGCACAGCTTAAAAAATAGGAAAACAATTACCTTTATCACTTCATAATTTTCTACAATGCTCTTGTTTATCAGAATTTGCACCAGATCACAGAGCATCCTTATCATATTGATGCGAATATTTGCATTGGAATATTGAACTGTATTGTTTAACATTGGCAAGATATCGGATATAGTTAACTGCTGAAAAATATTTGCATGTACATCTGCTAATTGTTGAAGTATAGCTCTCATAGCAGCACTAGCTGCTTCCAATAACTTCATATCATCTGAATTGTTCTGATTGTTAAATACAATAGTTCCAATATCCAACCATTTTCTAAAAGTGATAGAATATATAAATAGAAAATATGGAAGATATTATAAGTAATGAAATGAATATTCTCGCATTCAATGGAAATATTTCGTCTGTTTTACCTGTACAAATTATCAATACCACCAAAACTATCGATCTCTAAGCTAGCTAATAGATTGTTTAGACATAAATAAGCTGTACATCGGATATCGTAAAATTGTTTTAATACAGCTTTTCCTTCTGTGTTTTGTTCTAGTATCTCCTGGCTATCTTCATCCACCACAGAATTGCTCTTTCCCCAAATGGTATCAATTAAATTACACTTGTTTATAACTTCAATCAATTCTACTGGAAGTGTTAATGTCATTTTCAAATTATCATTCATAGAATCATCATCTACACAGTCAAGTTCTTCTATTTCAGAATCAGAATCCATTGCATCTTCATCTTCGAAACATAAATTTGCTAAGATTTGTAAGGCTTGCTCTTGTATTTCCAATATTGTTCTATCGTTTTGCACTTTATTGCTCTTTTCAATTGTGGAAGCGTTATTCTCATGAGGTAAAATAGATATAAAATTAGATAACAATTGACTGTGATCAATAACGAGTACCTCGGAAAGTACTGATAGCACTTTGCAAAGTACATGTGTGTGATTACTGTCCATAGGATTGCTTATGTTGATTAATAAATCAGCTATGAATGTTTTTAAAGATAACACCTCAGAAATATTTTTGTCGCTTGCTTTCAAATCCAACATACCAAGTAAAGTCGATTCATCTTTTTTAATTGCTGTAATAGCAGTTATATTTTCATCTGATAAGCATACCAAACACTGTATACTGATCAAAACAATCTGTATTCCATAGATATCAATATCTAAAAACTTTATTAACAATGATGCCAAATCCTCGTTATTGGCACATTTGACTGCACTCTCATTATTTGCACACAATGTCCATAACAGGGCACCTGCCTGAATAAAAGCTTCTTTATCATCTATTATGTCTTTATCTTTGAACTGCTTTGGTTGCCAATCTAGATAGTACTATAGACAAAAGATTTGTTTTATTTTATAATATTATTATGAATTGTTATAACGATTTTTACTGATTTATTTTCTATGTTGATAAACATGAACATAATTGAAACATATATATATATATATATATATATATATATATATATATAAGTATAATATAAACAATTATCAATATTATATACCTGCTTTATTAATGTAATTAATGGAGTCATAATGTCATCTTTAAGGAGATTAGTACAAGCATCTTCTCCACCATTTTTAGCGATTTCTTTTAATGTACTTGCAACATTAGCTCTTATGATAGCATTATGATCTACTAATAATGGTCCAATTACTTTTGCTACTTCATTGTTAGCAATTTCTTTGGCTGTAGCAGAGTCATAAGACAATGATATAAGTGTTTGCAGAGCAGACAATTTCTCTTCGAGATTGCACGATTGTATCTAAATGGAAAAGAGAATATGTTAAATATAAATAGACTAAAATAAGCTATATCATAAATAAATGAAAAGAAAAGCATTGAAGAGATTGCTATTGAATTTTTTTCCAAAAACTGTTCTATTTTTAGTTTTGTTTATTTTTTAGATTATATTGATGAATCTCATATGCTTACATCATCAAATGCATTTTGCAAAACTTTTTCCTTGTTACTCTCTACAACTTCCTCAGTCTCTTCGAAATCCTTAACAGACGGTAATCCAATTGGATTCGTCTTGTGAGGCTTTTGTCGTGATCGTTTCTGTTTACCCATTATAAAAAATTATTTCGATAATTACTGTCTGTATAACAAAATAATCATTCGAGCATGTTCAACATACATCGACGTAAAACAATATTCATAAATTTTGTTAGGTTATACACGGCTTTAATACGTGTGTACATATGTTCACGTATCATACGAATTAATGATTGCGTCCCTACATATCATTTTCTAACATCATCGGGAAGAAGATACTAGGAACTATCACTAGTAACTCCTGTTCTGATTGATTAAGCGACAATCATAGTTGCAAATGTAAACGAAATACAATTGATCATTAGTATGATACACATCTTTAATTCGTATTACTGATGTTGAAATGGCATTGCAATATAGACTATAAAAAGTTCACTTGACAAGTTAATAGTGTAACGTTACATTAACCTCAAAATAAGATTTCTTCAAGTTATACTGTTTATATTGAGAATTATTATTAGAATTATTATTTATTCTTCATTATTTATATTATTGTTTTAACGATAATGGAAAAATGGATAGAAGACAAATTATCCGAATTATTAGACTTTCCTATCTCGAACGAATTACTCAAGTAAGATAAATAAAATAAAAATATAAAAATATTAAAAATTAAGATTAATAAAGATATTAAAAATTCCATTTTTAATTGTGTATTATTAATTACATAATATTTTAGATATATTATGCAGATGGAAAATGAAATAGACTTGGAAAACTATCTTAGAGATCTTTTAGGCAATGAAAATCCGAAACGTAAACAGTTCATGACAGAATTTAAAAAGCGACGTGGTAAATGGACAAATGGATTTTGGCTCTTTTTTGAGCTATATGATTAGATTATTATGTAATTACTAATCTAATATGATTTTTCAGCATTTTATAATAATCAAACTGGATATAAAAAAATAAACAATAATAATAATGTGACTAATAAACAGAATGATAGAAAAAAAGGAAAGGCAAAAACAAAGGAGAATGTTCAGGTATATTTTATAGATTTTTTTCAATTATTCGACAAATAAAATATAGCTATTGAAAAATTAAACAATTTGTATATTGTTTTTTATCAGATGCAAGAAATTCCAAAGCCTGAGAAAGTAGAAAAGAAAAAAAATAAATTTGTTAATTTATTTTCACATGGAGATATAATGTTGAAAGGTATTTTATATAACATATAAATTTTATATAAATAACTCTAAATAATTTTATATAAATATATGTAATAATAATATTATGCATAATCTATATTCTATCTATATTCTATCTATATTATAGTATTGTCTGTTATTTTTTAGGACGTCACAAATGTGACTGTGAAGCTAAAAGACATACATTAATTAACAATTGTGTTAATTGTGGAAGAATAGTCTGTGCACAAGAGGGTGCAGGACCATGCTTATTTTGCGAATCACTTGTGTGTTCTCCAGAGCAACAAGCAATTCTTCAGAGTAATACTAGACAAGCTGATAATTTATATAACAAATTGATGGATCGGAAACCAAATAAAGGCCTTGAAGATTCCCTCAAACAAAGAGACAAGCTTCTTGAATTTGATCGCAATAGGTACATATATATATATATATAATCACTAAAATAATTAAGAAATTTTAATTTTTAATAATTAATTTTTAATAATAAATATATATAAAGTGCTCGTCGTACTAAAGTGATTGACGACGAGTCAGATTATTACCAGTCAAATAGCACCTGGCTCTCGACTGCAGAACGTGAAAAATTACTGAAACAGGAAGAAGAAGCTCATGCTCGTAAACATGCATCACGTTTGGATAAAAAGATTTTGATAGATTTTATGGGAAGAGTAGTTGATGAAGATCAATTCAATAATTTGCAATTGGAAGAATTTGATGAGACAGCATCATATGATCATTTTGAAAATCTGAATATTTGTCCAACGATAGAATTCGATCGGCCAACAGTAAGATCGCACATTTTTTTTGTAATTGTAGATAAACATCGTAAACGGAATCTTAACTTGTATCATTAATGCTAAATAACTTTAAATAATTTTGAGCATAGTTTTCACTACATATATGTTATTACGTTTAGTTTATTGAAATGGGAATGTCTCGAATGATCAGAGAATCTAAAGATTATATATGGAACATGGAAAGCAAAATTCAAGATAAAGAATATTTGGAAATGTCTGACCAAGGCCTATGTTTAAGTATGCATCAACCTTATGCGTCGTTGTTGATGGCAGGAATAAAAACGTGAGTGAATATTGTTGTGAATAATGTTAAAAATTGATACGTGAAATTTAAATTATTAATCTAATTACGATATTATTAGCCACGAAGGTAGAAGTTGGTATTCTTCCCATAGGGGAAGATTGTGGATAGCATCAGCTGCCAAAGTACCTTCCACTAAAGAAATATCAAGTCTAGAACATACTTATCGCGTATTAAAAAATGGTTGGTGAAAAAAAAATATTCATTTCAGAATACTCTTTTGATTTTTATATTTATGCTTATTTTGAAAAAATTTCAGAAAAAATTAAATTTCCCGAAACTTATCCTATAAGTTGTTTATTGGGTTGTGTAACGGTAACCGATGTTTTATCTCAAGAAGAATATAGAAAATTATATCCAGAAGGGGAAAGTACTAGTCCGTATGTTATTATATGTGAAAATCCTTACATGTTATCGATATGTTTACCTATAAAAGGGAAACATAAAATTTGTAAGTAATTTGATTCTAAGCATTATCATTTTTTATTATTTTACGATTAAAATGCAAATTAAATTTATATCATAAAATCAAATTCTCTTCTTATATTTCAGATAAAATGGACAGAAAACTTCATCAAGCTGCTTCCAAATACTTAGAAAAGTCTATGAAAACGATTAATTCGTAATTGCTGTTTATATTAGTAACTTCATTTTCGTTTATTTTTTTGTTTACATATAATAGAATATGATATTCTATTATAATAGAAGATATGATTCTGTTATGATTCTTCTTCAGGTATGATTTTGTTTAATCAACCATTATTTTTCTGTATATTTTTATTTATGATAATAATTTAAGCGTTACATGAACATCCTATTAAAAATAATTATTTATTTTATACAAAGTGATTTTCCCGATAATGCATATCTAATAAAAGTTTTACATAAATATAATATGCATATTATATTAAATTTATTACTTATATACAACAAATTATTTTACTATTTACATAAACTCTGCAAGAATATTACAATATAACTATGCATGCTTTATTATACATTATCTACTTTATATCATACACTCATTTGATGAAAAAATATTATGAATTTACGACACTTGATACTATTAGACTTTTATAAATAGTATGAAAAATTATTTATATCACGAGACAATATGTCTACAAACAAATATTCTTACATCGCCCATATGCAAAGTTCAAGCAATAGCCATTCTATCATCTTAACACAAATGAAATTATGTAAATCAGATTATACAATACAATCGATAAAAATTCTTCTCAATGATATTATTAGTTAATAAAAAAACAGGGACAAATTGAATAAATTATTTAAAAAATACATGATATGAAGCATTGTTATAGATCATCTATTGAGCAAAATTGCATTGTCTCTTGAAATATATTTTAACACTATGCTAATTAACTACATATATTATTTTATGCAACATTGACAAACTTGTGAAAACATATAACAATAGGCTATATATATTTTGCACATATAAATACGTATCAATAATGTAAAACAATATTAAATAAAAAAAAACAGAGTTACAGAAATATTTCAACATGAAATTTAATGAACAGAATGCATCTAATATTTTAACAATTCAATGAATAAGGAATGTATAAATAGATAAAAGGATGTATTATTTACGATTATTTTTAAGTGTATATGGCTTTAAATAAATAGTTATTTCTTTGTAATTTTAGTATATTAATATCGATCAAATTTCATTAAACAGGAGTAAAATTTGTTTCCAGTCATATTAAATTTTTTTTATAACTATAATCTATTTCTTTGCATTATAGCATAATGTATTATCTTAGTATTATCACAATGATTATAACAATCTTTGCAACTGATAATAATTTTGTCTAGCACAGTGTGATCAAGCTAAGTTTTATATTTTTGTATTTTGTAACATTCAATTTATTCTTACAAAAAAATGTTTTTATCAGGAAGTATTCATCTAATTTCTAACATTATACATAGACTATTATTGGCAAACAGAAAAGTCCTTTCTATTAGACATTAATTTTTAAATAATTTTTTCAATTATGTAATATAAAAAAATAACGTTATAAAAATTTATTACGGTTTATCAAGTCTAACAATACTATTTACCTTTTGAATTCAGTATACAAGATTTTTATTTTTTAAATTTCATTAAATTCATCTACTCGAAAATAAAAAAAAATTTAATTTTAAAGAGAGATTTAATTTATAAAATAAATCACGTAATCAAATATAGTAATGTATCAAACAAATAGAATAAAAACTTTGTAAATATATAAATAACGTTCCAGCGTTTTATCTTTTCAATAACGTTTTTAATAAACACGATAACATTATTTTTGTAATTTTTGGATTAATATTTTTATCAACTAAATTGATTAATTTGATTAATTTCGTTATTTAATGACAAGTTGTTTAGAATGTTATAATCGTGCTGATACTATGATGCTAAAGCTCATTGGATAATTATTTAATAGGCCACAACGTAACAATATTAATAATGTTAAAGAAAAATTATATTACAAGCTCACGGCGTGAGGTAAATTTTAAATAAATAACTTTGTACCTTTCCTATGTAGTTTAAGATCTGTATGCTACTTAATGTATTACGTCCTTAAGTCTTATGTTTCATTTTAGGTCGTCAAAAGAAATTCATATACACACAATTTATTTACTTAATCATTTCTATATCTTGCACACGACCTCATGTAAATCTGGACAAGTATCTTACAAATCCTGACATATAATGAAATATGCAGTTTTCCTTTTCTCTCAGGAATTCAGTCTATTATATGTAGGTAGGAGAATCTTTCAAACTAGTCTGGCAAGCATCACAGTTAGACACGTTCTTCTCATTTACTAGAGTACACTTGGGACATTCTTTACCACCGCTAGCAAGTGGCTTATCCTCATTTCCTTTGCATCTCGACTTCGCACACATCTCGCAGATATCTCGATCGGGCGTATTCAAATACGTACATGTAGCGCAGTTCCATGGTTTTTCATTTTCTGGCTCTTCCTCCCCCCTTTTTTCCTTGTTAATTTGCGCGATATCAAGATTCTTGAGCGAATCCGCAATTTTCGCTATTTGATCCGAGGATTTGTGCGTTCTTGAAATCGGTAAGGTCTGGCTATTGTGTTTCTTATCTCTATTATATGCATCAGTGCTATACCTATTCGAGTCTGATAAATCGAAAGACGAGGATTTTTTTTTTAAAGACGAAATATCTTGATGGCTTTTGCCGTTAGTTTCAATCAAGTCAATCTCATTCGCTTCAATTCTATTACCACCTCGTCTTTTGTGCGCATTGTGTTTGTCTTCATTTTCCAATTGCCTAAATGTCTTGTACTTAGATGTACGGACAGTATTGAATTCTTTGTGCTGCAACACATCGTTTCGATCCTCAAGATCTTTGTAATAGCCTTGACTCTCCAGATTCCTATATACAAAGTCCCATGTATCGTAACCATCTTTTCGGCTGCCACCACCGCCGCTGTCAATGCTGGAATTCGGTCTAACGGTGGTCTTCCTATCAGTTCTACCATATTCGCAGTGATCTCCATCGCTCGTTTGTTGCCTATAAAACTCGGTCTCGTCCAAATCTGATATCCGCTGAGATGTAGATTTGCGATGAACATGTGTCTTGTCATAATTCGTAACAGATGTCGGCATATCAAGTTCAATCAATCTAGCGGTCGGCACGCGAGTCGCATATGCCGGTAATGTAGCGCAATATGCATTCGGCTGCACACCGTAAAACTTGTTCCCGTGAGTGGACAAACAGCCATAATTGTTGCAACAATTAACAAAGCTATGATCAATCGGTTGATAATAACGATTGGCTGGTAGTGCCAGATTCACGGTAGCATTTTCGATACGTCGGTAGTCCGTTTGGCATATCGATGGCATCGTCGTATTATAGTTATGCATATGTTGATAGGACAGATGTAAAGGTATACTATCTACCCCTATTTGTTGCGAGTAGTAATCTTTGTAGTTATCGGTCTTCACGCGATTCTGATGAATTTTCTCGAGGAAACGATAATTTAATGCGCGAATTGCCTGTTCGGGCGTGCCGACATGGTTTTCACGAAACTCCAATACCTCCAACCAAGAGATAGTATAATTTTGCGACACGCTTTCCCATATCTGTTTTAGAATCTGGAAAAATTCACAAATCTTGCTTACCTATTGCTATATAGATTATTTATAATTATTAATTATATCAATTGACTAAATAATCGTTGACTTTTCATTTCTTATGCATTACCTGACATTCTACAAAAGCTACAATAGCATCTCTGCTAACACTTGAAACTTTATCTGGATCAATTGGACCTTCTAGAGTCAATACTCCCAGGCCAGTGTGTTTATATCCCATTTGTTCAAACATCAATTCTGCACCTATTAGATTTGCCTCTACTTCATGCTTATAATAACCACTATATGTCTGAAATAGATCAAATATATATGTTGATACATTAGATACATATTTGATTATACATAGTATCTTAGCAATAAAATAATTTTATAGTAAATAATAATAATAAAATATTATAATAATAATTATTATAATAATAATAAAATATTTTTTAGAGATTTACCCTCACTACCCTGTATTCCTTTCGCCAAGGCTGTGCCAAGAGATTAGCTGCATATAAAGAAATTGCACTCCAGGCAGTCGCTGCTCTATATCCACTAAAATCTGTTACCGTTGCTGCAGATCTGTGCAAGATATCTGCTGTTTCTTGAAATACATATTTATTCTCATTGGGTACTATACAAAGATATTCCTTTATGAAGCCTAAAATTTATATCGATCATGTTAAAACGTATGAAATATGATAAAGTATGATACGATATGAAATGTTATACAATACCTTCCAATTTGTGACGTTGTTGTAGCTTCAAAGGACTATCATCCGTTTGCAAATATACCAAATGACTCTGCTCCAATTTCATACTAATCTCTTGCAATCTATCTTTGCTCCGGATTATCACATCGTTCGCCATTTTTCTTCCTGTAATAATAATATAACCAAGTAAGATCTATGATAATCTCTGTAATTATGTGTCCAAGTTGTCACATTTGTTCTTTGTAAATAAAAAAGTTATAAAATGCCATATAAAGTTCTGATGCTTTAGGAAATCAACAATCATAAGTCGCAAATTACGCGCATTAGTAATAGTATTTGTCTGAAGCATTTGGAAAACTGTTGACAAAATATAACAACGAATAACGTGTCATCTAGAAATAATTAGTGTTTCGTACGTATTACGAACCTCCTAGAAATCTGATTTTGGAGCAGATTCCCAATTCAAACTGCGACCAGCTCTAATCTAAAAATAAATCCTATATTTAGTAACGGTATCATGGGCTTCTGCAAACGCGTCGACGGTTTTGCGATTCACCTGGCGTGCACAGCGCTCTCCCATTTCAAGTGTCGTGTTTCGCCGAGTAGATTTGACGTATGTAAAACAACGTGTCGTTACATCGTTCCGTAAATAGTAAATATTTTTCGCATACGAGCCTTTTTTTGGTTATGTTCGCATTATATCAAGAAAGCATGAGGCACATGAGAACTTAAGATGCGACTGCATTTTCAAGCTCTTGTACACTTGTACACTTGACTCCACCAAGTGGAAGATATGCAAAACTTTGTTGGCCAATTTTTTTAATATATCGTAAACTGGCAACATCGACGAGACAGCTAATCTTATGAAAACTTATGTAATTCGAAAAATGTGCTATATTGATCTTTTGTCACCGAGTACTGCATTAAACTGGCAGAAATAATAATATAAAAGATATAGTTTCGCAGATATGCGATGTACTGCTTTATAAATATGTATATATATTTTTGAAAATATGGAATAATTATTATATTGAATATCTATGTAATGATTAATTAAACACTTGATGTGAAATGTTTCTTTGATCATTTCATAGTCTCTTCATAGAGACTATGAAACTCTTTTCATAGTCATAAAAAATATATTCCATACTAATCATCTTTAATAATATTTCATTAACAACAGAGAACATAAGATTCCTGATTTCATCATTTAATTTAATAAAAATAGTGAGCAAGAAGTAGAACATTTATATAACAGTGATCATTTTTCTTTTTGCAAAATTATTTATATACTACAATCAATAAATAAGCTTATTATATATTTAATGTATATAATAACTTATACTTAATTATAATTATAATTTAAGACATTATTTTTTATTCAGATTTTCCATACACATATTGCATGCAATAAAATAAAACAATCTTTAAATATATAAAAAATACTTTATGCTAGAGAAAGTCAATTCGATTAATATAAAAATTACCACTATACAAAAATATAATTATTATTCACAAAAACTGATTCAGATTACGAAAAAGTTATTGGCACAATATACAGAAATAAAACTATGTAGTAATAGTAACTAGTAATGTAGTAATAGTAATTAATAATGTAATAAAGCTATGATAATATAGAAATAAAATTCATTTTAATGAGACATAAAATCATGACTATATACAATTATGAATATTTCACAAGAGATTTACAAATACAATAATTCTATAACAAGATAAATGCTTAATAACACGAACTTGAAATAATAATGACTTATTTCAATAACATTATTTTCCTTAAGGAAATAAATTTTCTTAATAATAAATAATGTTTAAGAAAGAAAGATCAGAGACATAAATAGAGATGATTACCAATAATATTGCATTGTCCATATGAAAAGTATGAAATGTATCTTAAAGACTGTTATTTAGATCAAGACGCGGCCTTTTACTGCGTACCATGGATGCATCATCTTGAGAATCACCATTAGCAGATAAAAATTCTCTTTTTCTATCTGCAACCTATGAAGAATGCCATATAAGTGAATAAAAATAAGTATTTAATAACAATGTTGGAAAACATTTGATTACCACTATCATAATGCTATACTGTATGTCATCATTATGTATTATATTTTTGTATCTAGCTTCTAGATTAAGGCTGCTATTTTTATCCATTTTAATTTCAACATCTATAAATGTTGAAATCAAAGCAAATTGATAAAAAAAACCACAGAAGTTCAGGTTTTTGATATATTATATTTGTTCTTACCTTTTTATCCCATTGTTGATGAAGATACCTCAATAAGATGGTAGTCTTTTCCGTAACTATGACTATAAATGTAAAATAGTGAGCTATCATATATAATCATAAAACAATAGTCTATACGTGTATATTTACCTTGTTCTGAAGGATAATCCTTAGTGGGAAGATAAACTGATGGCCTCTTAACACATGTCCGATTTCCATTATCAGTATGGAAGTTTGCAAAATTATTCTCATCATGTGATGGTAAATCTTTTAAAAACTCAGCAACAGACTGAAGTAAAAAAGATTTTACTTCATCTTTATGCACATAAAAATATAATTTAATATTATATTATGGTTGAATATTATAAAATGAATGAATTTTATACAGGAATCCTTAGATAGAAATCACTTCAGATTTAGATATCTTTATATCATATTTTGTTACGTTTTTCTCGCATTTCTAACTAAATTTTTTCGAGTTTATATTTCTGTTAGTGTTTGCTTTGTTGTTATTGCTCGTCTTTAATTTTAGATTTTGAGGATTTATATAGCAATCTATAATGTTATTATTTTTGTTTTTTAATGTTTAACATAATAAGAAATGGACACGATCTTCTCGAATTTACACATAATCCTCAAAAACAATAAAAGATATAAGATAGCATCCATATAGTAGTTCTCACCATTCTAAATGAATTATCTGTGGACTACGAAGTTCTTCGTATTTACGTATTATTTTTTATAGTTGCAAAGAACTATTTACTTAAAAAAAAAGAAAAATTGTCAGATAATATTGAGATAACACTACTATGATTATAAAGTTACTGTTGTTACTTCATTCATTGACAAACTGCTATGTAGACTGCTAACTTTATGAAATTAATATAAGAAAATCCTACATACTGAAGTCTTTCCTATTAGTAATATTAAATCTTGTGCTGAGTTAGAAATAAGTTCGAATTCTCATCCGAGAAAAAGTTATTAAATACGAATAGACAATTTGGATAAATATTCCGAATGCATATGAATATAGAAATATATAGTAAAATTAATAAAATATAAATAATAAATATAGTAAAATAAAATGTAAATAAAAATTTATACGAGTTATTTATATCCGAGTTCTAATAACTTCTTCTCGGATTGAAATTAAGATTCAAACAAATTTCTAACATCATAGACAAAAGATGTAATGTTGCGAATGACCATGATATTTTCTTTTGCGCTGAATGACACTGAATCACAATTGACCAATCGTGATCTGGTAGCGAAGAAATTGTGATTCGTTCATTCCAGCAATCTAGCATAAAAGAAGATATCATGTGACATAAGCTTAACTTCAAAACAAGTAATTTTGACAATTCTGATTGACAGTTCTTCAGTGCTCGACTTGTTATTGTTTATAGTACGAGGAAGGATCAAAGAACACAAATGGAAAGCACATTTAGCAAAGTAAAATAACTTGATTATAATGTATCGATTCTTTTCTTAATTTTCACAACTATACAATTTTCAATTTTCAATCTGAATTCTATGTATTATGTTTTTAAGCAATCTTTTCTTTATATTTCGTTGCGTTTTTCTCGCGTTTCTAACTAAATTTTTTCGAGTTTATGTTTCTGTTATTGTTTGTTTTGTTGTTACTGCTCATCTTAAATCTTAATTTTTGAGGCTTTATATAGCAATCTAGTGTTATTGTTTTCGTTTTTTAATATTTAACATAATAAAAAATGGAGACGATCTATAAAATAATTTATGATTATTAACAAAAATTTAATGCTCAGGAGGAACAGAGTAATCAAGAAGATTCGGATTCTTCAGAAATCGATGAAATAGAGCCTAGACTGAAGTATGTGAGAATACGCAATGATCTAGAACACATTCTACAAAATGATGCAGCTAGCTGCATTGCTGTACATCCAAAGGTAAAAATTTAATAAATAATTGATATTTAGTGAAATCTTGATATTTACCAATAATGACGCATTTGATTCCTTATTTTAAAAATGAAAAAGTTACTAATAATTTTATAAATACTTTCATATTTGTAATTGTATTTTATATTTTCTTCATTATCTAGTTCCTCTGTTTGGGATCACATTGGGGTATGATCCATCTCCTAGACCATCAGGGTAACAATGTAAAATCCAAAACACTACAAGCACATACAGTGGCAGTCAATCAGATTTCCATAGATGATAATGGTGACTTCATCGCCTCTTGTAGTGATGATGGAAAGATTTTTATCTACGGACTATATAGTACAGAGAACAATCATAATATGAGCATGGGCAGGCTAGTCAAGAGTATAGCAATTGATCCAAATTATTACAAATGTGGAAGTGGTAGGAGATTTATAACAGGTTAATTATTAGATAAATAATCATATTTTAATTGTATATTCTTAAACAGTAAATACTTGAATAATTTTGAATTATTAATTTGTTTTCTTAATCACTTAGATTCGAAATTAATAAAATGAAATACAAAATTAATATTAGTAAATTTATATTAAATTTAAAATGTCAACATTTAATTAATATAAATGTTTGCAATTTATAGGCGATGAAAAGCTAATGCTTTATGAGAAAACTTTCTTAGCCAGAATGAAGCCAACAATACTCTGCGAAGCTGAAGGTGGAGTGAGGTCTATCGCGTGGACTGGTCGCTTTGTAGCTTGGGCTTCCGATACTGGTGTAAGGGTTTACGATCTCGACACTAGATGTTCGTTAGGTCTTATTAAGTGGTCTCATACTGCAGAGTAAGCATCTATAACATCACATACATTACAAGGTGTGTCAAAAAAATTTCGGTGCTAAGTGAATTAGTAAAAAAAAAAAAAAACGATGGTAGTAGAGGAAATTTTGCAAAGATCATTATCTATCTTCTTTAAAATAATTATTCATGAAATTCATTGCGAAATTTAAATTTTATTCACTTAGAACTGAAATTTTTTTGCTGCATCTTATATAGTTTATATAACTTTATATTGTTTCATGCAGCGCCTCGCCAGAACACTATAGATGCAATCTGCAATGGTCGGATGAAAAGACACTGTTGATTGGATGGGTGGATATCGTACGGATTTGTCATATCAGGAAACGTACCATGCAGGAGATGATCAATCGAGATTTGCCCGAATTTGTAGTTGATCCAGGTAGTCAATATATCTTTTCCCTTTAATATATCCTAAATTTGATATAAAATCATATAGCTCAATCTAAATTGTAAAACCACTAAATTACAGATTTGTTTAAATAATCGCTTTGCTTTTCAGTGTCAACGTTTCAAGTAGATTTTTACATATCTGGTATAGCACCATTAGGGAACGAATTAGTATTACTTGGATGTTTGAAGGAACCAGACGAAGAAGGAAAGAACCAACGACCAACTCTGCATGTGGTTGAACCAAAATATCAAGATTTTTCTGTAGTATGTGCAAACTCGCTTACCTTACGTGGATACAAAGAATATAGTTGTAACGATTATCATTTAGATTGTTTAAAAGAAGAAAACAGGTAAATGAATATTTTACAATACTAAATCCTCTGTACTATTTTTAGCTACGTAAATACAAGATATCCTGTAGTTATTTCTTTCAATTCAAGTAAGAAATAAGAAGAGATAATGTTATTTTTTAAAGCGACGATTTTTTAAATAGGTTTTTTATTGTAAGTCCAAAAGATATTGTAGTAGCCAGTTTATATGATATTGACGACAGAATTGAATGGTTATTAAGTCATGACAAGTTTGAGCAAGCTTTGGAAGCAGTAACTTTGAATAGTGGCAAGGATTGCAAGAGACATACCATGTTAAATGTAGGTCGCATTTATTTGGATCATTTATTAGCGTGTGAGAAATATGACGAGGCTGGGAAACTTTGTCTCAAAGTCTTAGGAAGAAATAAAAAATTATGGGAGGAGGAGGTGAGAGAAATATTTCCATTATTGTAAAATGATCGTAATATCTTGCCAATAATGATTCTTTGTAATTTCATTCGAATTTATATTTCATCTTTTATATTCCATAAAATTTTCTTTTTATCAAAGATAAAAAGAAATTCATTATAACTTAATATGATAACTTATTCTCTTTTATTATTACAGGTTTATAAATTCGCCAGAGTGCATCAGCTGCGTTCAATCTCATCTTATTTGCCTCGGGGTGATGTTACCCTTGATCCACTGATTTATGAGATGGTATTATACGAATACCTAAAGATGAACCCTGATGGTTTTCTAGAACTAGTCAAAGAATGGTCTCCAAGTTTATATACGGTGGCAGCAGTAGTTAATGGAGTATTGGAGCATTTATTGATTCATAATCAACGACAGAACGTATTATTAGAAGCTTTAGCTATTTTATATATTCACGATGGCAAATACGACAAAGCTCTCGCAATGTATATGAAATTGCGACACAAAGATGTTTTTCAATTAATTAAAAAGTATCAATTGTATAACTCCGTATATGATATGATAGAAGGTCTGATGGATTTAGATACAGAACGTGCCATACAATTTTTTTTGGAGAAAGATAGGGTGCCTGCTGAAATTGTTGTACAAAAACTAGAGCATAATCATCGTTTTTTATATCTGGTAATAACTTGATAATATATATATATATATATATATGTATTTTGTAAATCTGTTTAATATATTGCGAATTAATTGCGTACTATATTTATGATCTTCCTAATTCTTACATTTCTTTCTAAATAAAATTTCTGATTCTCGCATCTATATCTATAAAATCTAATATGAAGATTTAATGTATAATATTATAAAAATTTGATTATACGATTTTACTTTTTGCTTTTACTTTTAGTATTTGGATGCCTTAGACAAAAGGGATACGAAGGATTCGAAGGGCAAGTATCATGGTCTACTGGTGCGATTGTATGCTGATTATTCGAGAGACAAATTGTTGCCGCTTCTTCGTCGCTCTGATAATTATCCAATACAACAAGCTCTAGATATCTGTAGTCAACGCCGATTTTATCCAGAGATGGTGTACTTATTGGGTAGAATCGGAAATACTTCCGAAGCGTTGGCGCTTATGACGAGAGAACTTAACGATATGGAGAGCGCAATTGCATTCTGTCAGGAACATGACGACGAAGAACTATGGAACGATCTAGTTAATTACTCGCTAGACAAACCTGGTACGAACTACATGACATTTTAAAAATTTACGTGGTGTAAATTTCTATTTTGATAATTACATGAAGAAACAATTTTTATTTGTGCAAATCTATCTATTTTATGTAATTAATTTTCTCAGCGGCAATTACGTTTCTCCTTCAAAAGATCGGCACCTATGTCGATCCACGACTCATGGTACAAAGAATAGAACCTACTTTAGAAATTCCGGGATTGAAGAAAGCATTAGTCAAAATGATGTGTGACTATAATCTGCAAATATCTGTGCAGGAAGGTTGCAAAAAGATACTATCCAATGATTACTTCAATCTCCACGAACGACTCGTTCGTTGTCATCAAAAAGGCATATTTGTCGATGGTAAAACGATTTTTACTCATTATTCGATAACAAGCAATATATGTTTCATAAATGATACAAGTTATTTTCTATTGAGATGTATGAAATGAAATGATAACAAACTAATTTTTTTTTTCGTAGATGATCAAATGTGTGGAGCTTGCCATAGAAAGATAATTGTAAGAGGTATTTATAAACGTCGTAGAACTCCAGTTGTAATTTTTTGATCATATAATTATATTTAATTTGCGTTTAAACTTTTTTCTTCAGAACCACGGAACATGATTGTATTTTATTGTAAGCACTGTTTTCACGAGGATTGTCTACCCAACTTTGAATTGGTCGTACGTATATGTATCAAGTTTTTCTCGTATTAATTTATTGTTTCATTATTGTTATATATCGTGTTCTTCATATTTCAGGAAAATTGTGTGATATGTAACACACAGAAAGAGATGACGCCTGGTAGGAAATGATAAAGATAAAGTTGCACTTCATTATGCGGCACGTGCAATATTCGAAGCTTAAAATAATGAACATATTTAGTAACATATTTCAGATGTATAAACAAATTTTTACATAATAAAATAGATCGAAATTACTTACAAAACAAGTTTTTATTGCGAAATTATGCTATATGAGAGTAGCATAGAGAATATTTAAACTTTCTTTTTGGTCTTTCTTTCTCCCTCTCTCTCTCTCTCTCTCTCTTTCTCTCTCATTATTATTTTATTTATTTTATATATATGTATATTGAAATGAATGGTATATGAGAAAATTTATATTTCTAAGAATTTGAGACTTTACTTGCGTAAAGTCAGACAAAATCTTGCCAAACTATAATACAATTTTTCATTTTATATAGATTCCACAAAAGCCACAGGTGATATCGGATTCGTCCTTTGATAGCTGTGGATTTATGTCAATATTAGCAACATTGCGTAAATTAACCATCGATCCTGATTTTCGGTTGTTCAGTGAATGCTTTGAAGTATTGTATCGTGAAAGCTATGACATCGATGGGTTTCACTAATTAAAAATTGATCAAGAAAAAGTTAATACCATCTGCCGAAGTAGATTCGGCACAAACTTTATCCAGTGATTGAGTTGATTACCAACGAGAAGAGTCTGCACATAATCCGCAATCAATTGTTTTATCTCGGGATGATCCATCAGATAATCCGTATAGCGAGCTACGTTATAACACTGTAAAAGAAAATAATATGTATATATATACATATTGATTTCTGGCATTACTTTTCTTAATAAATTAACAAGAAAAGAAAAGGAAAAGAATTACTTTCATATCCAAATATTTGGAAACCATTTCGATATCTTGCATCCATTGATCTCTTAATGGAATTTGCACATTTGTTCTTTCATCTGCTTTATTTTGCATTAATGGAATATTTTGTATTATATAAGGTATATCCAGCCAGTCGTGTATAAGCATTCTTCCTTCCGGTGTCAAATAAATTTCCACTTGTACGACCCTATTTATTTTATAAATTTTGCGTTTGATGATGTATACTTTCTGATGATGACCATACAACTCCATATCTTGTAATGCAGTGCAAATCTGTGCAATTTTTTGGCATTATTTCTATTCGTTATTTTTCATCTGTTATTTCGACAGTTTTACGTCTTTTTTAATTTAACATCAGAAGATTTAGATTTATGAAAAAATTCTTTTCTTCTCTTAAATTCTTTGAACGATTTAGAGATTTAATTTGATTAATAAATTTCAATGATAATTTGTCCTTAATAAAATTTGTTTTCGATCTTTATAAAAATTACAATAATTGAAATAAATTTTGTCAAAATTCTTGATTACGATTTTTATGTTCTATATGCCGAGAGAAGTCTATTCGGAATAAAGAGAGAAATTATCTTACGTAATCACTGTCAGCTATTTCTCCATCTATCATAATATTTTGGAAACGTAGGGTGCCTTCAAAATTTATTAGAGCGAGATATCGCATCAGTAGTACACTGACTCCTTCGCTAATCAAACTCTTGCAGTGGTAAGGCTTTAGGTCTTTGCTTTCTGTTAATGATGACACGTCAAAAGGACAAGTGCGTGTAATCTCGACGTGATACACGTTCTCTTGAAGGCCAACGATCAATGACTTTTCATGTAATCCATCATTCTTATAAAGAAATCTACCGAGAAAAAAGAAATGCTCGTGATAAAATTCTAATAAAAGAAATTTCCCTTTCTCTCTCTCTCCCCTTTTTCTCTCTTCCTTTCTCATATTAAATAGATGAGCAGCAGTTTAACAAATAATGTGATGTATATATATATATTTTATATATATATATATATATATATATATATATATATATATAAAATGCTTTCATATATTAAGAAGTTAAATAAAAATAGATAATACGAAAATATAATTGAAATAAAACTTCATTGATGATCCATTATCCCTATATTTTAATATATCGCTGTCGGATCCCTTTATCATGTATGAACTATACTCTGTGCGTTTTTCTTCCAGACACTGCAGATTCTCCGTCATCGAGCTGATGAGCTTCGTACCGCTGAAATAACCATCAAGATTCATCGAGGAGTGCATGTGCACCAGAAACTCGCGACCTTGAGGACCAACGGATTCCACTTGAATGCAGTATCCACCTATTTGCTTAATATCGTTTGCATTGCGTTTAGAGCAATCCTTTAAACCGATGATCAATGTTTCTCTGAAGCAAAGGGCTTTCCTTTTTAAATCATCTGTAGAGATAGGAGTAAAGAATAACGTATTCTTAGATTTATTTTAAATTTAAATATTTCGTTTTTTGCATTGCATTACTGTATTGTCATCATTGTATTAATAGTATCCTTTGTAGTATTTAATACATTATTATACATCATTTAATACGAAATTAATAATAAAAGTAGTAGAATTAATAAATTCATTAGTTTATTCGAAATATTTTATTTGAAAGATAAAGTCGAGAAGCTTTATTCTCACATATATCCTACGCTAATGTGAGAAAAGATTAATTGTTAGTTTTTACATGTACAAACAAATTTACCGATGCAGAATTCAGGAATCCATTTACAAAGATCGAATAGCTGTTTACAGATTTTTTCTTCCATAGCGCTGATTTTATATAAACTTTTTTCATAAGGATACTAAGAATTTAGCTGTATTTAATCAATTACTCGCTATATTCCGATAACAGTCTCCAGCTGCGAATCTGAATCTGCCTTCAAGCGATTATCATTGTATATTTTGCCACGATTATTGACATACGCCAGCATGTCACGTACTATAAAAAAGCGATTGCATTTAGGCATGCATTTATGTGATTTACCCACAACATCCGGCAGTAATTTGCCGAGATTACCACCGAACGCGAAATTTTACAGTCGATGGAAGCGGAATCTTCAGAAGCTTCTTCTTATCTCTGCTCGACACCCTTTGACGCCATTAGTGTTACGCAGCCAAGCAGCTATCGCATTCGAGAAGAACAGACACTCGAGGTCGGCTTATCGATGGATGATCCACCCTTACAGTATGCTGAGGTATCAAGATTAAGTGCAAAAGAAATTTATCGAAAGAAAATAAGGGAATTATTTTTATCGTAGATTCTATTGGGAAACGCTGATGTTACTCGTTTTCTTGTATATCTTTCTGACCGTCCCATACATATTGGCTTTCAACAGAATCGGAAAAAGTTATGGGGCTGAACAATGGAAGGTTGTGACCCCTGTCTGGATCATATCCATTTTTGATATAGCATTCTATTTTATAACGGGATACGTTTCCAAAACCAATCAGATCTTTTTCGAATGGGGTACAGTAGTACGGTAATTAACGCTATAATAATATATCAATTAATTAATTTCTTTATCATGTCCCGATGCCGATCTCACTTATTTTCCCATCTCTTTATCCATCCTTTAAATTGAAGATATGTCAGTTCTTCAGTTCAAAAAGAAAATCCCATATTGTTCACGCAGGCATTACCTGAAAGGATATTTCGTCGTTGATCTCATCAGTTCAGTACCATACATATGGTTTCATCCAATACGTATCTTACCACCCGGTCCGAATTCGAATTCTGAATGGCTCCTTCTCGAATTTCTGCTTGTCTTGAAGATAGCCCGCATATCTACAGTACGACATTATATCAATCAGATTAATATAGTACGGTCACATTTACATATCTGTACGGATTGTGAAATCGAATTTCACGTATAAGAATAATCGAACAAATTGTTTTTAAATAGCAATTTAGGTTTTCTGTATTTAAAAGGACAATAATCTGGCTTATTATTCTGACGTTACTAATCTTTCATTGGAGTAGCTGTTTGACTTACGTCTTCCCATATATCATTCTGCACATCAAAGGAGAAACGGTAAAGGTATGTTCCAATGATGCTCGTTAAATTGAGTTCTTTCTCTTTTGACAACTGTGACATACATTTTCATGTTAAAACATTTCTCATCTATCATGTAGCATTATTACAATTTATCTCGCATGATTATAGGATATATTTTATATAACAGCAGAAATATATAATAAACCCCCGTGGAAAGTGTATATAATATATACGCATATCGGAGTAAGTAACTTAATCAGTTCTAATTTCATGGAATTTGACAAATTTGGATTTTATGACAAGTCAATACGCACCATACTTTTGCTGCTGGGGAAAATCTACACAATCTATTTGATTGGTAAGAGTACCGATTGGTAAGAATACCGATTTTTATCATATATTTTGATAGCGATATTACCGATATTATATATTCTCTAGAGAATTCTAATAATGAAAAAAAGTTTTTGCAATTTTTTGCAATATAATTTCATTGCAGTTACAATTTTGAAGATCTTGGAATCATTATCGGAACCAAAGGCGAAGTTTCAACGAATGTTGCATCAAATAAAAGAACATATTTCTAAGGAAAAGTTTCCACCGTATTTACAAAAGAGATTGCTCACGTATTACAAATACCGTTATCAAGACAATTTTTTTCAGGAAAATATTATATACCACACTCTTTCGAGTGAGTTAAATTAAAATAAGATTAGATATAAAGATTAAAAACTGTCGTGAAGGACGATAATAGAAGATGCTTTCTTTTAACATATTTTTCCAATGCTCCTTTAGCTCATTTGAATCAAGAGATCCTATTCCAGAGCAGCCGAGGTTTATTAGAAACCGTAATTCTACAGAATTTACCTCGCTATGTACTTGGCGATTTAATAAGTAACTATTAAATAATTCATTTTTCATGTTAATAGCTTCATAATAATAATAATAATAATGACGATGGTAAACAAGCACAATGACAATAATAATAATAATAACAACAACAAAAATGATAAAGCTTGCTATTACATGCGTGTAGAATCCATCTTAGAAATCATCTATCCTATTATTTATTGTTTGTTTTAGAATTTGAAAAATTAATGAATGATTCGTTATTGCAGATTCATTAAGATTGATAATATATATTCAACACGATATAATTTACACGGCTGATACCGAAAGCGATTCCATGTATTTCATCGCTAGTGGAACTGTCGCGCTGATCACATTCTCGGGACAAGAGGTAACTGAAAATATGTAAATGGGAAGAAGAAATGAATCTATGCAATTATGTGTGCAATTACGATGAAATAACAATATATATTTTAAAGATTTGTCATTTGTACGACGGTGATCATTTCGGTGAGATTGGTTTGATTTTTCCGGATCAGCGTAGAACAGAATCGGTTATCGCCCTGGAAGTGTGCGAACTATTACGTCTACATCGTCGTGATTTCAAATATCTTTTTGACGAAACGTCCGAGTTTTATAACAATTTGGAGAAAATCGCGCAAACACGCTTGAAAAAAATCGAGGAATTAGAGGGGCTATAATTATAAAAGGCGCTTTTAATTATAAAAATTAAATTTAGATTAGAAATAATCTTAATCTCTTTCTCTCTCTCTCTCTCTCTCTCTCTCTCTCTCTCTCTCTCTCTAAATAATCTTAACTTTAAGTAAGCTTAAATATTTTGGGTAAGTTTGAAATTAGTTATTTTAATTTATTGTACATATCAATTTTGTATGCATAAAATTGATTTTTTTTGGGACAGAAAATGTGTTATCGAAAACTTGTAAACTCTCGGTGAGATCTTACAAATTTGGTTCATCGGAGGCAGGTTTAGTTCATTTGTACGATGCGAAAACGCTTTAATTACATCATTAACGCCTCAAAGCACAGTGCAAGGGGAGAATTTTTCATGCACGAATGAGTAATGCGATCTAATTAAGTATAATTAAGTATAAATCTTCTTTCTCTGCGTTGTCACTGCTTTTATTATTATTATCCGAATTTTTTTCAAGACATCATTCAATAAATTGACAATGCAGCACAATCTGGAATATTATTTTATTGGAATAAAATTATCGTTAATATTATCATATACGAATGCCGGTTCTTTTTAAAAATTGTTTGCTTTCTCTGCTGCGGAAGATCTATGGATCGCATAGACCGACGCGCCTCGCGAATTAGTGTCGCCGTCCTTGCGTGCTACATAATTAGGTGATATGAAATTACATTGCACGGACGAGGTCTGCGAGGTGAAATCATCTATATGTCAGCTATATGTGACCCGGCATTCCAGGCGGTTTCTGAAAAAAAAACCAATGATCGCGGTTAACGATATCTAACACACTGTGGCAGAATTAACAAACTTGCTCATCAATAAGCTGTCACAAAGTTGTTGATTGGTCGCACGCAACTATCATGTTATGCTATACGTGGTTTGCGGTACGCAAAAGAAATTAAATATCATAAATTTTGCATATTTCCAAATTTGTTTTCTCATATCGATCGATGGTTTATACAATGTTGTTAACTTCATCGCATAAGAAAGATACGAACGGCAATTATAATTAAATCATTGAAGATTTCTTTTCCAGTTCTTGCCGTCGTAATAATGGGCGATTATCCTAATCGGATAATTCTTCTGTCTCTTCAAAGACAAACTTTTCATTAAATTGAAAAACCGCTTTCAATCCCAAAGAATCGCGGGATTCTTGTCTCTTCTTACGGAAAGTAATCGAAGATAGACAAATAATAGGAATTCTAATATTACTGGAATAATTCCGTCCGATTTAACGAGCATAAATGTGATGATATATAGGTAAAGGCCGTACCCTCCGCTTCCGTTTCCTACTGGCCTAAAACCGAGCGGTGGCTCGAAATAGCATCGCCATTCGAACAGCGATACGGCTAGTCACTCCGGTGAATTAGGGTGGCAACTAGAACGAGAAAGAGCGAAATGAAAGGAAACGCGGAATAAAGAACGACGAGGATCGTAGATTCCAACTGATCGAGATTAAATGGACTCCAACAGTGGGGCAAATGTTGCCTTTTATCACGCCCTAATTCGTTGCCTCAGACCAGATCGCCACGTGAAGGGAATAGCTATCGACGAAGGCTGAACAGAATGAACAATATTCTTAATGAGCAAGATCACATTTTTCGAAACATTTTTGAGAACATTATCTAGTGGATGATGCAAGACAATCATGTAGGAAGAGAATAATCCAGTTTTCCTTGGAATATTTCAGGCACGTGTGCAGCCGATGCCGATATAACCAGAACAAATTTACGGAAGCATACCGTGACACTATACCTAATTCTGCCTCGTGCGAATTTCGCCACGAGTGGATCATTTTCATCTTCACTTTTGTTTTTCTAGCAGAGATAGTTAGAACGAGAAGCCACGTTTGTTCCCGCTTTTCGATCAGCACGGACGATCTGATTTAAACTCATACTGCTAAGGGTGTGTCTAGTGTTATATAGCATTAAAATTTCGATGTAAGACTGATATGTGCATTTTAAGCACGAAAGTGTGCACGATAATCTACATTTTTAATTCGCTGCGATGGATAAGAGTTAATTAAATTAACAAAGAATAATTGAGACAGAAAGTAGGAAATTCAAAAGATTAATTAATGAGAGGCCCATGCTGCATACGTGAGCACGATTAGTTCTTCCATAAATAACTCTATCCTAACGTTTCCTCGTTAGGAAAACGATTCAGCCTTGATGTAGCGAATCGTCATCGTAATACGGAGAAATCGTTGTGTCAAGGTACGTGCGCTACACGACGCGTAGCGTACGCATACCTGATTCATCCGCCGCGGTGAAGCGGCGACGGGGGGAAGAGAGAGAGAGAGAGAGAGAGAGAGAGAGAGAGAGAGAGAGAGAGAGAGATGTAGCGCCAATTGCGTAACATCGCCTGTTGTTCCGTGCTGCAACAACATCGCATCACCGTCGACGCCGCTGCCGCAGCCGCATTGATGCAACTCGCAAGAATACTCGTGGTGCTTTTTTCACATCGACACTTCCGCTGCAATCCCGCAGCGGGATATCGTACGATCGCGAGCGCGTAGATGCGCATCGTGAACCGATTTGCATGAGGATCGCGAGGAGAGCTAAGAGAAACTCGAGCCAATATTTTTGGCATTGACGCGTCGCTTTTGATGAAGCTTTCCTAAAAGCCCCGGAAGCAGCTCGAAAATAAGTTAATGCTATTAAGCTATCTGCGAGGATTGACGGGAGGAAGCTGTACGCAGCAACTTGATTACTTGCACAACTTGATTATTTTTTTTCTTGTATTCTCCTCGACGACCTTGAATCTTTCAAGACGAAAAATCTAATTTTGAGCATTAAATATATCGCCGAGATTAAATATATATTTATATACAATATTTAATTTATTTATATTTATCTATAAATATCCCCGCCTTGAGAACATTCCTCAACTTCATGCTCCATCTCTTTCGGATAAAAACATTGGAAGATAAAACGCCGATGAAAGGGGGAGAAACCAACGAGCAATTTCCCAGTTTTGAATCTTTACGGATTTCGCCTATTTGCATTTCTTACTGACTCGCTGTAACTAGATTTCATAATTATCTTCTAACTCTTAACCGCATTTACAAGTGCGCGGTTTTCTCTTTAGGTACACAACTGCCGCGAAGAGTGCGTGTGAAGATACTTGTTACATTGTTGCTCGAGTGTCTCCGCCTTTGTGAATTTCTGATAAGAATACGTTCCAACTTTGCTGGGAATGACAAATCATCATTGAGGTCAATTGAGAAAATCGGTAAGGCGTATCACGAGGATTATGGTATACTTCATGATATAACGAGACACTAAACAAATGCAACGCGTACGGATTGAGTTAGCCGAGGATTAACGGAGTTAGCAAGAGACCATCTATTTTCACGGCAGTTACATCATTGGACCGAAAATTCATGGCGCGCTTCAGCAGAGCGCGGCAATTCGCATCTTCGCGTCACTTCGCCGATGGTGTAAGCTTGATGTAACACGGACGATGTCTTCCCCTCATCTCTGGTCGCGTGTAAATACACTTTGAACCAACGGGTGGGAGATCGACGTCTCCCTAAGTGGCGACAGCGGCGGAGACGCCGCGCGTCTCTCGTCAGTCAAATCGCGATCGTCGTTGCGTGCGATCATTCGACTTGGCCGTATACAAATCGCAAAACGAGCGTGCGCGCGGCTCGATCCACGTACGAAAATAGCTTTCGAGAATTGATCGACTTGGTGGACTTCTTCCGGTTACACGCTTTACGGCGGGCTTCTTTACGTCTGCGGCTTTAGGTTCTGTATGAGCATGTAGACGAAGAAACGAATATGCAACGGGAAAAAAAACTAGTAGTAGTGAGCAAGCATTTCATAAATATTGAAATGTTTCTTTACATTTGTGCAGGATGATTTATGAATTTCTATCGATATCTCGGGGAATTGATCTAGCGGAATGTTAAGTGAACGAGGCGTAATATATAAGAGCAACTCGCGTATTGTATCATGGAGATCGCGAATTATTGGAGATTTCTAAAAAACTCCCTATTTGAAATCGGTACTCCGTGAGTTTTCTAAAAGAGTTCAACCCCCGCGGCGAATGGACACGGTGTTTCTGAATTACAAAAGGATTAATATCTTTTTCTACAAAGAATTTTCGATACGCGCACAGATACGCGCGTGGGATTACATGTGCCAGTAGAACGCGAGAGATTTGTATAAGAATATAAATCAGAGAGAGCGTTCTCTCCTCTTGTCCGAATTGCTGGACAGCAGGATATTATAATAAGCTTGTAATAATTCGAAATTTTCAAGGAAACTCAGAATTTTATTCTCGATTTTATCATAATTTATTCTCTAACAAATGGTTTTTATAATCAATGAATACTGCATTAAAATCTGCATTTAATGTATTAAAGAAAAAAAACATTTCCAAATGTTCTTATTTAAACCTTTGCATTTTTTTCGCACTATGTGTCGCTCAAATTTACATATTCTCTCTTCCTCTCTCTCTCTCTCTCTCTCTCTCTCTCTCTCTCTCTCTCTCGCTCTTTGTATACGTTATATATGATCTAATTTCTGAAACAGGATTAAGCAATCGTTCGGTGCGTAACAAAAGAGACGGAGGAAGGGTTTCCTCCGGCTTAATTCGTGCTACATCAAAGACCGCATCGGAGCGATTTTGAAAGCATTGAAGATGAGGCACTTGATATTGCTGACTGTTTTGAGTGCTGTAGCGTTATGTCATCAGCCGTTCCAAGTGATTTTCGAATGGAAATCGATCGAGTTCGTGTGGCCATCGGAGGAGGACCAGCAATATGCCCTTTTGCGCGGTGACTATATACCGGCGAACATTTTCCCAAGTACCGTGAAGTTCTGGAAGGACAAAATGTACATAACAATACCGCGATGGAGAGACGGCGTGCCGGTGACGCTGGGCCGTACATCGGCGAAGCCGATGAACGGCGTAACAGCACCCAAACTGGAGGCTTTCCCTAACTGGAGCAAGCAGAAGCTGGGCGATTGCTCGGCGTTCCAATTGGTCCACAGTATAGAGATTGATCCGAAGGGCCGTATGTGGGTGCTGGACACTGGTCATACCTTGTCTCTTCGAGAACCCAAAACGATATGCCCGGCCCGCCTCGTCATCCTCGATCTCGAGAAAGACGGCGAGATCTTACGCACTTACGAGTTCCCTGATGATGTGGCTCATCGTGGCAATACATATCTTAACGACATAGTCCTCGATCACGAGGATGGAGGTATGGCGTACATCACTGACAACGACAGTCAGGATCCTGGTATCATCGTGTATTCACTGGGCAAGAATACCGCCTGGAAAGTCCGGCATGAGTCCATGAGAGCGAAATCTGAGGCTGTCGGATTCAAAGTGGCGAACATGAACGTTATCAATCCAGTGCACGTGGACGGCATAGCGCTCTCGCCAGCGAGCTCCCATGATAGGTACAGTGTTAAATTACGGTGTTTCCCTGTACGAGACATCCACGTACGAGAGATCAATCGTTAATTTTCCAGTTTCCAGTAGTCTTATGTTTACGCTTTATATTTTGGCTAAATGACAATCGCATTTATTTCTCAGGCAAGTCTACTACTCGCCTCTGTCCTCCTTCCATTTGTACTCGGTGCCAGTGTCTGCTCTGAAGAACAATATTACAAACATCCAATACTACGTCAAAGAACTCGGACGGAAGTCCTCGCAGACGGATGGCATGGCGATGTCAGCCACTGGCGTGCTCTACTTTGGCCTGTTAGCTGATGATGCTATCGCGATGTGGGATACGAAAATCTCATCCTCCTTCACCACTGGACAACGGATCATATCGCGCGATCATGCATTAACGCAGTGGCCCGACAGTTTTGCCTTTGACGAAGATGGTAACTTTTGGTGCGTCACCAATATGCTGCAGAACTTCCTAAACAATCGCGTCAACATCAATGTATCCAACTATCGTCTCATTAGAACACGCGTGGGCGTCAAGAATTATCAATATTATGAAAATGGCACGATACCAGATTTGCCAGATGTCACCGCCGCTGCTGACTCTATCAGATACGCATTCAGCGCGTTGTTGCCCATTATCTTGCTATTGGTTACAAAATAACGTCGCCTAGTTTCTTACTTGGAAGATTTTATTTCAAGAATTAACATACTTACGTGTCAGAATCGGAAAAAAAGTTTATGCACTTTGCGCGCACGAAGAACGAGTTATGACTTCACAGTCAATTGAATTACGTCACTTGACTAAAGCGTACTAAAGCATGACATTTTTCCACATACACACATAAACGTATCTGCTTATATATTTGAATAGAAATAATTAAGGAAACAGCGACAAGTAGCAACGCACAATCGGAGATATTTCGGAGAATTGTTGGCACAGATACGAATCGAATGATTAATGATTAATATTTTCACAATTATATGATAAAAAATCAAGTAATAACTGTTAATTACTTTAAGAGATTTTTCCAATCGAATAATCGCCGATGAGAATATATTTTTCTAAATCAAGATTACATTATCGATTGATTTATTAGCATAAATCAGAAAATGAAAATAAAAACAGGTTTTTATCTTGTTTATGTATTAATTCTTGTTTACGCACGTATTAAGAATTCATCGATGATTTTCATCGCTTCATTGTTTTCAGTTGACTTGCACGATTTCGATTATTTATGACTCTGTCCCATGTCCGACTAGGCAAAGTACATACGAGTAGTCGTGATCTCGATCATGAAAAAAATGCGAATTTGCAAATATATTAGAAATTTAAATGTGCACTTTGACTTTAATCACAACTGCTAGCTATTTTTAACCGCAATTTATGAGAAAATTAATGTATATCAAGGCAGCTAATTATAGAGAATGAACGTAAATGAATGCAGATGAATTTTACAAAACTATTCGACGCATTAAATTTACTTACTGATATTAATATATATATGTATATTTTCAAGAGTTGTAATATCTCTTCAGGGAGATAAAAACAGTCGAGAATTCAATGCCGTTCTGTTCGAATCAATTCATCAATTTCTGTTATGTATACGCTCGTTATGTATGTATAAAATATTTATTTTATTTTATTTTTATTATTATTATATATTGTTACATCATAGTTACGGAATAATTGTAATAATGATCCATGAAAATTCGTGTTGCAAGTATGCTCAAGAGAAATTCCAAATAAAGTATTTATTAAGAACGATGCTTAGAACGATGCCGCCCTTGCTTGTCTTCCCTCATTACAAGTAATAAAGAAGTACGTTGTACGGTGCGTACATCGCAATGATGCGCGTCGATAGAATGCTTCATACGGCCGAATGACTCACATCTCGTTTTTCTCTCGCTGTGGCTTTAATTCATCGGACTGTAAATAAGGCCGCGTACATTGCCGGCCTTATATATCAACAAGCAGATTTTCTGAGAATGAAAACTTCATAATGTATACTGCTGAATCCGGTTAATGGATGCATTGTGTGGATTCGGAATCAAGCTGAATTACGCGCGCGGGAAAAGTAAAAGATTTTGTAACTTGCGTTTTGTAACTCCGTACCTTGACAGGTGGTGGTCCAAGCCGACGAGTAATCACATGCGTACATGCGAGCGTGCGTGCGTGCGACCGTATGTGCGTGCGTGCGTGCGTGCGTGCGTGCGTGCGTGCGTGCATACATGAGTACGTATATCACCACGTAAAAGTGGGTGCACAGCGAGGACAATTGTGGGAAGCTGCTTTTCCATCCTCTCGTTTCCTTTTCATGGAACGCAATAATGCAATGCAAAAGCAACACCGCGCATATATATATATATATATATATATATATATATATATATATATATCAAAATAAATATATACGCATGCATAAAGATATGCATAAATGTTTTCTAAATAACGTTCCTCTGACGTAAGAATTATAAAATCCTGATTAGAGAATTTTGAATGATTAGACAACGCCTAAAAAGGGGGCTTTAACTAAATTTTTAAAAATATCAAATTTTTAGCAACGTTTCCTCTTTTTTTTTCTTGCATTTATAATTAAGAGTCTTTATAATCGTTTACTTTTTCAAAACTACTTCAATTATCGCAATTTGTCGTATCATCAATAATATATGATACGTTGGAATAATTAAGTAATTTTGCAGATAATCGCACGATAAACTGTTTTTTAATGTCACATTTATCGAAAATAAATGCCGGCTATGACTCAAAAAGTAGAATTGCATAATCTACTTGTTCATGACATTTAATGTATGCGTCATCAGAAGACCAACTGAATACTAATACATATCTTGCAATTGTTATTTGCATGATTACCTTGTCGCGTGATGAGATCATGAAGAAATCTTTATGAAAAACCTTAAGAATATATAATATTTATTAAATCGAAAATGTTTAAAACTAACCAATGAAATTATAAAGTATTATTTTCAAGCGTCCTCAAACTCATTACGAAGTAATGATAAAATAATTTTAGATAAATAATACTTTTCATATAACAAAAATGTTCAAGATATAAATCAATAAAGATTAGAATAATTGAAAAAATCAAGGATAAAATCAAGTCTGCAGAATGATAATTCGTTGTTTAACACCTGGTGAATGGTAACCAGTTATGCAAAGAAATGTTAGATCATTATCATTCTATAAATGCAAGTGTTTAACTGATGGACAGGTTGCCATTATACATGCTTCAATTTGCGAATTCTAATTTTTTATTCCTCAAAAAATCGCCAGGTGTCTCTACTATCGGAAAATAGGTTAGTAGTACTAGTCACTATTAAACCAGACAGTTTCATTTTCGACTAACATAACATAATGATAAAACATAAAATTTCTTTAAAACAGTACAATTAAAAAGTATATTAAGAAACTTTTATTTTTAAATACTTATTATATTTTCAAATAAGAATAAGAACTAGAACTTAATGGCAAATTAAACGAATTTTTATTTAACTTGATCATTATTCCATAATGGTATAATATATGACGATTTGTTATTTGCGTTATTTAACATAAGAGGGCATCACTCCGTAACGATACCTCTTCGGTGGCGATATAAGAGAATAGTCGAGAGTAGTCGACTACTTAACATATAGGAAGGGAATTGAGAATATGATAGGCATATAAGAGACAAAAATTAGAGTGTGAACAAGTGGAATACAGTGTGTCGCTTTACTTGTGAACTGTGCCGTTCCCCCACCCGGACTTGCATTGCCAATTTTCTCTCTCTCTCTTTCGCTCTCTTTTTTCTCCATCTATCTATCTATCTATCTGTATCTAAATATCTTTATCTTTATCTATATATCTTTATCTTTTTCTTTCTCTCTCTAGCTTGGTTGAAAGCGGTTCGACCGACTGATCACGTTTTCATACACGACCGGAAGAAGGAAGTCCACCCTTGTTTTATTTCCCAAGGCCCACTCGCTTTTCCATGTCAACGACACGCGCACTTTTGCCAAGACCAGCAACATTTCACGCCTCTCACGCTGGTTCTGACGTTGAGAAATTATTATCGCGTACGTCGCATCCGCATCACTGTGAGGTACCGTCGGCGTCACTCTGGGAGGGCCGCCGACGGAATCGGACGTCAGGAATCGAGGAGGAGGAGGAGGAGGAGGAGGAGGACGTGCGGTCGCGTCGGCGTCGCTCTTGCCAGCCTGAGATGAGCGACCATGGCTGCATTCATTTAAATAATTTTAAAGCAGCCAAAGGCATCCAGCCATATAAAGTGATACATTCTTATTTTGTGGCCAGTACATCAACCGAAGCACGCATCAGAAAGGTATGCCCATCTTTTTCTTGCATGCGATTCATGGTCAAGATTCTCTGCGTGCCATTTTGCTTTCCGCCGTATCTTCCGTTTCTTCTAACATCTCTCTCTCCCTCTCTCCCTCTCCCTCCCTCTCTCTCTCTCTCTCTCTCTCTCTCTCTCTCTCTATTTCGGGGGGCTTTTTCTATGGTTCATCTAATATCTTATCTGTTCAATACGTATTGTGCATGAAATATGCAAATATCTAGATTTTCACATTATAGATATTTTTATTCGCGGGACATTTAAAAATCCACCACGACGTTACATTAGACGTCATTAATGATTGCCTCGATCAATTTTTAATTAATTTCTGGAGTTTGCTTTTTCATATGAGGCGAGATAAGACGATATAAAATATAAGTATATATATATAAGTATAAGATGTAAAATAAAAATTAATACTAAAAATATTGTTGTATAGGCTGTGAGCTGTCTGTGTCATACATGTAAAACTTACAAAGATCGCCTACATTCTTGTCTTCATTGTATATTTTTCGGTTGCTATGCAAAGGGTCATATACAAGAGCATGCGAAGACGAAAAAGCATTTTTTAGGTAACAAGATATCTTAAAGCACTTTATAATATATTAAGATTCATAAAAGAATTAATTAATCTTGCTCGTTTTTATGGAGATTCATTTATTTGTATTATTTCAGCCGTTGATTTATGTTATGGAAATATCTTGTGCTTCCAATGCGGCGATTATGTATACGATAGAGAATTGCTAGCAGTGGCGAAGGCACAATGTAGCGAATCGGCAAAATCCTTGAGCTTGGGAGAATTTTATCGAGCATGGGAACCTACGCAGATAGAGGCAGAGTTATTAAGGAAGCATCCACGTCGGAGACGTGTCGTAGAAAATTCCACTATAGGTAAGAATAATCTTACTAAACTTAGAAATTCCATGTTTTTTTCCATGTTTTTTTCAAAATGCACATACGTTATTTTCTGATATAAAAAAAATTTTATTATAATTGCTTTCAGGTTTAAGGGGTCTAATCAATCTTGGAAGCACTTGCTTCATGAACTGCATTGTACAAGCCCTTATACATACTCCATTGCTACGGGATTATTTCCTTGCTGACCGTCATCACTGCCCGCAACCGAGTCGCTGTTTGGTCTGCGAGGTATCCCACTTATTCCAAGAGTTTTATTCTGGCAACAAAGTTCCATTGACGCTCCATAAACTTCTTCATCTGATTTGGACACATGCCAGACATTTGGCAGGATACGAGCAACAAGATGCACACGAATTTTTTATTGCTACGCTAGACGTTCTCCATAGACATTGCGAAGCTGCTCCAATATTGGTTAAAGACAATCCTCATCATTGCAACTGCATTATTGATCAGATATTTACTGGAGGTCTTCAAAGCGATGTTGTTTGTCAAGCTTGCAAGTATGTCGTATAGTCATACATTGAATATATTGAAAAAAACAATTATTATTAAGTAAACAATTATAAAAAGTAATTATTATTAAGAAAAGTAATGTAATGCAAAATAATTGAGCGTAACAAATTTTAAAAAATCAATTTTTTGTTGATATTATTTTAAAATCAGCAATAGAAGTTTTTCATCGGATGTAGTTGTCCATTAAATTATAATCTTCCAATATTTATATTCTTAATTTCCTGTTTTAGTGGAGTATCTACTACAATCGATCCATTTTGGGATATATCTCTGGATCTTGGTCCAACGGCTGGTGCCTCTGGTTCTGATACATCTGGGCCTCCTACTTCCCTATTGGATTGTTTAGAAAGATTCACTAGAGCCGAACATTTGGGTTCTACTGCGAAGATCAAGTGCAGTAATTGCCAGACTTATCAAGAAAGTACGAAGCAGCTAACGATGAAACAACTACCAATTGTAGCGAGTTTTCATCTAAAGCGTTTCGAGCACTCGAGCATACAAGAAAAGAAAATTTCTAAGGAAAAGAAGATCTCTACGTTCATCTCGTTCCCAGAGCAGCTGGACATGACACCATTTATGTCACACAAACGCAATGGCAATAACAATAGCGCTATGATAGATGGTTTGTCAAAAAACGGAGAAGATATGACTTTCAGTGATAACAGGTAATAATATTTCTTACTTACGAATAAATTGGAACTATTTATCAGATTATTTTCTTTTAATATATCTAAACTAGAAATTTATCTGTTCTAATTATCGAAAATAGATATTCCTTGTTTGCTGTGATAAATCATGAAGGTTCTTTGGACCGGGGACATTATACGGCTTTCATCAGGCAACAGAGGGATCAATGGTTCAAATGCGATGATCATTTGATTACTCGAGCTAGATTGAAAGATGTCTTGACCAGTGAAGGGTAAGATAAGATAAATATAAGACTTTCAGTGCAATGATTAGTGAATTAAACATTATAATTTTTTCAAATAATATATAATAAGAGATAATAATAATAGATAAAAGATATAATAAGAGATAAAAGATAACGATAAGAATAAGATGATGTATTTTGATTGAGAATGAATTTTTCATCTTTCAGATATCTTCTCTTTTATCACAAACAGATCTTAGAATACGGACGAAATACCAAGACATAAAAGGGGAAACATTAATCATGTATTAATTTATTGAATGAAGAATTAAAATCGCTGCTGAAGCTAGACGTCGGCGACTTTATGTTTGCCGAAAATAAATTATTGTCGCCGTCGCTTTTTGATTTCCGCCGGCGCTTTTTATGCTCGATGGGGTATGACGAAGGACTACCCAATCGACATTTATGTATGTCCTGAACGTAACGTAAGCGTAGGTGTTAAGATTAGCTCAATTTTTTTAAATCGACCGATCGCAATTTTTGTATATCGCTGACTATTGTTATACTCCTGCCCGACATTCATATATACGATATGCGCTGGGGATGCGCCTTGCGTTTACTTCGTTTTTTACTTTTCGCACATATCAGAATATTGACGTTTCCGATTTTTGGAATTGTGCAATCTATAATTTTTAGCATGCAATTTATAAACACGTTCAGAATCATCGTCAAATATCGGATTTTCTAATATGATATTCAATGATCGATTCGAACGTTTCTATATATATATTGTGTATGATCATGAGATACGAACAAAATCTCTCATTAATAGAAAAATGAAAAAAAAAAGCAGAGTTCTTGCTTAATATATAAAAAATTAGTTTTATTCGATATTTTATATGTGATAACTTGATATCTTCTCGCATTAGATTTCTTAATTATAATGGCCATCCCCTAAGTGACTCAATTTTGTACAGACGAAGTAACGTATTACAGCGAATGTGAGAAAATTGTCTGATTCAAGGCGAACTCTTTCGCCGGATTTTGTATAATAAAAATCGCTATTCGACAACTGTCGCTCTGGTTGCCCGTTCTACTCTTAGTTAACTCGGAAAATATCTGTCAGATTTCAATGCCCGTGGCGTGTGTCGCAACCAAAGTGCCAAATATTCAGAAGCGCGATGCCCAATTAGCACTGTGGGCGAAATCGCCAATCGTTTTAATTAACACAGGTTCTCACTGACGAGTACAGAGTATAATGAAAGAGTCATTAATAATAATGACAGTTTTCCTTTATTTTAGCAGCTTGATTTATTTTTTTTATTTTAAAATTTCTCTAATCCATCTCGCGTTCTCCACTATATATACTGATTATATAGCATGAGAAATTATAAACTTGATGACTATCTTCAGACTTTTATCATGAATTATACATCGTGTGAAAAAGTGAAGTTCTATATGATTAGATATCATATAAATAAATATATGTTCTTATATGGAAACAGATAAATTTTATGCGGTATACAGTGTGGCCTAGAATTGCGTATATTTTACTCTGTGCTCCTTGGTTCCCACATTGTGTTCATCAACCAAGCACACTGCGCGTCAGAGTTCATCCCTTCAGCGTTTTTTCGGTCGCTAGCCATTTCTAGCTCTAATCAATCGATCATACCGATTCATGGCGATCTATGTCGATCCATACCGATCCACATCGATCCACTTGTTCTGGAATAAATCCGTTGTGACATATGATCTATATGACCAATGCTATGTACGTTTGGGAGATGATACTACTACACGTGCAGTTGTAACGTTTTATATAAGGCTGAAGTATACATATATACTTATAAAAAATAAAAATTATATTTCATCGAGATTTGTATTAATATTCCTTCGTAGCAGATCACTAAAAAATCGGTTTACAAAGGACAGATATTCCGGCTTTTGAATAATAAATTTATCTTGATTAAAAAAAAATAAATCATGTATATATATGCAAATACATACAATACAATTTATCTCTTTTCTTATATATATATATATAATATATATAATTGTATAGATTGTTTAAAAGTTTGATATACAAAATAAAGTAAACAATTGCTTCTTTATTACACAATTGTTACATTTCGCGAACACGAGCGATATATGCGCGCTGTTCGCCGATCTGCCTGTTCGCGCTAAAAATGATCGGTCTCGCTTCCACCAATGTCACGCCGCTGAATGAAATGGGAGGAAAGATGGACTCCTTGACGTTGGGCTCGCACAGGTAAGGTAGCCGATTGACGAATGGAAATTTCCATATATTTCTCGGCTAATGCAATGTCACGACACGAGGAATTCTTTCTCTTTTTACAGGCTGGTTCATCTTGATTTGAAAGGCGCACCTCCACGAACCTGTTACTTCGAAAAGGTATACAAAAAGATTGCTTATAGACACTTTATAGCCTTGCCCTTTCAATTTGAATACAGAAATCTATATTAGTTGTCTTTTGGAGCACTGGTTGTACAACAGACGGATATACAGCATTATTTCTTTATTTGGAAAAACGCTATGCTAGCTAACTTTTCTTTTGTTAATAATATATTACGTAGTCATGTTTTAGGTAGTACAAATACTTTTTGAAGATTGCATATGTTTTGATATGTAAACAGACCAAGATTAATTTCTGTAATTCAATTAATATACAATGCTAATATGAATGTTTATTATTATTCTGATTTTTTATTATTCTGGTAAAACTTTATAAAAAGCAGGAGAGTGTATCTCGAGTTATAGTTTCTTCTATGATTTTAAGGTAACTTATTTCAGATTTAGTTATATCAGAGTATTTAATACTGATTATTGAAAGTTGTCTTTAATGACAACTTTTTCTTCTTTTTTGTTTATACTTATTGTGATTCTCATGACCCAATAGAATATTTACAGCTCTTTCCACTGTTGCGAACATGGGGAGCAACTGGGTTACTGCTGGAATGGGAGGATACATTTCCATACAATCGAGAGCTCACTCCTATCGGAAGCAATGGACCGAGCAGCTTAGCAAATGGATACACTGTCCAGGAGGCTAGATATATTCTGCAGATAGCAGGTGATTGCGGCTTGGCAGTTGTTCCATTGGTACAAACTTTCGGTCATATGGAGGTACAAGAATAAGAAATACATCTCTTTTTGTTCTTGAGTTGATATCTTTAGAAAATATCAATATCACTTGTTGCTTCACTTTAATAAATCTATTATATATTATATATTATATATTATATATTATATATTAACTTCCAGTTCGTCCTGAAACATGATGAATGGAGATCATTGCGTGAAGTGGATTCCTTTCCAAGTTCTATTTGTCCATCAAATCCAAGGACTCTTCCATTGGTGAAGTCTCTGATACGTCAAATTGTCAGTTTTCATCCTGACATACAGTATCTGCATATAGGCTGTGACGAAGTATGGCATTTAGGCCTCTGTTCAGTATGCACTAAACGAGCTGCAGCTAGTAAATCTGGCAAATCTTCCCTATATCTGGAACACATTTTGACAATAGCTCAATATATTCAAGAAACCTATCCATACTTAAAGATCATTATTTGGGATGACATGTTGAGATCGATAGACTTACAGGTTTTGAACGGTATCTGGATAATTTATTCATCTTATTTGATTGCGCAGATCTCTTCATAGAACCAATTTTTCTTGTCTTGTAGAGCATTATATTGGCAAATACGTGGAACCTATGATATGGCACTATAATTCCAGAGACAATTTCGCATTGCCTGATGGTATTTATCCATTTTTCTAATGTCAATTTAAAGGATTTTAAAATATATTCTGATAAGAAATACTTGTCAAATCATAATCGTTATAAGCTATATCATTTACTAGGATTATGGGATAAATATAGTGCAGTTTTTCCGAATATTTGGGCGGCAACAGCATTCAAAGGTGCTACTGGTTCCACACAGCATGTACCTATAATTCGTCATCATATTAGCAATCACGAAAAATGGTTGGAGGAACTGGGAGTTCATGTGAGTAAAATACGCGAATTTCGAGGTACAGCATTCACTGGTTGGTCTAGGTAAGAAAAATAAGAAAGATTTCTATAAAAGATTAAAAAACGCTGTTGTTAAACGATTATGATTGTAGATACGATCATTACGCTACAATTTGTGAACTATTGCCTACGGCGATACCGTCATTAGCTCTATGTTTGAAAGTCTGGTTGCATGGTTATTCTGAACAGACACATACTCAAGTCGCAAAAAATTTAGGATATATCGATCATCCGTTGTATATTACGCCACAACCCAGGCCAATTTCTATACCCAATAACTTGCTCTTCCCTGGTTGGCAAGTGGCTGTAGGTATGGAGTGGTTTCTCAACTTCAAAACAAAGTTTCACAATATCGTTGTCAGTGATCAGTAAGTAACAATTTAATACATTTATAATCTTGCTTTCGTTTTCTCAAAACAACTTTTCAAAACAATTATTCACTTATATTTCTATGATTTATCTGAAATGTTAAAAAATAATAATTACATCTAAATACGAGATTTTTTAAATCCTACCAAGTTGAGATTTTTAAGGAATTATTTATTATATCAGAATTATGACATGGATGAATCCATGGCAAGTGGCAAATAATTACACAAATCCCATGCAATTAGAGAACTTGATACCTGCTTTTACAGAGTAAGTACTTATGTCTATACTCTGTATGTATTATTATATATCATATTTTGTGAATTTTGATATATTTTCTTCTATTAATTATTATATATATATATATATATATTTTTTTTTTTCCAGACTATTATTGGAATTATCTTCACTAGAAGGCTATATGCGAGTTCAAATGGAAGCAATTTTCTTCTCATCGATGATCGAAGAATGGATAGGTACCAATATTCAACCGATGAAGGCAAGATTAATAGAATTGAAACAAACCACAGAGAATCAGTTGAAGATAAACAATCGCGCGTAGTGCTTTTTCTGCTTGGAAAAATTAAAAAGATCTTGAATGTATGGCCCATCATTTAAAGCAAAGCAATCGCTAGAACTTCATCAAATCTCATTGCAACGAATCATTATTGATGATTGAATATCCGATTGCTCTTCGAATGTAGGGAAATTATTTTTGTATGTAGTAAATCGCTGCATATAAAATATCAAACACCACTATTCTTAAAGAAATATCGTTGCAAAACGAAAGATGAGATATATAGTTTCCTAAGTAAAAGGAACTATTATTTTAATATCCGATACAAAAAAAGAGAGTGAGAAACTCTTTTCTCGATACTTGAGATGCTCTGTGATACTTGGCTATGGAAGGGTAACTACAGATAACTAAAATTGAAAATTTAATTATTAGAAAACAGTTGATACTTAATCGTTTATATTTGTTTTCAGTTTTCAGTTAAATTTACGATAATATAGATTTACGAAAGAGAAATAATTATCTTTTTTTAGATTGATATAAATCAATCAAATAAAAACTATTAGATTTGAAATAAAGAAAAAGCATATATCGTAAAAAATAATACTTGTATAATATATATTAGCATTACATATTGCAACTTTTTCTTTATAAAGAAGCAAAATATAATTTATACGCTTATTAGAGAATATTGATAACACATAGAATATAGATAACACAAACAAATACATTAATATATAAATGCCTTTCATATCCTTCTTTTACAGAATAATGTACGCAAACTTTTAACTCTATTAACTCTAATGTGACGTACTCTGTATTTTGTATATAACTTCTTTCTTTTTCTAGTATGGAACTTTATTCTATTACAGTTATATATATACTTATATTCGCTATATTCATATTTATTATAAATTTTATTATAATGTATACACATATAATGTGAAAAATTATATATTAAGATAAATGTAAAATAAAATAATTGAAAGAAATGCAGGAATATGATTAAGTTGAGCATTATAGTATATGCATGCTTCTTTATTTCTTATTAAATCTATTCGATATGTAGTGTAAGCTAATATATATCATAGTGGATATACATGTATATATATGTGTATTTATATTTTTCATATGTTTGTTTATACTTTTGTCTCTTATCCGATTTCTTCTGAATCTGTCAGAATCATATGATTTTATCTTTCATGAGCTGTCAACTTGTATTATCATGCCCAAAGTTAAGGAACGCGATGAGCAAGAGGCGCTAAAATTGGATGAAGACTTTAAACAAATTCTGATGCACGTTAGACCTTGTGTGCTGAACTTGAGATCTGCAGAAGAAGCATATTTGTGCAGCATATGGCTCGATAAACTAAACTCTACTATCTCGCAACGTAACTTAAGAAATAGATACTTGTTAGAGCTGTTTCGACAGTTAAGAGCAGGCACGCTCAAAGGAATATTCAAGAATCGACCACCGAATGATATGTTAATGCCGTTATCATCATCTTGTCACATGGTATTTTTCTACTTTTATTGTTATATTTTTTTTTACAAATATATGAAACATAATTAAACGTTACTTCGTACATTTCAATTTGAAGTTTCGATTAATATCCCACAATAAGTGTTCTCTCTTACATCGCTATGATTTTTATCAGATTTGCACCAGTTCGTCCTTAAATGAATTATCCGACTATGGCAGGCGTCAGAAATGCTTGACATTAAGCGAGAGCTCCGAACAAAGAAATCTGCAAAACGAAGTTTACAATTCTGAATCGACCATGAGCGTGTATGTGCATCGTCACAATGACAATGCGTTACAAAAAAATGATATGAAGCATCGCATCGACATGCTGACTCGCGCACTTGAAAATCTTCAGATCCAAAACAAGCGATTAAAACAGGAGTTAAAAAAATATCAAGAAAAGACTACGAATAACGAAGCATTTCGATTACGAAATCGCGTTAAGCAACTGAAAGCTCAAGCGCAAAGTCAAAGTCTCGTGTGCAAAGTTCGAACGCTCAAGAGAACTATCGCAAAGCTGAAGAAACTGAATAACATCGTAGAACATATTTATGAAAAGAAGTTGCAACGCATTATCAGAGTATGTTAGAAATTAAGGGATTTATTTATTTTGTCTTTTTCTTTTCCCTTTTTCGGGATTTCTATTTCGATTCATAGTCTGCTCAAGCCGATTTTCGTTTAACTGAAGCTTGAGATGCGTATGCATAATGTTACAGAATAAAAATCTCGAAATCAAGATTTTACAATTACAATTTCAAGGACAGACGAGCGAATTATGCTTATCTTTATGTTCGGAGAAACAAAATGAAATACACAGTTTGATCGAATCTTTGGAAGAAAAGTATAAAGCACTTTTAGCAGCCGCTGATGCGGCCATCGAGAAACAACAACGAGAATATTTAACGGTGTATTTTATTTATCATATCTCGTTATCACATGAGAGATTATTATTTATTTTCAGTGGAATTTTTTTTTCAATATATGAAATAATATGATATTTCAACTGCATATCGCATTAAGAATTTCCTTCCCAAACCTAATTAAAATAATATAGAATTATTTTTTTATTTTCAATATTACATATAAATGATTTTATAATATTTAATATGCGAATATGTTTGCAGAAAATAACTATGCTTGAATCTGAATTATATCATCTGAAGAAGAATCATGGACGCATCATGGAAGAATCAAAATACGCGTGACGGAATGTAGAATATATTTTATTTTATCCAACGTGATCTACATAGTACTATTATCAGATTTGAAAATTTGCCCTCTTCTGTGAGTAGTGCTACATAGAAATAAAAACTAATTCGCCATTATCTAAAAATAAAAAAAGTTTTTCTTATCCGTTCAATCCCGCTGTTCAAAAATATAAGTATTTCTGACTTGCCATTGAGTATACTACTAGCTCATTTTTAAGCTAAGATAGTGACGGCTCATAGCGGAATTTTTTGAAATTAACTTTTAAAATAGGTAAGCTGCAAGTAGGATTGCTATTAGATACCTGTAGATGCCGTTTACTTCAACGTATTATGGAATGCTCTTTAAACAGATCGTGATGATACATGATAATCGAATAAATTGCCAAAATTAATTGTTCTTAATTCCTATACCTTCCTTTTTGCATTTTGTTTCTTTTCGATAGAAAATAAAAAAGAATTTTATTATCTTTCAATGTTAGTTATTAAAAAACCTAATACAGATTTTTTTACTCCATTTTGGTTATATATACTGTTCCAGTACTAGTTTCCATGGCAACTGCGGCGTTCAAAAACAATTGTTAAATCGTTAGAAATGATCAATTATTGTCATTACGAGGATTATGCTTAAATGTCAAAAGCTTAATAAATATATAAGAATAATAAGAATCTATGTATAGCTGCTGTCTGATAAGCATACAATGACTTTATATTTTGATATACGAGTGCAAAATCCTGAAACTGCTTCTATAAGCACCTTTGTAACTTGGCACAACAGTTATCCTTTGTTAGCTGTTGCTGCGTATTCTCAAGATAAAGGTGGCTTTGTAATCATTTACGATGATCAAGGTGAACCTGTGCAAGATGTCGAGTCACCAGGTCATGCTGTAGCGCAAGTTACAACACTCGCATGGCATCCCGAAAGAACATGGTTGGTAGCAGGATGGGAAAGTGGAGAGTTACGAGTTAGTATTATTTTATAATACAAAGTAGATGAAGAAAAGGATTATTTTTATTTTATATAAGATAAATAGAAATGTGAAATGATCATTAGGTATGGTCTGGCGACACTGGAACCCAAGAGTTCAATGTAATAGTAACTCCTCATCGAGATCCCATCACAATTTTACAATGGAGCCAATATGGTGGTCGCTTAGTTTCCGCGGATGCTGGTGGATCTATAGTTGGTTGGAAAATAGATTCCAGAGGACAACTTCTTATGACATTTCATCATGAACTAAAGGAATCTTTTACACATATTACATTTAAAACAGTTTCTCCCAAATCAGCTCTTGATGTTAGGTATAAAATGCAATTAGTAATATATTAGAATAAATAGAATTGATATTATCACAGTTATTGAATTTATAAATAATTGTTTGAATAAATATAAGATTAATATGTAGATAATCTAATGATTAAAATTTTTGTTTTTTTTTAATTATTTGTAGTGGTTTGGCAAAGGCAGCAGTGACTGGTGATGAAAGAGCTTTAGACCTGTTCAGTTCTTGGCGTCCAAGGACAGCTGCACCAACGGCAATTCCAACTCAACAAGACAATCAAGCATTTTATATCAGTACTACAAATGGTATCATATACTTTGTCGATACACAGGGACAATGTAAAGAAGTTCTCAGTACTAATGGTTTGGCATTGAATTATCTTTTGCATCACCAGACCAGAGATTCTATCGTCATTATGACAGAAGGATTAAATATCGGACATTTTCAAGCAGATCCAATTAATGGAGAGCTTACAGAATTAACGAAGGTATCAATTACTTATCGAGTTCTATTATAAATGTAGATTTTTAACATAATTAAAACAATAGAACAAAAAATTATTACAACGATAATATAACAATAATATGCAATAATATGTTATTTTATTTCTTATATTCAATATTATCTATTTCAGGTAAAACTAAGTGGTAGAAGTGACACATCACGCATTGCCAGTATTGCCCTATGTTGGGTCAGCGGAAATACTTTGGCAATACTTACAGGAGAACTCACTGTACGATGTTGGGATCTTCATACAGGTGACTCATACGTTCTTTCACCACCGGATTCATCTAATGGAAATATCGCTACTCCTCAAGAAATGTTTACTAGTTTGGCATTCTGCAAGAATAATGGTAAAATCTTTTATTAAATAAGATATCTTTTTATTCCACTTAAAAATGAATAGAATGGAGAAATTGTTATTGTTTCAAAATAAATAAAAATAATAAAACAAACGACATCTCACATTTTCAGATACTTTGGCAGCTGGTACCAATCTGGGAACGATTTATTTATGGAAACGAAGATCGGTATCCGATTGCGACGAGAATGCCTGGTTGAGTGTTCCAGAATCCTGCACAATTCACGGCACGGTGAAGCAGTTGACATGGGGCAGCGGTTTATCACGGAATCCTCTTCTGGCAGTCAATTGTATCACCAATGTATTTATTTTGCATCAGCAACCGATGTGCGCTGTATATAATGATAGTGTTTGCGCAAGTCAACTTACTCCAACACAGATTCTGCTTGAAGTGGATAAGCAGACATATACACTAAAGACAGAGATTCAGGTACAGGTCATTGCCGTCAATAAAGAATATGTCGCTGTTTCTTCCGGCAGACAGATTGTCGTTCACCGCATCAATAAAAACATCAATCTCAATACAAATGTATTAGCAAGCTTTAGTTGTGATACAGAAAAAATGCTCATCTATGAGCATACACTAATCGTGTTAACTCCAATGAACATACAACTACGATCTATAGAAGGCTCCGTCATTCAAACGCTTTCCAGTTTGCCAGAAGAAGGTGAACCCATCACGATGGAATTAACAGGTAATAACTATTGAATAAAGAAAGAAAACATATATTGTTTATCATTTAAGATTCACATTATTCATATAAATTTTGTATCTCTAGGACAATATTTGACTGTAGCATCATTGAATGGCATTCTGAAGATTTGGGACTTGGGTAAACGCGAAGCTAAGCTGCATACTCGAGCAATGGCAGCATATGAGGCAATCAGTGATTTCGCTGAAATCATTGAAGCCAGATGTAATTCGGATTGTCGTTGCGTCTCAATCACGGTCGCCATGGCGAACCTGATGCCCAGTTCGGTTCTATATATCTGGGATATCGAAAGCGATCAGATTCACGAATTTGATTTCGGCGACTCAGATGATGTTATTGATGACGATTCTATGTTGTCAGTAAAGAAACTAAAACAATATTACATGTACATATGCATGTGTTTCAATTTTACTTTACTTTTTTCAGGATTGCACAATGCAAAGGAAGATTGGTTACAGCACATTGTTGGGATCTAGAAGATCCTAGATTGTTAGTATGTCGAGCTCAAAGATTGGAAAACCGTGATTCTAAGAACTTTAATAAGAATAATAATCAAGTAACTACAAACTTAATTCTAAATTACATTTGTAAAAATATATGTATGTTTACAAAAATATCTTCCTAACAAATTTTATAATTATATTATTGTTATATATATATATATATATACAAATCATACGAATTATATATTTCTAAAACCTACAAGAAAAGCATTAGTATGTTGAGAATGATGAATTTTGTATTTTTGCAGGCTATACAAACTTCTGTAATGTTAGTATCGTTATTTACAACGACAGATCATGGTATCGTCGTGCAGGATGTCAAGCCGATCGCTGATGAGAATTGTCGATTACTAGGTGTGCAGTCGCCACATATAATTATTCTGAATTCCGAGAAAAGTTTAGACAAAAACAGCAAAATTATATGGTTGTTGATGAGAGACTTCGAAGAATTGGGAAATTGCGATTCCATCACGAAGAAGGCAGTGATGGATTTTAGTTATCACATCAGTGTGGCGAATATGGATGAGGCATTTAAAGCTATCAAATCTATAAAGAATGAAACTGTCTGGAAAAGCTTAGCGAAAATGTGCGTGAAGACAAAGCAATTAAACATGGCTCTTCTTTGTTTGGGTCACATGAAACAAGCCAGTGCTGCGCGAGCTTTACGCGAAGCAATGCAAGACGATAGTTTAAGTTTAGAGGCACAAGTAGGAATTTTGGCAGTTGAGCTCAATCTTCACGTAAGTTTTCATATGCTAAATATATACATAAATATATATTTAAATATATTTTTAAACTTTCAATACATGATATTTGTTCGTGATCTTTTAGGTGGATGCGGAACGCCTGTTTCGAGAAGCAAAGCGTCTAGATTTACTAGGCCGATTATTCGAAGCACGAAATAAATTTAAAGAGGCAATCGAATTAGCGAGCAACGAAAATAAGATTCGTGAAAAAACGAGCCATTACAATTATGCTCGCGCATTAGAGCAACAGAATAAAGTGGCGGAAGCTATCGATATGTATACAAAAGCTGATTGTCATCGATTCGAAGTACCCAGAATGTTATTGACGAGGCCCCGAGAACTTCTCGCGTATCTCAACAACACTGAAGAATTGTAAGTTCAAATGATTTAGCAACATTAATCAGATGTTGATCCATTAGAAGATGACCAGTCACATTATATAATATTGCGAATTAATAATAGGGAAATTAAAAATTGGCATGCTCAATATACTGAGTCAACTGGCGACATGGAAACCGCTTTGCATCTCTATGAACAAGCAAAAGATACTCTGTCTATGACAAGATTGCTTTGTTATTTCGATAGGGAAGACGAAGTATGCGAATTAATAACTAGAACGAATCATGCTGCATCTGCATATCATCTTGCTGCACATTACGAGTCGAAAAACAATGTACCGCAGGCGATCCACTTCTATACAGTCGCTAAAGCTTATACCAATGCGATTCGACTCTGTAAGGTAATTATTAGAAACATTTAGTTCATCCTCATATCTTATAAAATTTATTATTCATAGGAACACGATATGTTGGAAGAACTCTGGCCATTGGCTATATTAGCGCCACGACACTCTCAAATAGACGTCGCCAAGTTTTATGAAGATAACGATCAGCCGGATCGTGCAGTATTACTCTATCATAAAGCCGGTCTTCTGCATAAAGCTCTGGATGTTGCATTCAAGACGCGACAATATAGTGCGCTACAGTTAATTATTATGGATGTAAATGCAGATTCTGATCCAGCATTGATTCGCAAATGCGCCGATTATTTTATGCAGAACGATCAGATCGATAAAGCGGTGAATTTACTCGCGACCGGCAGGAACTACACGGCGGCTTTAGAGCTGATTCAGCAGCATAATGTTACATTGAGCGAGGAACTTGCGGAGAAATTAACGATCGAAAAAAATAACAATGATGACACGGAACAAGAGCATTTGAGGATCTCCACATTAGAAAAAATCGCAGAGATCGCTTTCGATCAAGGAAACTATCATCTCGCGACCAAGAAATTTACGCAAGCTGGCAACAAGCTGCGCGCTATGAAAGCATTACTCAAGTCCGGAGATACCGAGAAAATTTGTTTCTTTGCACAAGTGTCGAGAAATCGCGAAATCTATATTATGGCAGGAAATTATCTGCAATCTTTAGATTGGCAGAATCAGCCGGAGGTTTTGAAAAATATCATTAGTTTCTATTCAAAGGGCAAGGCGATGGATCTGTTGGCAAACTTTTACGTAGCATGCGCGCAAGTAGAAATCGACGAATTTCAAAATTATGAGAAAGCATTGGATGCATTGAATCAAGCAAGTAGATGTCTAACAAAAGTAGTGACACCGCGGGATCCGAATGTTCACAAACGGGCAGTGGATCTCGTAAACAATAGGATATCAGCGATTAAACGTTATTCGGATATTAAAAGGTACATCCAAAATTGATTTTAAATTTGCGATTAACAATAGCGGAACAAAGTAAAAAGAAAAAAAAATTAAATGATGGAAGTTTATTGATATGCATTTATCGATTTGATATATAATAAAATATGAAAGTTTTTTCTATTTTTTTCATTGAGCAGATTATTCGACAGAGGTGAAACAGAAACGGCAATGCAACAAGTTCGCCATTTGCTGGATTCTCAAGGATCCAATCTGGAACAATCAGTACGTCGCGGCGATCTGTTCGCGACAATCGCGCAGCATTATGCTAATATAGGAGACACTGAAAAAGCCTGGGCTACTGTCGAAGAATTGAAACGCTTGGTACCAGGAATTAATTTGAGTTACTATTTTAATGTAAATCTACTCGAGGCTTTGGGATATAAAATGAAAGTGCAACGGCAAGACAGTTCCGATAGGGATGATGGAATTGAAGAACTTTTAGGAGAATGAAATCAACTTGAAATCAATTAAAGAATTCATGTAGACAAGATACATGCCCGTCTATTATTGCACGTTTATAATAGCAAAAGGTATTACATTGATATTACAATGTTTTAATATTTTCTCTTTGTCACACTATGTCTTAGGCTATGCTTTATATATTTCCTTTTTATATATTTTTGTTATTATTAATAAGATATAATAACCAGTCATTTATGCAAATCTATATTATGATTAACATTACAAAATAGCGTGCAAAAATTTTACTCAAGTTTGTGTCTTTGTCATATATATATTTTATCGCATGAAATCGATTATATTCGAAATATTAAAGCACAGAATTAAAATTATATCACGCATATGTTATGAATATAAATTAAAAGATACAAAACAATATTTATATTCGTCAATTTAATACTATATGTAAATAATTTATCAGTCATTTTTTATAATTTTATGTCTAAAAATTTTTCATATCATCATGTAATTTACATAAGAATATTAAATAATCCTAATTCTTAAAAATAGATTATAATGTGAACATATCTCGAATATCAAATGCATTTACTTAATTATGCGATAAAATGTATGTGTGTGTGTGTGTGTGTGTGTGTGTAATAAAGTATATATAAATATAAACCTGATATTATTATATTATTATATCTAATATTAAATTATTCTAGTTTAGATACTATGTACATTAAGAATATATTTTTATTTACATATAATAATACGAATATTCATGCGTCATATTTAAAATATATTTATTTTTACCTTATCATATTTATTTTTACCTGTTATTTATATATATTATTAGAATTATTTAATTTAATCTCATATCTATTATTTAATTTTGCTTAAAGCTCTTCTACTAGTTTGGTAATTATCCATCATATCTTATATTTGTACTAAATGAATGATCTTTATAAAAACTTTACAAAGTACGAATATTTAAAAAATCGTATATGCAATGAAAATACAATATGTACATATATTTACACTTTGTATATAAATATATGTAAATACAAACGTCATTTTTTGTTTATCATATCAGATTATTTTAAATCGACGGTTGCAATATTCATAGCTAAAGTATCTTTCGTTCTTATTTTCCTATTTTCTCTTTTTGGCTTTTTTGGATAATACTTAAACTTTATTTGTTTAGAACCTTTAAAATATGTACATGAAGTTATTCGCTCTATCCGCGTAATTCCTTCTTCTCCCTTGTAACTGCTTGTAAAAGTATAATATAGATGATAGTATTGTTTCAAGCTCGACTCATTTCGAAAAGTCTGCATCGCGCACCATACATGGCACAATAAGCATGGAAATCTCGATAACCAATACTTCATGAAATCGTCAGGAATCTCGCCGAGTTTTTTCTGTGCTTCTGCGTTTAATTCTCTATAATGATGTTTCTAAAAGCATATATTAATATATAAGTACACGGAATGCATAAACGAATGTATGACGAAATTTAAATTATTATTTTACAGATAATATTCCATATCATATGTATCATCTTGCAAATATCGAGAAAAAAAGATTTATCATATTCTCCTCCAACTCTAACATAAATATAAACTGAATGCTACGAATACATTATGTAGCTTTATATTTCATTCATATTCAAATATGTATCTCTCACCTTATTCCGCAAGGCTCTGAGTAAATCTCTTACGCTCTCACCATGATAATTTCTATATTTTCGTAGATCTGTTGCAATTTCGTCATCAATATACATCTTCCAATTGTTTTGCACTACATATTCACCGCAAGTTTCTAAAGCTATTAGAATTGGGCTATCAAACTGATCCCTTTCCACTCGATCGCTAACATCCTGTGATAGGGATGATGATAATGAGTTATTATTTATATTGCTCATTATTCATAGATTAAAATATCGTCTATAATTAATTAAAGAATTAGGTGCGACTTAAATTTAAAAATTTTTCTTAATTTCAAATTCATTCTTAATTTCAAAATCATAAAAGATAAAATATTTGCATTGTTTTCTGCTCATATCGAGAATAAATAAGAAATTGAAATATTTTACGCACTTGGAAGAAGTTTAGAATTTTTGATGAATTCCAGAAGATTGGATAGTCACAGATTGTCGAAGCTGATGGTCTCTCTATAGGATTATTAGATATCATTGCCTTAATGAGTAATAATGCTAATTCTGTATCATTTGTGCAGAGTTTTTGAAGTGCTGATAAATCACTGTTATCACCTGCAACAGAAATAGAATTAGATGTGAATCGATCGAATTAAATAAGACATATATGATATATACAATAAAAATTATATATATAATATATTCTTTTTATATAAAATATAAAAAGTATACAGATCTAGATTGCAGACCATGATATCTTTACTTCAATAATGATGAATTCGATAAATAATATAGTAATAGTTCATGTTATAAAAAGATAATATATTAAATGAGAAAAACTGAGAAAAATATATTAAATGAGATTAAAACGAATAATTAGATTTATTCTTAAATTGCTACTTACATAGAATATTAGCTTGTCTTCGTATCGAATCACCAAAAGGATGCTTGCCATTGGAGAGGACATAATAGAAAACACAACCAAGTGAAAATATATCAACTGCGCACGTCGTTCTTTTTCCGTTTAGTATTTCTGGTGCTATCCAGCCTTCAGTGCCAGTAATACCAGATCTCTGTGAAAATGATACGCGACCGAGTTGCAATTTTTTGCACAATCCAAAATCCGAGATCATTGCACGTACTTCTCCTTGAGGTCCAGGAACGGACAGCAAAACATTATGAGGCTTAATGTCCCTATGTACTACATAAATTATAAAAATTATAAAGTTAGATTATAATTATGCATATAAATAATAATAAATTTTAAAAAAAGTTTTATTATTAATTATATTCAAGAGTTATTTAGACTCACCGATATCCAAGAAATGTAGATGTGCCAAACCAGACGTGGCTTGATATAAAATATTTTTCAGAGATATTTTTCTTTTGTTATATTTACCCGTTACATAATCCTGTAACGTGGCTTCAGCTAACTCCAGGGCAATGTATTTAAACATGCGATCTTGCTCGGTGCAAAAATATCTAACTACATTTGCATGTGCGTCTGATTCTCTCAACAAGGCAACCTCTCGATCTGCGACTGTAAAACATTCCGGCAGCAAACGTTTCACAGCTACCGCACGATTATCAAATTCCCCTTTGTATACAAATGTTCCTTCGCATCCTTTACCGAGAATCTTTTTCGGATCAAATCTAATCTTTCCCACTTTAACTAAATCTTCATCGATGTCTTCTGCTACAGTAACCAAAGGATCTTTGGATTTGCTACAATTTAAGCGATTAGTCTCGCGCAAATTATTCTGTGATATTAGAAAGTACTTATATTGCGAACGTAAATACCAAACTGTCACAATTGTACATAAAAATGTAATCAACTTTATATCTTTATTTTCCTGTTGATTGATCCATGTCTTACTTGAGTTATAAATTCTCGATATAAACATCTGCCAATTCCGTTTACTTTCAGATTGTATGGTATCATTTAATATATCTGCCTGCATGGTAATTAACTTTGTCTCTGTCATATTCAATATCGAAGTATTCAGGATTATTAGATCAGATCGACCGGTTATTTGAAGAGGTTGATGCAGTGGCTGATACTGTTTATATTCCATTGGTACTTTGTAATGACCTAATATAATAGTATTTTTTACATTTTGATAATCATCCCGCGTATCCATAGAAACGAAAACATGATTTGCTGGTGATAGAATCTTATTATTATCTATATCAATATACGATGGTCCACCAAGTAATAAATGTTCTTCATTGCTTGATATTGTTGTTGTCTCCGATTCAACATATGACGGTAATGCATAGAGGCCATACCGATGTTGTCCAATATACAAAGTTGGGAACCATTTAGAGTAAAGATCGGCTTCATCTGTCAATTCGGTTACGAATGTCTCCAACAACGAATCAGCAATACTCTTAAAAGGAATGGCCAATAATCCATCTTTAGTTACAATGTATATTGCTATTACTGGAGTTTTTAGGTTTAATTCCCAAAGAACTCTGCCTCTTCTCCTGTCTAATGTTACTACACGACCAGTGGAACTTGCGGTGAAGTGTGCCAAGTCATAATTATCTATCACATCAGATTTCATCTGTGTAGCAGAATAATCGTAAAACGTGACATTCCATTTTCTGTATTTATGCTTACTGTCGACCATGATAATATTATATTCTGTACGACCAATAAAAACGGTATTTTGCGCTTCTAAAGGGCAAGTATTCTTTACGTTATTAAAACTTAATAACTGTTCCCTTTCACCAGTTGTTGGATCAATGCTGAACCAAGTATCAATTTTTCTTCCTGTATATAATATGCCATCGCTGCTTCTGCAAGGACTGTTGGCCACCAATTGTGGAATAGTATATGGCAATCTTTTTAATGCTTCGGGATCTCTCCCAAAAAGATACAGAGAACCATCTCTTGGGTCTGGTAAAAACATTGGCCTAAAAATAAAAACTTAATATAAACTCACTATATACATAAAATACATGTAAAATATTATTGGTATCCTAAATCCTAAAATATTATTAATTCATTATCCTTATATAATAAATGTTATTAACACTGCATATAATAGTAATTTTACAGATCTATTATTAACAATTATATTATAAAATCACATAATAGTATGATAAATATATAATTTATAACAATTATTTAATATATGAATACATATATGTATTTATATATAAAAAATACATACATTTTAGTTTCCGATAGATCAATGGGCACTTTGACTATTGGTTCTAAAACATAACAACATGCCTATATAATATGAAACAATAAACAAGTTTTCTGATATAAACACAGAATATAAGCACAAAATTCACTACCATCATCTTGTTGCCATCGTATTTTTCCAGATCGTTGTTCAACACCTACAAGTGATCCTCCAAGAGTGGAAAGTAACAAGAGAGTATCATCTTGTTCTGCTATCAACTCAGTATTAAGATTCTAATACATATTTGAATCAATCAGAATTTGTAATCACATAATTAAATAAATCTATAGTTATGAGATCCCTCATAATGTTATGGAGATGTCTCTAACTTTATCATAATTAATTATAATATAGGATATTGCCTCTATAAGATATAAGATTAAAAATTTGATGAAAAAAGTATAAAACATAATTTATCTTTTAATTATTGTTCACATTCAAAACATGAGAGATCTCTTATCAACTAAATCTTGAAGGAAATTATATCATACATTTACTATTTGTTGTCCTGAAGCAAAAGCAAGTATCCCTAGGATAGCAAACATTATTTGCTTATCTGTCATCCACTTCTGCATTGTAAAAGATCTTTATGTAGTCTTGATCATAAGATATATTAATATACATGAGTTTTTTTCTGATACAATTAGACTTTATGCGATAATAATCACTGTGCTAATCTTTCACTCTCCATATTTCACTCTCATTTCACTGAGATCAAGAAGTATTACGATTAGATATCATTTATATGATTGTTACGCTATTGTTTTATTAAACAAAGACTTCACATTCTTTCGATACGTGTTGTTCCAATGTGACATCCTCTTTGTTGGTTACAAATACAAGATTATACCATCATGACGAAAGATCGTCCTGTAAGAGAACGATCGTGTAGTTGTACATACATCGATCATATATATGACATAAAAGTAGTTATCCTGACAACTTATTTTATTCATTACATCGCGAATTTTCTCAGTCCTCAAATTGACTCAATTGATGGAATTATTTTCGACCATTCTCGTTTTTGGAAGCGTATAAAGTAATAGATATATTTTACGAAATATTTCATATGGATACGTGTCTCATATATACATTTGTGCACATACACATACGTAATATCACCGCTGACGCGGCTTGTGGATACAACTGAAGGAATTAACGGTTATAATTTAGTCGGGCATAGATCAAATCTATCTAGAAATTGGCAAACATGCCAATGCATATAATAGTATAAAAAATCGGCCAATCATATGCATTATATAAAAATTAATATATTATTGCGTTTTATTGCAATTTTAAAACAGATGTACAAAAATGCAATTATGTTTTGTGTATGCTTTTAATTAAGATTTTATTAACTTAAGGAACGTTTTGCATAAATTTTTGAAATTGGATTTGAGAAAAACAAAGAGATTTAACGTATATACTTAGTTCAGAGGTAAATATTGCTATCGATTTGGAATGTCGCATCGAAATTATATTGATAATGCGAAATGCAACAAGACTCCGAACTGTCATTCGCCAGCTTGAGTTTTATGTAACTACGCATGGTCGAATATGATTGATTATTAGCGGTCATGTAAAAACTTGACGCGACCTCATTCATGCTTTTGCGTTGCTGAACAAGCTTAGTTGCATGGTATTATACATTTAATTGTACATTGTTACGTTTAATTCGATCTCATTGATCGATCAAATTTCTTACAATGTTGGAAGGTGTGAAGCATGTGTTATTAGTGCTTTCGGGAAAAGGTGGCGTCGGTAAATCTACAATTAGCACTCAGTTAGCTCTTGCTTTGAAGGAATCGGGCTTTCGAGTGAGTATTGACGTTTTTTCATGATAAAAATATAATGCTGTAAGTTTGACGGTACTCTCAGACGATGTATTAACAAACATGTTTCTTGATCTCGTTTAAATTAGATATTTTTATACAATGTTGTTTAATCTATACATAGAAACTGATTAATTAGATAAAATAGAAAACAGGAAGAAAAAAGGTTGATAAATTATTATAGGTCGGAATTTTGGATGTTGATCTCTGTGGTCCCAGCATACCTTATTTACTGAATCTGGAAGGAGAAGATGTTCATCAGTCTTCTGAGGGGTATGTCCTATTGCTTGAGCGATGATTTGCCACATAATTATGCATCATCAAAGTGATGCATCATCATTGAGCAAATTGGTATGATAGATGGATACCCGTATTCGCCGATCCAGAGCAGAAATTGGCCGTCATGTCAATTGGCTTCCTCTTGAAAAATCAAAATGACAGTATAATCTGGCGTGGTCCCAAAAAAACTGGCATGATCAAACAATTTTTGACGGATGTGGCTTGGCAAGATATTGATTATTTGATCATTGATACACCACCTGGTACTTCGGATGAACATATTACAGTTATGGAAAATCTAAGGTTAATCAATTTAATTTAATGAAAAGCTGTTATTGTTATATATACTTAATCATGAAAGAAAATTCAATAATTTATTGTATCATCATGTACTATAATGAATCATTTACCTGTAATTATAGAAATGTAAATTGTGATGGTGCAATTATAGTAACTACTCCACAAGCAGTTGCAGTGGATGATGTTCTACGAGAAGTGACATTTTGTAGGAAAACAGGAATTCCTATAATTGGCATCATAGAAAACATGAGTGGCTTTGTTTGTCCTTCATGTACAGTGAGTATCTTCTTAACATTGATTATAATCTAATTCAGTTATTTAGTATCTCAAACAAATCTTTTATAGGAATGCACTAACATATTCTCTTCGGGAGGAGGAATAGTCCTTTCCGAAATGGTGAAGGTTCCGTTTTTAGCAAAAGTACCCATAGATCCACAAATGGGTAAATTAGCAGATAAGGGACAAAGTGTTCTATTGACATTACCCGATAGTCAAGTTGCACAAGTATTCAGGAAACTAGTCGAACAGCTCACCAAGAGCAAGGAAGCTTAAGAATTGATTGCTTGTTACCATAGAGTATAATTTCTAATAATATACATGTATAATACATGCTTACGATATATTACTCTTATCTATATTTCAGACTTATTTACAGGAAACTGTATATGTGAGTATCAAAGATGCTGTTTTTATATTATGTGTATAGCTGTAAAAAAAATTAAAGAATCATTATTTTATCACATACATATACAATAATATTGTATGTATAATCAAAGAGGAAAAAAGGATTATATATAAGGATAGATTTTCTGACCTGTAAAAATATTGTCAAATATTCCATTTTATTTTTGCCTTCTTAATAATATTGGCGTTTTGTAAATTCAATTTTCACTGAATAAAACATATCTGAAACGGATATATTGTGGAAAGACGCAGCGATAATGATATAAAGAATCATGGTAATGCTGTCTATACAGGATATGCAAAATCCTATTGATAGTGAAAATTGTATGTCGAACATTCACTTATTTCCCCAACCCCAGAGACCTTTAACAAAACCGGTAAGACCTGCTTGACCTCTCTTGGCTTGATCGCCCATCTTGTGTGACAGATCGGGGAACTCGACCATATTGAATGCAAGATCAAAAAACAGAGGCTTGCAGGGAATGCTACGCATTGATGGTGGTAATTTGTAAACATTTGGCTGTTTTGTGAGAAGTGTAGGATCTTCTCTATATTCATGTAGACGTTCGTAGAGTGGTTTTTTGCTCTTGGCGAGCTTGTTGATACTGCTCTCCTCCTCCTGACCATCTTCGAGAACGCTATGAGCATGGGCAGCGTATTGTGCAGCTTCCACATTGGTCTCCAGAGTTTGCAAGTCATTTTTCAATGTAATGGGAAGAATTTTCTCATACTTAAATGCATCTTTAACGTGCTGCAACGATCTCTGATACAGAGCCATAGCTTCACGCCAACGGTGCAAGTTAGCAAACGATTGGGCCATATAGAAACATCTGAATGCTCTGTAACCTTTAGTCTTCGCTTCTTGCTCTTCCATGAATTCCGCATCATTCTGCAACTGCGAGATCTCTACAAGATTATGCAATGCAGCTTCGTATAGACGTACTATGTCTTGTGGCTTGGCTTTCTCTAATTCCTCCGCTGCTTTTACTAGTGCCAAATTACGTTCCAATGTGCGTGATAATCGAATGTATTGCAAATAGTTAATTAGATGCTGCGGCGTGGACCACTTATCGTTCTCTTTGCTCTTTAATTCGTTTTTAAAGTGGTCACGTACTACAGACAGAGCATCCTTGCAATCTATCAAGTGTGCTTCCAGCAGATCGATTCTGGCTTGATTAGTAGCTGCCTTTTCCAGTGCCTGATTCAATCTGGAATCTGCAATAATCAAACCAGCAGCTCTTGGCGGTACTATCCCACAGGATTTTCCACGCCATGTTACTTCCTCAGTGTTAGCTTGTTTTTCACGCGTTTGAGCTATCAAAGAGTCAAGACTGGCCATCAATTCGCCGCTCAATTGTCCGCGCATCTGCATAAGATCGTCCATGGCACTGGTATCACCAATATTATAGGCGCAGTACCTGAGACTAGGTGCTAACTCCTCAACGCGTGCCTTGTATACAATCTGCTCCATTTCTGGCAATGCGGATGCTAGATTTCCGTACACAACTTGTGCCTTTTGCAAGTTTTCCATTGCCTGCTTCCACAACTGCAACTCAAATTGTAATGAACCGTTCATCCAGGCTACGTATGCTTGAGCCTCTAGCTTGGTACGTGCATCACAATTCACGCTCTAGATAGAAAATGAGACAAAAGTATAGAAGATGTTTTTAATTTGAAAATGATTTTCTTAATAAATGGATAATAAATATATAAGATAAAAAACAAGAATTTATAGAATTTATAATGTGAGAAGAATTTATAGTTTGACTTGATAAATTTGAACGTATAATCTGTTCATAAAGGAATTATTTATCAGACTAAGACACACCTCTATCAAATCTTGCAATTGTGAGGAATATGTAGCTGCTTTCTTTAATCTCGATATAAGATGGAACTTCTTCCTTAACTCTGTATTGGACTCTTGGCGTAATTGCATCGCATAACTCCAAGCACGTTCGGCCATCATTAAAGGCACTTGCAAGAACTTATCCTCGCTGACCATAACTGAGGTGATATCTCTCTTCTTGAAATGACGTCTATCACCCTGTGGTACTTTCAGCACCTTTCGTAATCTTCTAAGCCGCCTTGAGCAGTAACCACGATACCGCTGATAATCACCGTGTCTCAACCCATGTTGTTGCTGTGCTTCCTTGATTATTCTCAAAACTATGCTATTTGTTAAGTATCATCTCTTGTATTTGCTAATAAGATCAGATATCAGAAATTATAATAGCTGCAATTGCTAGTTACAAGATTACAAAATTTCTTTGTTCGATTTGTTAAATCAATAAACATCGTATTGACATAATTGATTTCATTATGAATCTAATGTATTCAATTATTTATTATTACTTGATGACAATGTTATGAGGTTAGAAAGCAACATATGGTACTGATAACTTTGTATCAAACCGCAATGGTAGTATTTTTGAAAGGATACTCTCCAAGGAATATACTTTAGGTTCCTTCAATGTCACCGCATGTTGCGTTTGATTTTCTTTCGAAATATCCAATTTCTCTTCGGCCACCATCGCTACTCAACCACCACGTACTTAAAAAGATGTCAAAAATTATATCACTTTGAAGTGAGCTAAATATAGATGTCAACCTATGTCAAAGAGTCGAAAGTGCTATCGATATTTCATTAGATATTCTAAAAATGATGGCGTCCTTTCATAGGCGCGAAGCAAATCAAACTGATCGCTTTTATTTCATTCTGCTCAGGTATTCCAATCGTAACATTACTTTACGCGACTTCGTAAGAAAGTTTGTGACAAAGTAAGTTTTGTGGGACATGTATTTAGGTTACATGATAACTTTGTATCATCGATTAATCGATAATTCACAATTGCAGAAACATTCTCTTTGAATGTAAGGATGTCCGAGAGAGATGCAGAAATCAATATGAAAATTCAAGATAAACTGATCTCCATTAATGATGTTACTTTAAAGATGTAAAGTTTCTGTAATTCTTTTAAATGCGCGTTCTACCATCACAGTGATGGATTTGATTTGAAACAGATTAACCAAAAAACAGTCAGAATTTGAGCAAATATGAACTGACACTTTCAGAAGAAAGGAGTTGGAGTTGATCGAGGAACTAGTGAAAGAAAATGGACAGTTACGCACGACAATTGACACGGCAAATGAGACATTATCTGGTAAAGTCTCTGAGATGGGACTGGACGTAGCAAAGATTGTTAGCGAGAGTAGAGGGAAGTTAGAATCGGATCTATTGAGTTCGATTACAGCTGCTGCAATCACAGAAAAATTGTTGAGCCATATGGATGGTTAATATATTTTTTCTACATCATAATATTTTATTTATATTTGCGTATCATATATATATATATTTTTTTTTTGTATAACCTAACCCGATCTCTTTAATTAATATTTAATTGATTTTCCAAACTGATGGATAAATATGATATACATTAATAATCCTTGTTTCCCATTATTATATAAAAAAATAACCAACAGTGTAACTTTCTTAATAGTAGAAAATAGATTTTATATGATTATAGCTATAAAATTCATGTGTTAATTACTTGTGTTCTTACAGTATGTATATTTATAATTTTGATTCTGTTAACCAAGTAAATTGCTGTTCTTTGCGATCTGCTTGTGGATTAATCATGATATTTATTAAACTAGGATTATCCATTACCTAAAATAATAATTTATGTATTTTGATTTCAATATTTAAAGAGTTCTTGATTTTACCTTGAGGGATGCTTTTAATGCTTGTTGAATGTCTTCGACAGTAGTACAGAAATATCCTTTCTTGCCAAACATTTCCATCATTTTCTCATAACGAGTTCCAGATGTTAAGCTATTTGGCGGTGTTCTGAAAACATAACTTTTACTAATCTATACATTCGCAAATGCCATGTCAGGAAAAAGAAAAGAACAGGAAAAATGATTACATAACTTCGTATGATTATTTTATGAATATTCAATATTAAGATTATATTGAAATACATACACTTGTGTAGCATCTCCAGATGCTTGTATCTGTCTGAAGGTTTCATGATCAAAACCGTTGTATATACCATTATTATTTATAATTATAATAATTATTGGCAGTTTATATCTGGAGAAAACAGAAAAATACAAGAATATAATGGGGATATCATTACTATTAAATAATAAGACTAAATAAGCCTATTTGGCACTTAATTTGTTACTAGGATTACAAATTTAAAATATTCCTTTTTGCAGATAACTATGTGAAGTACTTCTGCCTGCGACAATGTGAGATACGATTATTTTAAATCACTACATTACCGAAACATAGTTTCGATTTCCATCCCAGAAAATCCAAAAGCGCTGTCTCCTTCTATGCAAATCACTCTTTTCTTTGGCGCATTATCTTTGCAATAAAGAGCAGCTGCAATAGCAAACCCGAGCCCTACACCCATGGTACCGAATGTACCAGCGTCTAATCTGTGGCGAGGTAGATTATTCAAAAGAATGGTTCGTCCTATATCCATTGTATTGGCTCCCTCCGAACAAATAATACAATCTATAAGAAAATCAATTCTAGTATTTTTATATTCTTTATGAAATTGATATTTAAAAAAGCGATCAAATAACATAAAAATGTTTACCGTTCGGTATAATATCTTGTATATATTTAAAAGCAGCATAATAATTCAGGGGTACACTGGTATCGGACGACATTCTCTGCGAATAAATGATGCAAATCATTCATGAAAAAAGATTTATCATTCAATCAGCGATTAAAAACAACGCTCACTTGAACTGATAGCTTATTCTTCTCGGTTTTCATTGTAAGATCTTTCCACCATGGACTATTTCGATCGATACGCCACTTTCGATTTTTCAACACGTTCAGCAAATATTCTATTGCAGGCGCGATCTCAGACTGTATAGCGATAGCAGAAGACACCGAATTGTGTAACTCCTCGGCACATAAATCGACCTATAAAGTTTTTTATATTTATCTAAAAACATCTGATAATAATTCTGCATTAATTCGAAAAACACCTGTATTATTTACCTGTATTATTTTGACATCGCTTTGATATCTGGGCGGTCGTCCAAAGTGCAACATCCAATTTAATCTAGCGCCTAGTAGCAACACCACATCGGAATTCAGCAGGGCATATGTTCGCGCACTGGAGATGCAATGCTCGTCCGTATCTGGTACAACTCCCTTGCCCATCGGTGTTGGGAGGAAAGGCATACCTGTTGAATAAACAAGTTCTCTTGCCGGAATCTCTGCTCGACCGTAAGCAGCTCCTATGTAAAAAAATTTAGTAAATAGAAAAAGAGAGCAAAGGGGATTAACAGATATTTTCTATTCAATCTCATGCATTCACCTTTGCCAATGATTATTAATGGTCTCTTCGCTCTCATTAATAAATCCGCTGCCTGTTCGATTAATTTCGTATCGGGATATAACAAGGGTGGCGGCGGGCATGGTGATACTTTGATTATTTTATTCTCGTCCACATTTTGGCTCAATAATGTGGCAGGKAAATCGAGATAAACGGCACCTGCAGACATTATATATTTATATCTGTATCTGGGTTTATACAGCCAACTATCGTGTACTCGTTATCAATTAATAATTTTGATAGAGTCGCCAGAAGACGACAGTGTCTACCAGTATATGTGTATATTCGTTCTTCGGTTAGGAGAAGCGCTAAGCATCACTCCTTTCAATTGGGATTTCATAGCAATAGTTACATTATAATACATAATAATAAATAATTTATAATATATAATTAAATATATTATTTAAATAAATAACAATTTTTTAAGGAACTTTCAAATTCCCGGTGCTAAAAATTCTTTCGACTTTTGTAAAGACTTTTCACCTCAATTCGAGGAATTCAATTCGAGAATCGAGTTGCAAATATTTAAATGTATTCTACCGATCCAAATTTGTATTCTACCTGGTCTGCCGTAAGTGGCGAGTCGCACAGCTTTTTCGACATGCATTGGTATAAGTGTAGCCGATGGTGGTCTGGCCGCGTATTTACAGTAAGATCTACTCGCTTCGACTTGTGGCCACTCTTGGAAACCGCCTATCCCTTCATGATCTTCGGGACAAGATCCTCCCAGTACGAGCACAGGCCTATTGCAAGATTCACGTGATCAGAATAGAAATTTCGGATAAATTAAAAGTGACCACAGATTAAAATTTGGAGAACAATAATAATAAACGCATCTTGTCCAAAACAAATTGATTTTTGTTATTTTCAGTTTACACAAATAGATCTTTGGGTAAATTCCGAAATCACTTAAGACCGACATCGAAAATTGAAATTTTATGTGAATGAATTACTTTCGGCTCGCGTTAACTCGTTAACTGTTCTTTTTATAGAAACACCGGAAATCCATGTCATATATTTGAAATCGCCTTTTTGTTAGAAAAAATCCAAAGGATGCAGATGACATTATCGTGCCGATGCATCATCATAATATCAATGTTACGAAATCAGAAGTCGGAAATGACAGTCGGGAGGCGCAATTTTCATGACAATCTTTTAGATCTACAACAAAATTACGACAATAAAATTACCGTCTGCATGGCAATCTATTCGCAAGAAAAGAAAAGGTAATCGTGCTTTGATCTTACTTCATCATGAAATTTTTCCGGAAGATATTAGCACGCATTAAGCTTATAATTAGTAATTTACATATAATTATAAAAATTCTCTTCGATATAAATATGCATATCTTATATGTCATCCCTTTTTGCATTTCCGTAATTACTTAATGATATACCTTGAGATTACATATTTTGACTTTGTAAGAAGATTGAATTTAATCTTAATTTTAACCTTAATTTTATGCAACGAGAAACATTCGCTGTACATTAAAGAAATTAATGAAGCGGTAAAAAAGTATTCGACTATTTCTATTGCTTACCAGAAATTTACTTGCGCGTTCGCCATACCGCCAATAACGTGCAATAATCCTGGACCGGAAACACATAATACCACCGCGGGTTTTCCTATTGAAGAAAGATCCAGAGAAGACGTTTTACGGAAATTCATGTTTATATTTTATTTAATCCATCGTTTCCGCAATTGTTTCATCAATTTGTCATTAATCACATTTAATTCAACCGGCAATCTTAAAGGTATGAAAAATGTCTTCTTTTTTTTCCCTTTTTTCTTTTCATTAGGATACAAGAATAGAACCCGTTCTTGTAGAGATAATAACGACATAAAAATATATGTGTCAATACTATATATACAGAATACAGAATATTAACATAGGAAGAGAAGAGGAGGTGTGAGATATCGTGTAAGAAAATTAAAAAGGATCTCTACTTACTTGTCAAGTAGCCGTAAGCCTGCGCGGCATAACACGCGGCTTGTTCGTTTCTGAAACCTAGGTATTGTAAACCGGCGACCTGCATACTTAAAGCCAAGTCGATCACGGGATGTCCCATGATGCCGAAGACGTAAGTTAAACCCTGCATGTATTTGTGATACAGAAACAATGCGGGAAAGTAACTTGGAATAATTCGGGCATCTGAATCTCCAATCGTAAGGCATTAGGTGTACAAATTAATTTCTTGCTTTTCATAAATAAACTTCAAGATTGATTTATAAAGGTGCAAGAAAGATCTCAATCAATAAAGTAGCCGTTATATTTTTGATGAGCTTGAACTCTTGATGAGCAGCTGATAGCTGCGTGACAAATAGCTGATAGAAACTCGGCTGCGATTTTGGCTTGATGAAATCATTCAATGCTCGGAATCAAAAGCGAGAAATTAATTTGTACACCTAACATGTACATGACCAAGATCTAAGAAGGATTCCGAAAAAACGAATTCAAATCCGTTTAAATCCTGTTTTCTTCAATCGAGTCGCAATGGACGGTCGTCTATTTACTTCATCTCTCGTTATCCATATTTTGTGTTTGTTCTCGCCGAGATTAAACGTTCAACTTTATGTTCCAAGCATGTTTTAAGCTTGATTACGGTGCGATGGGTCGCAATCGTAATTTATCTACGGTGCATTGATAACAGTCAAACAAAACGAAAATGAGGAGCCGCGCAAGGCAAATGAATTCGCATTGCGGCAATCTCAACAAGCACAGAACAGTCAACATGCATCGAGAGGCGCACATCCATCAGGAGAGCGATGAGCGTACGCCATTGATCACACCGCAAAGAGAACGTGAGTTCGTAATTTTATATGAGCTTTATATGAGATAAAAAAAAAGGAAGAAAAGAAAAAAAAGAAAAGAAAAGGATTGAGCCGTACCGCGCAGACGGACGAGCGAATTCGATTTGCGATAAGGCGCGCGATCGCGAAATCGCCGCGACTGCGATTGCGCGCCTAATGCGGGTTTCTCAACAAGGACTTCGATCGCGATGAAAATGCACCGCGAAACATTTAGCAGCTTATACGAACCGGATACAATCCAATCGCTGGATTTTGACGCCAACGTTAGCGGTAGTAATGCTTATGATCTCGCGCGCCTCTATCTCCATTTGCAATTGCTTGACAGCCACTGATAATGATACAGTCGCGCTCCAGTCATATTTACGAGTATGCAGTTTTATGAGTTGCCTCGTAAATTCTTTTCGCCTCTTCCGTACGAGAAAATCTAAATTACTGCCTGCGCGGTTTTACATTTATGTAACAAACATTATTGTTCACGCGTACGAATTGCTTTTTCTTTTTCTATTTTGTTTTTAATTTTTGTCCGTAATATTGTTTCATTATATGCATCATATACAATTGATCCTCAAGTTCGTTAGCTAAAGATTCGGCATTGCGGTCATTTATACTCTTTTCTTTCTTTTTTTTTCTTCAAAAATTTGATATTTTCCATCTCAAGAGATAAGCAAGGTGATATTCGAAATAAAAACGAGAATTGACGCAGAAGCGCAAAAATAGAACGGCAAAAGGAGGAATATCATTTAAGTGCGCTGAAAACATTGCGTCACATGCAAAACACAATGCATAGATTCTATAAGAAACTTTATCTATGAATATGCTATATTGCGTTATCTATGAACTTGCTATGTTTCATTTTGGCTCATAACCTTCAAATCGATTGATGACGAGCGAGTATTGCCAATGAAATGCGATCAATCGATTTTCAGGCTATTCTTCTAAAAAGAAATTCCAAGTTGTTATAATGATAATAATAACTTAAAATGAACTAATATAAAGTTCTTTGGAGAACTTTGGACAGTTTAAAATAGCAGATAATCGACATCGATAACAAGTTCATGATACGCGGAAAGTGATCGAGAGTGGAACGTCGAAATGTACCTGCTCCTTCAGAGCTTCTGCCATAATTTGATTTCCGTTCTTCATCTTGAAGTTCCTATACGTGACTTTGAATCGACCTTTCGTTGCCGCTGGCGAATAACGACTGATCATGCGACCGATCATGTATTTGCGTTCTGTAATGACTCATCAAAAATTAAATGTACATATATATGTGCATGTGGATGCCTATTCGTTGTAAAAACAATTGAGATAATATTATTCTTGTTTATCTACAAATTTTGTTAAATACAATAATGATGATATATATATATATCATCATTATATATCAAATATATATTTAAGTAATACATATATTACTTAAATACGCATTTTACATTTTGCCTGATTGATGGGGACCGATTGGAATTTCGATTGATTTTGGGAATAGGATTCAACATTTGAAAGATTGCGATTTCAGTTTATCATTCAGTTGTATTGCTCAATCGGAATTCAAAATTCGCCATTTTGGATCGCGATACATTCGGTCTACATTCAAATTCAGGCAGTCATACGTATACACGCAATTCATGCACACTACGTGCAATTATATGTCCAATTCCGTTGGCATCCTTGTAGATAAGAAGCTTAATGTTCATGTATTCGATTACGGCGATCGCACAATCGATCGATAACATTATAAAATGTGCATCACACGTTGTGCGCTTATGCATTCAAAAAGAATATACAAATTCGACGTGCCACTTGCTTGACATGAATCTCGTTGCTCGTGAGGTATTTTTTTATCATTAAATCATTAAATTTAATCATTAAATTTGCATAATCACCGTCTTGTTTTCTAAATTCGCATATACCGTTACCATCAGCTTTCAGCTGTAATCAGCTACATTTCCGTTGGGATTAGATTTTTATTTGTGAAATCTTAAATTAATCGAAACGCGCGCGTTATATTAATTAGTTAATTGCTCCTCTACTTACATTAATTCATTAATTCATTAGCGTTATGCAAAATTAAATTTTCCTTAACAATTATCGCAAATCCGATGTAGCAGAATTTGATTCTTCTTTGCTTTATATATTTGTTTAACTAAATTCGAATTTTCATCGATCGTCGATCATCATCGATCTTCACTGATTCAGGAGATATGAGATTTATTGAAATAAAACTGGGGTTTCAGGATCTCACCTAGAAATATGCGAATATCTTCAAATTTCGGGGTCATCGGAGTCCATTATGATAATCACTCCTCATTCACATCGAATAAAACTAATCTATGTCGAAAGAGGGGAAATTGTGCAGTTTCGCTGAGACATCATCTCCTAGAGAGATTTTTGGGGGTCCATCCTTCAGAAGAGTCCCCACCTGTTCTCTTGCCGCCCATGGAAGGTTTATATAGACCGTCTCGACAGCTAGTTGGTCATTTTCTTGCGCGTCTAGGCACGTTCGAATGATCACCGCGCCCGTTAATACGGAAAATTGGAAAGATCATTGAGAATGTCATTGAGAATCTGCGAAATCGTGTGCCAGTGAATTCCGAGACGGGAAAGCTACAAAATGTTTCTGGACCAGCAAATTAACAAATTGTTAACACGTGAGTCAAACTTCGTTCCTCTTCTGTTTTCATGAGAAACCTTACTTGAGGAATCGCGTTTAAGACCGCAGAAAATGTATCGAGTATTCCATCGGCGATCATTGTCACGTGAGTGAGACTTTCGGCTTCTCATTTCGCAAAGAGCGAAATGAAATTCGTGAGATTTGCGAATCGTTTAGATATCGCGAAATGAGGACCCGCTTGTTGAAGCGATCACCGCGCGGATAAAGCTCTGAGTCCTATTCGCATACGGTTCTTCGCGACGGTTCTTTTCTCGCGATGATCTTTTTATTCGCTCTACTCATAGCTAGGTAGAAGTAGTCAGCAGATTTCCTCAATCCTCTACCGTGAATTTGATTCCTTGAGCGAGATTAGAGATACGTTGGTAGATTATTATTGTTGTGTATTATTAGAAAGGACAACGTTCTGACAACATTCGAGATAGATTTTACGTCATCCTCGATCTCTCGATCAGTCGATCACGAGTGATAAATTTCCCCTGTCTTTCGAACGGTTTGCTTTTACTTTTAGCATTTTTGGCACGTTTGCAAATCCGTATCCGTTACTCAATCTTATTACGGATGCAGAGACGATGGCACGATTGCTTCAACCAAATTCATCATTAACTTACATCGAAAAAATAAGATTACGTCATATTGTTCGTTAAATACGCAGCGATCTCTCGAGAATCTTCATCGAACTCGATAATCATTTCGATAAAGCTACAGCGGGAACGCGGGATTGTTATTTATTGACAGTTTCTTATGGCTGAAACAATTTGCGATTCGAAATATTATGAGCGTACGTATCGAAGCAATTAGACGAATAGTCAAATTTCTTGAATTTCGCGCAGCGTTGATACAATTATTATTTCGTGCATATTTCTATATCATTGCACATAGAGTAGATTTAAAATCAATCCTAGTGACAAATCTCACAGATACATAGAATAGAGCGCGTAGAAATTTCTATGAGATTTTTAACGAACGTAGAAATTTCTATGAGATTTTTAACGAACGTTTTAACGAATAACTGTTTCCGAGATATTAAGATACTGTATTGCGAAATTAATTTCTTACTTTTTTGTAAAGTTGAGAATTTATTTATAAAAATACAGGAAAGATTTAATCAATAAAATAGTCTCTATTATATTCGACGATCTTAAGTCATTTATCGAGCAATCGACTGCGATAGAAACTTTTCAAAATTTTCTTTTGAATCAACAAAATCATCAATGCCCGAGATCAAAAGCAAGAAATTAATTCGTATACCTAATATTTTGAATATCAAAACAATTCGGCTCCTTCGCATCGAAGTTAATTAGAAAGAGATAATATTTAAGTGTAATTAGCTGTAACGTTAATTTATATTATTTAGCAGAAAAAGGAAAAGCAAAGTCATTATTTTCGACATGGATAATGTATATTCAGTTTCCAGATTTAGTGCGCACCAAGAGAACGCGGACATAAAATCGATAACGATCTTGGTAAACTAAACGATTAGCGTGCAAGTGGCAGTGATTAGAATTGAAATTAGAATCGAAACTTACGGATGAAGTGATTGATTATTCACGCTGTTCTCATAGTTGGCATGGTAATGCAATACGATTCCGTTAATCGATCAACAGCATAAATGTATAAATTTTTCTGTTTTTTTTTCTCAAATGTTTGTCTAAATGGAGACGCTTCGCGAAAAGATTCACACATTTCATATGATGACCATATGGAGGCTCTTAAGTAAGTGCATGATTGTAAACGATCATGTCGAAGATGAGAAATATAACAGTCTAATCGTTAAATAGATAAGTGGGTTATACTGTTTTTCCGAATAGAATTTTCTCACCGATAGAATCCTAAAATGAGATGTAAGAAGACGTTTCGATATAAGAAAAAAAAATAAAAATAAAAAAAATAATTGAGGTACCGAGAGTAGTTACGATTGAAGAAATGTAGAAAAATTTTATCGATTCGTATCTAAGTTGAAAAACAATAACTGTAGTCATACTTAGTTACTCATAGTTAACACTCACGTGATTCTGTTTGCTTAAATTACGAAAAACTTGTGAAGTCCCAAGTTTTCGATCGCAGATAACAAAAAAGGGATCTTCGTTGCGCTTCAATTTTGACAATCGACAGAAAATCATCACGGAACAAAGATCAAAGAGAAGAGAATATTGCATATCATATTTTTTTTCAATTTTACGATTCCCAGGATGGATTCCAGTACGAATTCTGATTTGCTTGATGATGTTCACGGCGTGCTGGACCAGTTACGCGTGCCGCCTGCAAATGCCGATCTTGGTAGTGCCGATGATCAAGGAAGAACCGACGAACCTTACAAGGAGTTTATGCTTGTTCGATGAGTCGCGACAGCGACGCGACATCAATCCGTTCGATCCAGGCAGTTACCTGGAGGCATATATTCTGGATAAAATACAAGAAAATCAAGAGGAGACACACTCACTGTATCGCCGTGAAGTATCGACATTTGAGCCACTTCCGCAGGCTAAATTTGCTTTATTCAGTGATGAACCATTCGAATGGACGCCAACTATGCGAGGCCAATTGTTGGCCGGTTACGGTTACGGGAATGTACCCGGCAACTTGCTCGGTGGTTGGATGGCTATGAAATATGGACCACGAAAGTCAATTCTCTGGTCATCGATCGTGGCCGCTGCAATCTCACTGATAAGCCCGTTCCTCGCGCATTTACACTGGGTTATCTTGCTGGTTTCCAGAATCGTCGTTGGCATCACGGGCGGCATGATATTCCCTGCATGTCATACCATGGTCGCCAGGTGGGCTCCGCCGAATGAACGATCGCGGTTCGTCTGGTCTCTGTTGGGTGGCACATTCGGTACCATCATCACTTATCCGATGGTAGCCGCTATCGCGGATAATATAAATTGGGAATCAGGCTGGTATATACCATCTTTGCTCATGTTTTTGTGGATTTGCCTTTGGGCGTTGATTGTTTACGACTCGCCCCTTGAACACCCGGCGATTTCTGACAAAGAAAAGGATTACATCATGAGGTCAGTTACAAAATCGATTATCTTTTTCATATGGAGAAGTTTCTTTTTTTTCTTTTTTTTAAGATAGTAGTATTTACAAGTCAAGATTACGTGTACATCAAAATGAGACATCATTTCTTTTTGATAGTGCGCAAGCGGGAGTCATTCGCATTGAAAAACCTACGTGGAAACAAACTCCAATATTTAAGATAATGACATCGATACCATTCCTTAGTCTAATCGTATGTCATTTCGGGAATCTTTTCTTGCTGCTCTTCTATCAAAATGCACTGATGTTATATTTTACCAAGGCACTGGGATTCGAATTAACGAAAGGCGGTGCCTTGGCTGCTGCGCCATGGGCCTGCAGATTGGTATTCGGTTTCGGTTTCAGTTGGGGGGGTGATACCGTCAAAAAGAAAAAAATTATAAGCATCACTCTTCTGCGAAAGCTCGCAACTATATGTTGTAAGTATTGTAAATTGGAGTATTGAATATCAGTTTTATATTATCAATAAATTATCAATTATTAATCAATAAATTATATAGAGGCAAGATATACATAATTTTATCTTTTTTTCAGCACACTTAATACCGGGTATTTTTCTGATACTAGTCGGTTATGCTAGTTGCAACTTTACGCTTGCAAATATTTATTTGTCATTAGCATTAGGCTTTAATGGTGCCGCTCTCATTTCCAATTTATCGAACAATCAGGATCTCGCGCCGAATTTCGCTGGCTTTCTTTACGGCATCATGAATACAATTGGCACCACATCCGGTTTCATTATACCACCTATGGTCGAAGGAATTGCCGGAAAATATGGAGTAAGTGCAATTTATAAATTGTCTTAATGAAAAAAAGAATTATTATTTTAATGAAAAAAGAAAAAGGAAAAGAAAGAGATTATAAATCGATTATTTTAATGAGCAAAACACTATTCCTTACCAAAGACATATTAATATTCAAATCTGTTGTCGTTTATAGTAATTGGACTCATGGGACCATTTGTATAATTACAACAGTGTTTTGTAATTATTGAAATTTTCAGCATCGTCGAATCTTTTCTGACGTATGCGAAACCAATTTTTTTCGTAATTTTGATTTTAAAATGCTTATTTGAGATCTTTCTTCCTTTTTATTTCGATTTTGTTTCCTTCTGTATACTAGAATCCAGTCGAGAAATGGCAAATACTCTTTTGGATCAGTGCGGGAATAAGTATCGGCAGCATGATTATATTTTGGTTTGGAGGTAGCGGTGAGATACAGGAATGGAACGAGTTTCGGACCGAACCGGAGCAGCGTGAAAGATCGAAATCTGGCGTGAATGTTTAATAGAAGCAAATATAATCAAAATCTTCAAATATCGATACGTCATGAAGGACGTGATAAAAATATTCAGTTAGTGACGATGATATTCTGAACAATGCGGGAAGAGGAATTCTCAAAGATCTTAAGACGTATAAAGGAGATCTAAGAAATCAAGACTGGAAAATATCGAATTTTTGAGAAAAATGTATATGACAAATTTTTTAATTGTTCAAGAAATGCTCATAGATAACGATAGATGAAATTAAAACTAGATCTATAGAGTTTTCGAAAATATTGGATTAAGGGAATATCTAAAGCATTAGAATCCTAGGAAATTTTGACTTTAAAATTAAAACATTTTTTATGATTGTTCGACAAATTAAGAAGAATGTTTAAAAGATTGGGATGTAAAATAAGTTTTCTTGCATTATTTAAGAATGGAATGATCTTTTCGCCAAGAGATCCCAATCTTTTCTTTGAATTTTATCCTATAATAAGATAGATAAAGTTGACTATTGCGACATAAAACAATTTGTATCGCAGATTACGTATTATCATAGTTTGGATTATTTATCCTACTTTGTATTAGTAATATGAAGCGTTATATTTAAGAATTGAATTATCTTTTCGCCAAGATGTCCTTAGCACTTTGAATTTTAGATAAACTATAGATAAACTTGATTATTGCGATATATCATATTAAGTTACAACAATTTGTATCGTGTTATCAGTTCGGATTATTTATTCCATTTTAGCAATATGAAATTATATTAAAACAATTTTTATACAAACTAGACTCTTATTAATCTGCAATCCCTATTTATAATTTCGCATTATTTATTATGAATATCATGAAATATTATATCTATGTATTTATTTCATATTAAAAAAGAGGAAAGTATTGATTATGTAAGAATAAAAATTTCTTTAATTTCTTTTCAAAAAAATTAAATTAGAATTAAATATTTGTTTGAATGTTTTTCGCCAAAAAATCATATTATATAACAAAAAGCGACTTTACACATAATTTATTAAATACATTCTATATACTGTTTGATCTGTAGAATATAATCGATATCTATTTAACATATTTATTCTAAAAATAAAGAAATCTGCAATTTTTTACATAAATGAAAACTTATAATTGATAATCAATCTTTGCAGTCCAAAAGATCTTCAGACAAAGATGCATATATGCGAATGCATATATTGCGCGAATTTTAATAGAAATAATATCACATTTGGCTCTTATGTGTCAGAGGATCAAGAACAGCGATAAAGTAGCATCCTTCGTGCACATGTCATTCCTATTAAAGTGGCATAATCTTTTATTTCTTGATTTTCATACATTGTATACCTTTCATCATTGTATAGCCTTCGTGTTTTGTATGCCCAATATGGCATCGCAGTTCTTTTATATAAAACGAATACCTGAAAAGAAGAAAAAATTTGAATGACAGAATAATGAGAATTCATATGAAAATCATTACAAAAATCGATGAAAATCTTACAATTTCTGCCGATTACAAGAAATGATGAACGATCACAATCACAACAGAAGAACATGATCGAAAATTATACCTCTTCAATATCGATGTTTCCGTCCTCGTCAATGGCGTTCATATCTTCGTTCAGACGGCTATACTTTTCTCTATCTAATTTCATCAAAGAAGGTTCGATATCGCACCATACGTATGTCTCCGGACAGAGGAGTTTCGACGGCTGTATTTTGGCTTTGTATCGCATTTTGGGACAGGTGTGAATATAGAAGCCCATATAATAGTACCTCAGATCACTGACGACCTCATTGAACTGTCTCGTTAAATAAATCTCTCGCAGTGAACTAGAAATGACAATTATAGGCAATTAATAATTATTAAGTTGATCTACTTTAAACTTAATAACGAAATGAAAGACAAAATATGATTTCGATCAAGAATAAACCTAAAAGTTCCCAAGGAGAGATGACTATATGCTGGATCGTAAAAGAAATACACGCTCGAGATACACGATGGCAGAATGTCTATTACTCCAACAGCTATCAGTTCGTTATCCAACCAATATTGATCATGGAAGGAGCCGTATCCTGGAGGCGGTCCACCATTGGCTGTCCATTGCTTCAAAATATTATGTTTGATATTTCATGTATTATTATGCTTTATTTTTAGAGTATTAATGATTCAGTTTTTGAAGACACTACAGATTTTGTACTTTTGTGCAAAATGATAAATACATATATACATATTTTTTACTATGAACAATGAGAAGAAATTCTCAAAGATGTTACATTTTTTGCATTGAGATTAAACACATAGTATACCTGTAGAGGATTCTTTACAAGAAAGTTGAAGAACGATTTTCGATCGCATTGTTCAGGTGAATCATTATGTATTGCCATTTGATATTTTTTGAAAAGATCCGCGCTCACATCGGAAGTATTATGGAATTCGTCCGACATCACTCTTACTAATTTCATCTGATGAATTTACAAAGATACTTAATAAGACACAAATAACAGTGTAAATATTATTATAAAATTTACTCTTATACATTTATTTTTATATATTCTTGATGATTGATCAAAACATAAGATCCACTTTACTCCAATCGTATTACATTTTTCTCTGTATAGTATTTATCTCGCTATCATATGTCTATATAATTTTCTATTAAGATATTGTATATATGATTTTGAGTGAGACAAATGACTCTAATGACTAAAAGAAACTGACTTAAAAATCAAAACCTAATGATAAATATTTTTGCAAAAATTTTGTATGGAATTTATAAATGTTATCTATTTTTCTTGTGATACGATTTAAATAAATCAGCATTAGGCAATGATAATGCATCTTATATTTCGATAATTACGAAATAATTAGTCTGATTTTAAAACAGTTTTTACTGATCAGATTTTTTTAGACTACATAGAATGCAAAGATACATTTTGCATGCTGATGATGTATGCAGATGATTTTATGAGAAAATTCATGTACTGTTGTTCTGTGACTCGCACAACTAGCACTTCATTTATTGCAAAGTATATAAATGTAAATTTATATACATCGTAAGACTTTTTTAAAGTCTATGTATTCAGAATTCATCACTGCTGTTTATATTAATCTCAGTTTACAAAAATCATTAATTTAATACAACTCTAATGTAATTAAAATAAATGTCACAACAAGACATTTATATTCATTACAATTGATAATTAAATCAAGATTCGATTTTATGATACAAAGTAATTAAATGTATGAATAAATTATTATTTATTGAATTTGCAATGCAAAGTCAGCACATTTAGTAGATTTATTATAAAATTTATCATCTGTATTTAATATGCTAAAAATTGGAGAAAAGAGGACCATATTAGACAACTAATCTAAACTAATAAGAACATTATTTCATGACAAACAGAAATCAGGAAACATCTAGTAAAATAAGTAATAGTTTCGAACTTTGATATTGTATTACCTCTAACTTTTTCAAGCCTTTATGAGTTATTATTTTGTCAAACAATTCCTCAAAAGTCTGAATGCTACTCTGTTGTTTTTGTTGTTTTTGTAGTTTTTTCTCTATTATGATACTTTCAATTTCACTCTGTGACTTTCCTTGAGTTAACAATTTATTTCGCTTGCGTTCTAAACGTAAGAATTTTGCTTTCTTGCAAGGTGTTATATCAATGATTTTATCTTTAATATTTTTACTGTCAGAACTCATTGATTGCTTTTGGTTGCTGCACGATCCAGGTGCAGAATCTTTCAAGGTTTCATCTTTAGTTTCTATCGGATTAACAGATACTCTGTTTATTGGTTCATTATTAACCGACATAATATTGATTTCAGATGCATTCTCTTGTGCTCTTGCAAAATGTTTTTTATAAATCGACAATTCCTCACTATTTATGTCTAAAATGTTGGATATAATTATATTAAAATACAATAATAAATATAATTATAAATAGATTTTTTAATATCCTTTAGTGATTTTACCTATATTATATTGTTGATTTTTATTTTTTTCTGCAATATTCTTTGACAATTCATTTTTCAAAAATTTTATCATATGCTTTAAAACCTTCTTCTGTGATTTCGATATCCTAAAATTTAATGCTTCACATCTGAAAATCATTATTAATCATGTATACTATTCTACAAAATCTTTGAACATGACCTCGTATTATTATTCAAATAATTGAATTTGGAAAAGATATTAGTTACTTAATAGTATAAAGTGGACAACAAGTCATGTTCATCCTGGGTTTATAACAATAGCAACCACTTCGTCTCCATCCCCTGTCTATCAAGCTTTGATAGTCTTGTACTGTCAATGAATGTGCCCATAAGCCTAACAATGAGATAACAATATAAAATTTATGATACCTCTCAGAATTTTCCCATAATGCACAATAAAACGTATTTATTATTCTAAATTCTAAACATGAAAATATTTTAAGCGATAAGCGAAAAGCAGCATACGACTAAGTATCAACCTACCATAATTATGATTCGTATTCAAGCCTTTGCAATAACCACATTTGTGGCCCTCCTGCGGATAATATTCTACAATGCTTAATTTCTTGGACATTTTAGTCGTTTGATTTTTCAATAGCTGTTTTAAAATCGTCGACTGAAATAAACATCTTTCTTTACACCATTGCGTATACTTTCCAGTTGTGAAGTCAGATTAAGTTAGGTTTCAAATTTATTATACCTACGTTTTATCGACTGACGTGTGTGTAACGGAAATAAATTCTTTATATCGACCAAGTATCACTCCTTCATTGTATCATTTTCTAATAATCTTTCATATATTTATATATTTAATCAAAAATCAAATTGGATCAAATTAGATACGACTTTGAGTAATTGATACATCATATCTAGATGCGAAAGATCATGAAGTGCCGGAATAGTATGAAACGTATCATTGATGATAGTGGAAATCCATAGAATTTAGCCCTCAAGTTCTCTTAATCCAAGAGATAGTTGCTAGAAGTCAGGCAACCATAGCTAACTCGAATAAATATTTGGAATATAAACGTAATCAATTTGTTTCACGTCTTTAATCATCTTTTTCGAATTGAGAACGCTGATCGGCGTCATGGACACGGGACTTTAAAATAATATAACGATGACGAATGATGAACGCATCTTTTTGATCTGCCAGGATGACTAAGTAAATTTATTGGGAAAGCATAAAGGACAAAAGAATACGCGTTTTCGAGGCCGTACTGTTCACGGGCGTGAACAACTACAGGGATTTGGAGTAGTATGGATGGAAAGAGATCTATAAAAATGGTATGTTATGTGACATTACATGTGCAACATGTCTTCTGCTACAATTCGCAAACGTTAAGCATTGATAATGATAAAGTCGAGACAGATCGAATATCTTATTTTTTATAATCCATTAGATTAGATACATTAGATAATTATTATGTACAAGTAACTTGATGTTGTAGCATTCATACGAGACTAGTTTTCTATTAAGTGATGATATTTTCTTTGTTGATACAGGATCCTTTATCACCTGGACCATGCCTTGACATCACTGATGATGAGCTTGTCACGATATCTGTACGCGATTTAAATAGGCAGCTAAAACTACGTGGATTATCAAGGGAAGAGATTGTGCGTATGAAACAGCGAAGACGTACACTGAAGAACAGAGGATACGCAGCTAGTTGTCGTATAAAGCGTATTGAGCAGAAAGATGAATTGGAATCTGAAAAGACCCAGGAGTATCGCGACATGGAGGCGATGCAGGAGGATAATAATCATATGAAGGAGGAAATAGAAATGTGGCTTTCAAAGTATCGAGCGCTCAAAAAGTTTGCCGAAGAAAAAAAGATTATTATTCCACTAGACTTAGATTCTATATAAGATATCAAAATATATTGTTTGATACATATATAAGTATAAGTAATATATGATGTAATATATTATGCATAATATATATTATATCTAATATATATCATGCGTGTATATATTATTAATTTCAGTACATGGAATGTATTCAATGACTGTTTTGATTAAGTTCATATAAGGATTGTGCCTTAAGGATCAATCTTTTAAGGATCAATCTTTTTAACTTTTATGTTATATTATTTGTAGTAAAAAGGATTGTATTTTTTGTACCTGGATATATATCTATATTTATATATAGTATATATATATATATAGTTTTTAATTTAAAAATAATTTAAATATGCATGACAGATTTTGAAGGATATATTTTGATATTATATACATAAAATATTTCTCTTAAGAAATGCATATTATAAAAAATAATGTGGAAGTGGGAGTAGAAATATCATATTTATAAATTTCATGTTTCTCAAATACTTTTACCTTCATTACATAATATAAGTATTAATCTGCTAACTACATGAACATTGATTGAATTACCTAGCAACCTGTATCTTTGTTTATCTGTGATATGTTTTGGAAAATCGAAATCTTCTGGAAAACACATCAATCTGCATACTTCTCTAGAAGAGAAAAATCTAAGCCTCAAATCTGATAAAATCTGCATTTGTTCAACTGAATTGTTCTCATGATTATTAGCTTCGTTGTACTTTAGGGCAACCATTTCTTCCGAAAATGGACAATATACGGATCCTGTGCCTTCTACATAATGACCATATCCTTTAGTGAAACAACAAGAACCATTGCTATCGGATGTTCGTATATCCAATATCCAAGCTCGTTTTTGTAACAATTTCGAGGATAGCAGATACTTTGATTCCTCTGTTATGTTTTCTAAGATATTATTCAATGTGTAGCATACTCTGCCAGACCTGACATTAATCTTGCCACTCTTCTCCGCTAATATGGAGTGTTTATCTTTTGGTAGTGACTTGAATGATTCAGGTAACAAACTGTTATCTAGCAGAGGCTGCTCGAAACAGAATTTCAAATCACTCCTCTTCGCCAGTAAATAATACCTGTACCTACTGTTTGGTATACCAAACTGGCATGGGGTCAATATCAGTTCTCTATAATCATATCCACAATTTCCTAGGCAATTTATTAACTTGTCCCTCATCTGAGATATCTCAAAACCCTTAACATTCTCGAGCAAAATGTACTTCAAATTTCTTAGATCCGGTATCAGATTCAAAACATGTAATAAGGAACAGGTTCTGTTATCAAGAGCATCTTTCTTTAATCCCGATCTGGTAAAAGGCTGACACGGAGGACTCATGAGTAAAACATTAATATTTAATTTGTTCAATTCCTGTGCACTAAGAGATTGGATATTTCTGTTCATAAGAACGGTCTCCGGAAAATTGTGGCGGTAAACGTCATTTGCAACGGGATTTATGTCGATTGCCGCGACGACTCTCGCTGCGATTCCGCTTTCTAAAACGCATAGATGTGAAGATGGTTAAATTTGACAGGTTAAGCTACTATAATTGAACAATAATTAATCGATATTATGGAATTCTCGATGCTTGAATTTACCACGGAGCGCATAATGCATCCCTCCAATACCGCTGTACAGTTCCAATATCTTCATTTCTTCAATCGTACCCATCGCGGATCGAATTTCATGAAGCTGTTTATAAACAAAAAACGATATATATCATTCAGTTGCTTCGGTGTACGATGTATTCAGCGTTACGGTGTGAGTTTGCACGATTTTTGCCCGCGCCTTTTCTTATAATTATAAATTGCGGACAAATATAGAAACGTCAAACAAAATGATTACAAAGAAACGCATAATATTTTCGAGAGATCTTTGGAAATAAAGATATCACTGATAAGACGACGCAAATTCCGAGCTATTCCTGACCTATCGCACTAGTATCACACGTCGTAATCCACCAGTCAGTCATGATCAGCAATGGTCAGTCACGTAATGGAAGTTAAATTTAATCATACGTTCTACGCTGCATGAAATTTAACGACGTGGGAATTTACTGGAAAGATTAACGCGTTGCTACGCTGACGTGTAAGAATTCATCAGAACGGAAGCAGAATGTGTACGTAATAAAAGAGTCAAAAAGATCGCACGAAGGAGTGAGGCGACATAACCTGAACGATGTAATAGAAGCGTATTATGTTATTCGGCAATTATGCGCGTTATGTTCACGAATTGCACACGACAAATCATGAGTACGATGAAACTGCCTTGAGATGTCCTTGTGATCATCGTATCGTGAGAATATCAATTTCTAGGAGATTTGGATGGAACACGTTTTTAAACATTCGAGTAGTTGAAGATGTTTCGAAGTCGGAGCTGGTTCGGTGGTGGGCTTTGGAAGCCCAAGAATCCCCATTCTTTGGAACACCTCAAGTAAATACAACATAATCAGTAGATTGTTATTCTGTTCATTAAAACAAAGCGTAAAAGCATATCTATATATATAGATATATATATTATGTGCATGTTTATTGTTTAGATATCTATACAATGTCTTGTCAAAGAATCAGACTGTGTCTGAGAACAATAGAGGTTTGCTGGTTGAAACTCTACGTTCGATAGCCGAGATTCTCATATGGGGTGATCAAAATGACAGTAGTGTATTTGAGTAAGTACAATGGAATTATTTTTGGATCCCTGATTGATACATTGGTCTGATATTTCCATGATAGATAAAACATTTTTCTAACAAAACATTACATGTTCACAGTTTCTTCTTAGAGAAAAACATGCTTTCTTTCTTTTTACGTATTATGAAGCAGAAATGTGGAAGCTACGTGTGTGTCCAGTTGCTTCAAACATTGAATATTTTATTTGAGAACATACGCAATGAAACATCTTTATGTAAGCTCCTGGAATTATTTCTTCTGTATTGAGCAAGTTTCCGAAATGTTTCAATGTATGTAAAATTTCTGGTTTTCAGACTATCTGTTGAGTAATAATCACGTAAATAGCATAATAGTGCACAAATTTGACTTCAGCGACGAAGAAGTAATGGCATATTATATCAGTTTTTTGAAAACGTTGAGTTTGAAATTAAATGCGCATACCATTCATTTTTTTTATAATGAGGTAAACGAGGTACACATAATGGTTTTCCATGTTCGTTTTTTAGTTATAGCTTGTATTTATTTTGTGTCGATTTTATATTGATTATGTCTTAATAGTGCGTACTGTATTTATAATATAATTGTGTTTATAATATAATAAGATAGGCGTTTAAGTGCATTTTTAATATCATAACAAATTTATTTTGTTCCCAGCATACGAATGATTTTCCACTATATACAGAAGCAATCAAATTTTTTAATCATTCGGAAGGCATGGTACGCATAGCTGTAAGAACGCTTACATTGAATGTCTATCGCGTCGAGGATGCATCCATGCTGGCTTTCATAAGAGATCGTACTGCTGCACCGTATTTTAGTAATCTCGTGTGGTTCATTGGCGATCATATCATTGAATTAGATACTTGCGTCCGGAACGATGCTGAGTAAGTATTGATCAAAATATCGTTTTCTTTTCTGTTATCGATAAAGCATCTTCTTACAGTCATCAAAGTCAAAACAGATTATCAGACTTGGTTGCGGAACATCTAGATCACTTGCATTATTTAAACGATATTTTGTGTTTAAATATATCAGACTTGAATAAAGTCTTATCGGAACATTTATTACACAAACTGTTAGTACCCTTGTATGTCTACTCTCTGATGAAACAAAATGTTCTGTGCCAAACTCAGGTAGAGATTAAATCTTATATTTTTTGCAATATCCCTTATATTCCAGATAGTGATCGCTTTATTTTTCAGGATGAGAAAAAACACGTCAGTGTCGTAGTAGCTCTTTTTCTACTTTCTCAAGTCTTTTTGATAGTGTCGCATGGACCTCTTGTACATACGTTAGCGGCCATAATGCTCATGTCCGACTTGGAGACAATTCAGATTGGAACGAATAGGGTTCTCGAAAAATTCGGAAATATGGCGTCGAGCAAATCTATGATTTCCTCACCACTGAAACAAAAATCTTTGGACACTCCGACGGAGATCTTGTCAACATCCGAGGAACTTCGTAACGGAGAAAATGATATAAGAAATAGTGAAAGAAAAACGGCAAACACAATTGATGAATCGCAGGAATTTAATCATCCAAGTACGTCTTTTGATGCTTCAACGATTAATACTTCTGTTCTTACGAATATGCCGTTGAATATGAGCGTTCCAACCGAAGAAGATTTAGAAGAAGAAATTAAGCAGTTGAATGTAACGGACGAGGAAAAGGAACAGCGTCTGGCGTTGGAGAGTCCTTTGTTGCTTCATCAAAGTCAAAATGATATATTCGATTCTCTAGCGAAGAAGCCATTCCTAGAAACAATAATCAATTCATTGTTGTGCGCGGAAAACGATTATGCTGCGTTGTTCGCGCTTTGTCTATTGTATGCATTAGCCAATAATCAGGTAATTATTTTACACACAAATTTAGAGCATATTATGTATTTTATACAATAATCAAATTAACAAATTTATTTATTTACAAGGGTATAAGTCGCAAAACTTTAGATGTAATTTTGTCCCCGTTTCACAATGCATCTACGAAAAATTCATATAATGAACTACTCATGGAAAGATTAATTCATATTATAACTTTGAGTTGTCAAACGAGTAAGTCATATCAGTCACATTCTTGCTATGAATATACATAGACTCCTTTTTATGAGAATATCTATTTATCAGATGCCAAAGTGAGACTCGTTACGTTGGAGTTAACTATTAAACTATTGACGCAATTGACAGTATCTGAGGGGCAGTGTCTACTACGAGAATCGCATCTAGCAGCCATTGAAGCGGCCAAAGAACAAAGCACGTCTTTGCTCAAAAACTTTTATAAGGTATGCGAATACTCTTTGTAACTTTTCACAAACAATTTTAAGAAGAAAATATAAATTTTATTTATTATTAGAGCGAAGATATTTTTTTGGATATGTTCGAGGATGAGTATAGTGAGATACAAAAACGTCCGTTGAATGTCGAGTGGTTAATGATGGATAGCAATATTTTATTGCCTCCTACAGGCACACCTATGACTGGAATCGAATTTAGTAAAAGACTACCATGTGGTGAGGTACGTACGTAATAGAAATAATAGATGTAATCGGTAATAGTGAATATAGATATACTGTAGTTTTTGTAGTATTTATTCCAATTTATTATGAAAAAATGAAACTACAAACGATTGCGCAGGTGGAAAGAGCGCGACGTGCAATAAGGGTATTCTTCTTAATAAGGGAATTGTCGTTAACGCTCAATATGGAAGTGGAAACTCAATTACCGCTAACTAATCCGGCTAATTGCGTGCAGGTCAACAACGTTCTTGATCTAAGTAAAAATTATTCGTCTCATTAATTATTGAGAATGATGAAATTAATACATGACAAGATATTCGTTCTCAGTTGCATTTATCAATGATACACGATACATAAACAGTACAAACTTCTCATTTATTTATAGATAACAGCGATTTAATTGCATGTACTGTAGTGTGGAAAGATGGCCAGAAGATACGCCGTTTCTTAGTTATCGATGTCGTGCAATTGATTCTTGTGGAACCCGATACCAGCAAACTCGGATGGGGTGTCGCGAAATTAGTTGGTTTTCTACAAGACATCGATGTGGCGGGTGACAAAGACGATTCGAGATGCTTGCATCTAACAATTTACAAACCGTTGAGCAGCAGTACAGGCAATCGTACACCGTTGCTGTCAGCCAAGTTCATTTTCGACGATCATATTCGATGTATGGCCGCCAAACAAAGGTTGGCTTTTTAAAATAGATTTAGAGTAAACTCGCCAAAAATTGTTCTATATAATCTATTAAATCTATCGAATAATTCAGATTAACGAAAGGACGTATAAAGGCTAGACAAAAAAAAATGAACCAGATCGCCCGGTTGTTGGACATTCCAACGAATATGCCTCATTGCTCGACGCCACCAAATTATGCGTTGCGCAGTTTACGACACGAACGTATGTTTGCAATCAAAATTTATTAAAATCTTCGTGAATAATTGATTGATTTCTTTCAGGTATAGGACGGGGTCAGAAACTGCAGAAGGATCAAGCGAGACCGATGTTCACGGTGAATAAAGTTCCTGGATTTGCGGCTCAAATGCGCAGGGAAAACATTAGACCGACAGCATCGTCGAGCGCCAAGCGTGATGATACCAATTCGAATGAAAAAATTCACGAGAATGGTTTGCGATCCAGAGACAGTTCACCTAAGATGCCAAGACCGCGAAGCGAAGAGATTCCTTTGGAAGATATGCGAATTCGCAAGACATCTCTCACGTCAAATGGATTGAATATAGCACATATATGTGTGGAAAGGAGGAATAGTCAAGGCGCTGCTTGCTCCGGTAATAGCGAATCTTTGTCTGTGATTAGAAAACATTCTGAGGAAACATCTTTCACGTCTCCACATGGACAAGAAGTGAAGCCACGAAGAAAAGGTCAAGTCGAGACCGTGTGATCACGACAACAAGGTTTAATTTAACAATTTAAAATAATTAGAAGAGTGAGTAAATTTTGAGGGGATGGAATTAAAAAAAAAATCTACTTAATTAATAGAAAATTCTTTTAATATTTTATCTTATAACCAGCAAGTTTTAATTTGTATCATTTTTATGTAATGATTAAAAGGCGATCAAAAGCGAATGTCAGATAAATTTCTATATTAAAAAAGTTTTTGTTATGACTGTATGACTGATCTTGAAAAGAATAAGAAAAAGAAGGACCATGTTAAATAATACTATTGAACTAGAATTTTATTTTATGTTCACTTATCACTTATTGATGAATCACTTATTAAGAGACTGTTTTATAGATGGTCACACATCAACGAGATAATTTGTTTTCGCTATTTAAATATATAAGCATCTCTTCAATGGTAAACCGTACAACAAATCTTGTAATTAATTCATGTACATATATGCGTGTTGGTTATAATTTTCTATAATTTCAGAAATAAAGGAAATATTATTATCTCAAAATAGCATTGATCATTTATATACATATTTAAAATATAAGAAATTATATAAATTTTATTGCATGTAAAAAATTTTAAAGAATCAATAATTAAATTGTATAAATAATTAAAATTACTACATTGTTATAGGAATCGTATCTTTATTTCATTTTATATTAGGATATATCTTGTACGCATAAAGAGATATATATCTATCATAAACGATTTGCTTTTTTAAGGAATAATATAGCAAGAAACAGTTTTGGTATCATAAATTGCGTAGCATGTATAAAACTAGCACGTAGCACCTTCTTTTTCGCATATCCTATTAATATAATTTTCTTCTATATTTTATGCTGCCCTAATATATCTCTCAGAAACATGTATTTTTAGTATTATGTTAATAATTAATAAACATAAAATTACAACTTTATTGCCAGAGACAAGATTTCATTCAGTAAAATAAACAACCGTACATTTTAAATTTACAATTATTAAAATCGATATTTTAATTTAGATAAATAGAACGACCGTTACCTCAAATACGTCGAGGATAATCTTCCATTCATTCAGTCAAAAGAGATCAGCTCCGCCGTTTTAGGTTTCGTATCTTCCGGTTCTTGCGGAGTTTCGCTAACTGTGGTTGGGACTGGGGCAGGCTGATATGGCACCGATTGTGCTGCTGGCATTTGAGCCATATTTTGCATAGTTGGTACACCGGATGCCTGAGGGCCGCCGGGTAAACCTTGGCTCGTCACGGGGACAGGTCCACTAGTATGATTCTGACAGCTAGTAGGACCTTGAATAAAACTCGTAGATTGAGCAGCAATCAGCATCGGAGATGTACCAGGTAGAATAGACGGTAATCCGACCACAGGTCCAGTAGGCGTCACATGACTTCCCGAAGTTACTGGGCCTGACGTAGGACCCATATGACCTTGAGATATCGGAGGTAATCCAATTTGAGTCGGTGGAGCTTGTTGTGGTATTTGAGATGAAGCACCTTGTGGAGGCGGTATATGTCTGCCTACTGAGGCCTGTCCCGGTTGCACGTGTACTGGAGGACCTTGCTGAGGTCCTATTTGATGACTGTTTGGTGCTTGAACCTGCTGAATATAGTTTAAGACAACATTAGAAAAAGTAACAAAATTAGGTCCCAATCAAAACAATCGTAGATTTGTGAACCTACCACTCCTGGACCTGATATAGACACTCGATTTATGTTCTCTTGCCCTTGCATAGCCGGATCTGGCAGTTGTTCCGGATTAGGAAGCGATGGCATCATATGCACTGGTAAGGTATTCATCGGTGGCATATTGTAACCTTGTATAGGATATTGGTTGATCGGCGATTGTCCATATATGTAAACGCCTTGATTTGTTGGCGACATAGGATTATAATTTGCTCCAGGAGTCGGATATTGGACATGACGAACGGGTGATCCTTGAGATGGACCCATAAAACCTGAAACTGCTTGATAACCGCCTATAAAAACGATATAAATGTTAGAATCAAATATTATCATTTAAATGATAATAAAAATAAATTTAAAAATTATTTTAAATAAAAAAAATTAAGAATACCCATTATATATTGCTGTTTTTGTTGTTCTTGACGCATTTGCATTTCTCTTTCTTGCTCTTGAATCTTCTGTAAAGCTAATTGGCGTTGATACTGCAAGTATTCTTGCTTCTTCTTTCGCATAATTGCTAGTTTCTGTGCCATTAGCATTTGCCGTTGTCTTTCAGCTTCCTCTGCTCTTCTGCGTAACTTTTCTTTATGTTCTTCTCGAAGCGCATCTAAAGCAGCTCTGGCATCTTTCATTTGAGTTAACTTATCTTGTAAGCCTTCGTAATACACTCTATTATCATCTTGTTCTTGAATATATCGTAGTAATCTGCAAGAAAATATATTTTATTATTAAAGTAAAAAAGTCAGCGTGTATAATATAATCAAATAAAAAAATAAAATTGGACATGAAATGAACGATTTGATTAGATATACCTGGAATGCATGGCTGTTATATTCATAAATAAAGTCTGAACCGAACTATCATTAGCGATTGATCTTCCTCTCGACGAATTGCTCTTCATTCTATTTACAAAAATTTCGACTTGAGATCTCAGACCACTCACGAATTCTTCCATTTGAGTATCGATCTCGCCATTCTCTTGTTTTACAAGCATGACTTTTTGGGGCATTGGACTACTTATATTAGGTGCAGATGGACTAGTTACATCTACTCTTGATCCATGTTCCTCGTTTACCGTTTGTCTTTGTTCCCAATACTTGCGATTCAGATACTTAGCAAGCTCAGGCTCAATCTCATCGTCATCTTGCGCCCGTGACGGGCTGGGACCCTAACAAGAAAAATTAAAATGTTTTTAGGATTTCTAATTTAGAATTGGACAAACATTTAAGAAAATTTATTTTGCAATTTACATGATAATAAAACAAATTATTAATTATTGATTTTATTCAGCAAACTGTGCAATGAAATTTATAAGGAACTCACAGGTGACGGTGGTGGCGAATATGTTGTTCTAGATATTGGAGTAGGATTGGATTTCAGAGCACTTGTAGCCCGTTTCTTTTCTTTCTCTTTCTGTTCAGCCTCACTTTGGCTTAAAGCTATCGCGAGATTCAATTCTTCTTCCTCCCGCAGTTCTTCCTCTGTTTTGCGAGCTGGAATCTATAAATGTAAAATGTTACATAGAAGATCAATCATTTATAATATTCATATATAAATATTTTACACGATGGTATCAAAAGCGATACGCTGTCATATGAAATCATACTTGATTGCTAATTTGATTACATAAATGAAATAGAATATATAGTATAAACTTTGGTTATTTATATTATTAAGATTTGTCATTTGTTATTGTTGTTGTTATACTTGTTGTTGTTGAGCCAAAGTGCTCTTGAGATATTCCGCTGGCAGATCCGTATCTTTGGATTGTGTTGAAGAGGGCCTGAAAAATTACAATGTTTCAAGTTCATGTCTAAATAAAATCAGTTTATGAATTAACGAAAAATGGAAAGTTCCATTAACTTGTTAACTTGTTCATAACAAGCCTCACAAACTCGCACTTCCTTCTCGATTCCAAATTTTGGTAAGGTAGAGACCTTGTTTGAACATTGACTACAAAACACTTGACCACATGCTCTGCAATGATGTTTCCGTTGAACCATGCTAAATGCGACACGACAACGATGGCATACCTCGCCATCTGCCCACGCAGGTGCAGTGTCTGCTCTAAACATAGCGTCGCTTTCTTTTAGGACAGGAAATTGATATCCTTCAGCTTTCATTATGTTCAAAGTATCCTGAAAGATATATATAAGATATATATAATATAGAGATAAAATGATACAAATAAAAATTCTGGCAATCAAGATTAGGATCAAGATTAATCTTTAAACATTATATATATATATATATATATATATATATATATATATATAAAATGCGAATTGTAATCTCTTACCTGGACTGTCCTATACTTTGGACTGTTGCGAAATGCATGGGCCCAAGCTTGTATCAACTCCAAAGTTTTTAGTCTAACATTTTCATGAGGAGAGGTCTTGACCAACTCTTTCAGCTGTTCCATATATTGCTTGGTAGCAATCTCATCATGAATCAATGTCCCACAGTTTTTCACACAAGATTCCAACACCTAACAAATGTTAATGAAAACATGAAAATAATAAACATATTTTTTTTACAAAGTACAAAGAATATATCAAACTGTACCAATAAGGCATATAATGCTACGTGTGGATTAGGGTTTATCATCTTCTTTTTTATAGCAGTGAGCGCAGCTTTTGGCCTGAAAGTACACAAGATACAGATAAACAGCGATAGCAACACAGCTGATGTAATTCTCGAAAACAATATAAAGTATAATCAAGAATACGACGTTCACACGATGAACGCGAAATATACTTACTGGACATCGCTTTGACGTATAAGATCGCAAATTTGCATGATAGTGGGCCAATCTGGTTCTAATTGCAGGTGGCTTGTTGCTTTATCTGCGAACGATCGATGAATTAGACCGTTTCCGACATTTTGGGTGAATTTCCCACTTCGGGAGAAAACTTACCCAACAATTTGTCAAAGTTCGTCGAACTGCGAAACATCTTGTTGCTGGGATGAATCTCGCGCCTCTACGTTTTTCGTTAGATTTTCGTCACTTATCAGCGCGCGATAATCGATTATTCAACGATCAACTTGCAATGAGACTGCTACAACGTGATTTTGACAATCGCATTGACAATTCCTTTCGCTCACTTATGTTCGTCTTTCTCCGGCTATGTCCGGCTGTTTGTCCCGTGACATGAATCATGAAATGCGCAACAATCGATTAATCGATATCTAGTATTATCGTTCTTGCGTGAGTTCGATGCGATATTTTGAATTTTCAAAATATAAATTTCAAATTTAAATTTTTGCAGTCTTATTAATATATGCAACCAATGGTATAATTATCTATATCGGAGAAAAAAGCTTGAATGCAAATAATATGAAGCTGATGAACGTAAATACGTCGAATCGAGTGGAAGATAAAATATGCATTGCCGATTGTTTTCGTTTTTTATTCATACGAATTTTACAAAGAGATCGAATGTGAACGTGAGAGTCACACAGATTAGATTAAATGAACAATTGTTAATTACGCTAATTACACTAATTACGCTATGAATACACTTTAAGTACATCGTAAGTTTATCGTGAATCATAATAAATGCATTCGTGAAAGTAATCACGAAGGTCGTTTTAAGTTTATGTACAAAGTGCGTGTACATCGCGCACGAATATTTCTATAGAATGTCCTAAGAAAATACTATTTACTCTACTACTGATGACGCATTTGCTCTCATGGACATCTTATACGCGGAATATCAAACCTTCGCAGAATACATAATAAATATGAGAAATACTACGTCATTACATACAGTCAGAATATTGCATATAAGTCCCGCAACCACCCCCGCTATCATGTACGACTAACTATAAAAAGAGACAATGAACAATATTTTTATGAAAATTGGAAATTATTTACTTTTATATAGCATATCTTGTCTTTTAGACGATAATATGATAAATATTAATGACGATAAAAATTAATAATTTAAGAGAATTAAAAATTCACATCAATAAATTCCAATTTTAATAAAAACATATTCTCTAATTAAATATGACTCGTTTTCATTAATGACCGTTAACATATTCGCTATCTACTGCTAAGAAATTGCATAATGACAGTTTGATTATAATTAGTTCAAGATAACTGCCGAAGATCTGTTGACAAATTTGTGAGATCTTCGGTAGTCATGTTGTTAAATATTCTATAAAGTACCGTAAAGTATAATAATATTGCATTGCTCATGGTAATTAGTTCATAGTATAATTCTTTACACTAAAATAATTTTGTAATTCCTGTAATTTACTGTAATTAAAGAAAAGAAAAAATAAGCTAACGCCGAAGCTATGAGTCTGAGTTCTTCAAAATCGAAATTAAAGATTAATTACCTTTTTTCTTTAACGTCAAATTACTCCGATATATAACTATGTTATTAGTTCGAAGCAATTTGCATTAATTAACACAATCGTATTAATTTCTACGGTACCGTATTACTCTCATCGAATCTTCGTCAAGAATCGAGATTAACCTGAGGATCTGTATCGTCTATAGACATTTATGGCGTAACTCATTTAATGAGAATCGAGAAACAGACAGCATATTGACTCAGAAGCGCAACATTCTCGCGGAAAGATTAAAGCTTTCGGTTGGTATTTGCCACCGATCGTTCCAGTTTTTGTTTCTGTACGCCAGATGCGAACACATCGGGAGGCGCATCGCGCGTTCGCATCTTCTGGAAACCGACCAATAGACGAAATTCTCAGGACATTTGTAGAGATAGCCTTGCATATTGTTCCGAACGTCACGTTCGCACTTGTAGAAGATGTTGCTGCAACCTTGCCGGTAAGGGAAATGTCCCTCTTGTGCGCAAAGTTCATTCGATGATACTCTTATCTAAAATCGAAGACAAGTTGTAAAATCAGTGTCATGATTCAACATATAAGTCTGTTATTCGATTTGAAAATACTTACGGGTGATAAAGCGTTGTTTTCCAGTGTCCTGTAAAATCTGGCGCTCGCTTTGGCACTTGTGCATGATTGACTGCTTGTTTCCTCGGGTAGACATTGAACCTTGTTCTCATCAAAGATCATATTGTCAGGGCAACTTAGCACGAGGATCTTGATCTCCATGTTGCCTTCAGAAATACATTGATAGAATAGATTGCAATATTTCGGATGTCTGCGAAAACCGGTAGGGCATACTAGAATTATCTGTTCATCAGTCAGATTGCCTATGGGACAGGGTGTCACAGCTCCCGATTGCGTCGATTGTTCCTGAGACTCGGTCGTTGATTGTTCTTGAGATTCACTCGTCGATTCTTGCTGAGACTCGGTCGTTGATTGTTCTTGAAATTCGCTCGTTGATTCCGTGCCGGATGATTCTTGCGATTCTGTCGTCGATTGTCCCTGAGATTCACTAGTTGTCGACTGTTCTAGAGATTCCGTCGTGGATGGCTCTTGAGTTTCACTCGTTCCCGATTCAGTTGAACTCGCCGAGGTAGTTAGAGTCTCAGTTGTGGTCTCAGTGCTGCTGGAATCAATACCGGCTTCAGTAGTAGCAGTGGTTGATTCGCTCATGGATTCGGTGATCGTGGTTGATGTCGTTTCTGATGTCGTCGTCGATTCTGTGGTACTTCCCTCTGAAGTAGCGGTCTCCGTGAACGAAGTTGTGTCGGGTTTTGTAGATGTGATTTCAGTTTCTTCCGTTTGTTGATTCATACTCGCGGTAGTAGTCTCCGTTGATGATTCGGACTGGACTGTGGATTTCGTAGGAGCCTCGCTCGAGATAGGAGTGTCCCCAGTCATACAATCTCTCGCAGGATAAACGGATTCCGGATAATTGCATACGTTGATACTGGGATCGAAAATGGTGCCTGGCGGACAGTCGAAGTAATACACGTTGAAACCATTACCGTTGTCGACGCAACGATAGAACTTGTCGCATCGAGTCGGATGAGGATAGAAACCTTCGTTGTTGCATACTATCGTGTTGTTCGGCTTTCGTGTTGTACAATCTGACGCAGCTAATTCAGTGGATGATTGTTCGTTTAACTCGCTTGAATTGGATTGCTCGGAGGAAGATTCCGATGAACTTTCTGAGCTGGAACTTTCAGGTATTTGAATATCTTCCGGCCTTCCTGAAGTAGGTGTTTGATTATTATTAATAGAAGTAACCCCAGTCGTTGTTGAAACAGCCTTTGTAGTAGTTCTATCTGTTGTTCCTGTTGACGTTGCTGTAGATGGCTTATCGGTAACTATTATGCTTTCTGTCGAAGTTGAAATTACAGACGAAGTCGTAGTGATTTGGCTAGAAGCGGTAGTCATAGCATTAGTTGTAACAGAAGATGTGGGACCAGAAGTGCCGGGACCTCGATCGATTTCGTTACTATCTGTTGAACATGAAGCTACTTGCGCGATATGATTACACGTTTGTAAAGTCTGATCCCATGCTGTGCCCGAGCCACATTGGAAATCATACTTCTGATATCCGGATTGATCTTGCACGCAGCGATAGAATTTTTTGCAGTCATCAGGATTCGGGAAGAAACCTTCCTCGGTACACTTGGATTTTCCGCTTTGTGCCGAAGAGACGGTGGACGATGCAGAATCTGACGAAGTACTTGTTGTTGCAGCAGTATTACTTGGCGGCAAATATGAAGCAGATTCGGATGTTGGTCTGGACGGTGCACTTGTGGTTGCAGAGGGCGGCAAATAAGAAATTGACGTAGTCTGCGATGATGTAGTAGGTTTATTCGTGGGTCTAACACTTTGAGTTGAAGATTGTATTTCAGATCCTGAAGATGTTGAGGTAATGGAAATTTCTGTAGATTGTGCCGGTAATTTGCTTGTATTTGGATTATTGATGCCGTCTACTTCATTTTGCGATGTATTAGGCTTATTTGCTATTTCATCACCCAGTTGATTACAACGTGGTACAGCATAAGCGTGATTGCAACTTTGAATGGATGGATCCCAAACGGTTTCAATGCCACATTGAAATTCGTATTTCGTAAATGATGTACCGTCACTGACGCACCGATAAAATTTGCGACAATCTTTCGGATCAGCAAAGAAACCTTCTTCGGAACAAATTCCTAAAACAAAAGTTTATTAATTTTCTTATTGTTCGTATATTTATCGCATTTTTCAATTTTTTTGTGCACGCAATATTTTGAATTATTGTACCTGTTGATGGTTGAAGATCAGAAGAGCCTGGCATTCCTGAAGAACCTGATGATCCCGAAGTTCCTGGATAACCCGAAGAATCCGGAGAGCCAGGACTTCCTGGCGTACCCGGA